>JADHKN010000032.1:0-262976 GCA_019925475.1 Ophiostoma ips | reverse complement strand
GCCGGGGGGCCCATTGCTTTTTATGTACGGCACTTATGGGGGCCGGGCGGGGGTGGGGGGGGCCGCGTTAAATATACCCCCCCCCCCCCCCCCCCCCCGTCCCAGCAAGGAAGGTCAGATGCAGCGGCCGGTTTTTGGTTCTTACAGGATTCGTATGCGTACGGCGGTGTCTTACGAGGACGGACGGAGGAGCTCCAAGTTGTTTTTTAAATAGGGAGTACTCCGTATGTAATGCGGTATTTCCCCAAAGGGCGTCTGCCGTCTCGCTTGTTGCTATTGTTGGAGCATGAGCGGAACGAGAACAAACGAGGAAGGTGCGCGTACGAGTACATACGTCGTACTCCTCGTAGAGAGGGGGCTGGAATCGCGCTTCTGGCTTGACGACTTGTGCGGATTGCCCTGCGGAACTACTCCGTATAAGCGCCTTCTCTTTAATTTACGGAGTAGGGCAGCTCGCACACAAGGCGATAGAGCTGTCATGAGTTGCGTTTCCACAACGTAATCCATCGTGGTTCACGTTAGGTAAGAGGCCCGGCTGAGTGCACTTAATTGCTCCTTCCCCATGAAGCACATGACACCCCTCAATGCGAGTACGGAGTAGTCACGATAGCCTTAATAGCGTACTCCGTAGCTACCAAACAGGAAGGCACGCGGCGTGCAGGACGGCAGCCGACGCGCGAAGCAGGCCCTTCCTCCCCTCCCCCCCCCCTCCTCCCCTCTCCCCAGGCAAGCCGTGCTGCCGAGGCCGCGCCCTTTGGTCAAGAGTGGATGCGGGCGGCCGGCCGAAGGGCGTTTCCGTGGATAGGATCGGCAAACGGCCAGCGTCGGTGGTTGGCATATTTATTATCATCTCAGATAGCCGGATTGATAAGCGGCGGGCGGACTTACTCGTATTCAACGATGAGATGATCACCATGGCAGACCAAGACCAAGACAAAGTAGCGGAATTCGCAATGTCACGGAAGAAACCGAGGAAGCTATGGAGCAATGCAGATCTCTTGATACCTGTTTTTTTTTGCATGTCTTGGACAAAGTCTTGACCATTGTGCAACTTTCACTGGCAGCACGCCTTGGCTTCAGCCTGAGACGTTGTGTCACCTGAGTCGACGAATCAGAAGCCAGAGACGCCTCTGGGCCAGATGCAGCAGTGACAACTAGCGCTGTACTGCGCATGTACGACGTACGGGGGGGCTGCCGCGGCTGCAGGCTGACTGTACTCGTACAGCAAGCGTACTCCGTACTGCGTGCTTACAGCGTGCTGACTCGCACTGCGAACACCATCCGGCGTCCTCGGCCCCTCATTCGCTTTCGCTCTATGCGCTGTGGCCTATGAGCGGGGAAGCTGGAGCATTCGACGTCAGGAATCACGCTGAGTGGCTGGCTTTTTTGTCTACGACGGAATCCGTCGTACAAGAAGAGATCAACACATCCCCGAGGGGCCTCATCCTATCGTATCGTTGCCATTGTTTCTGTCGAATTGACGATTGGCTGTCCCAGCAAGGCGGCGAGGCGAGGCGAGGCGAGGCAAGGCAAAGGCGAAAAAAAGCAAAGAGGAAAAAAGAAGAAGAAAAAAAAAAAGAAAGGCCTCCCATCATCAGATCGTGTTGTGTTGCGTGAATCGCGAGGTGAACAGCCCCAGTGAGCATCAAGTGAAATAAAAAGACGTCCAGGTGTTGTGACCGGCGGATTGTCGGACTCTGGGCCACTGCTATTCGGCCCATTGCGTACGGAGTACGCCCATCGACCAAGTTGCATCATCCCATCATCCCATCATCCCATCATCCCATCTTCACACCTCTATTTCCCCAAATGCAAGCCTTGTCCAACACCATGCCACGCCTCTTTGGGCGGACACCCACGCCGACGCCGGCATCCCAGGCGCAGACGCACGTCACACCCGTGCGCGCAAAGCTCGTCCGGCGGTCGCACATGGCCTCCATGTCCTCCGCTGCGGCGCCCCGTGCTCCCATGGCTCCCATGGCTCCCATGGCCTCCATGGCGTCAGTGGCCTCCATGTCGTCCATGGGCTCGCTGGCGTCGATGCCGTCCATGGCCTCCCTGACGTCCATGGGCTCCGTGGGCTCCCTCTCGAGCATGCGCGCCGTCGACGCCTTTGGCCGTCCAGCAGCCTCTGCCACTACCGCTGCCGCTGCCACTCCCGCACCGGGGCCGGCTCTCGACACGCATCGCGAAGGCAGCTTTGCATCCACGTCGGCGTCGGCCTCTGCCTACGAGGGCCTGCTCGCTGGCCAGGACAGGAGCAGTCTCTACAGCTGTAGCAGTAACCAGCAGCAGCAGCAGCAGCAGCAGCAGCAGCAGCAGCAGCGCCGTCGCCCCGCACACTACTCTGTACGGCCCCAACGACACGTGCACCGCGCGTGGCTCTCCGTCGCCGACTCGCGGCATCCGTCGTCGTCGTCATCGTCGTGGTTGGGCGAGCGGCCGCCGCCGCGCAAGCTTGTCAAGGACCCCAACGGGTGGGCACGGCCAGCGGCGGCGCGCGAGCTGATTGACGAGGAGGAGGATGATGATGTTAGCGATGGCGGCGTTGACCTGCGGCACGGCCACGACAACAAGAATGCGAGCACGCCCGGCACGCTGGGCCTCCGGCGCAAGATGGCCCGGTGGCGTGACCTGCGGTGGTAGAGCCGGCGGAAGGGCACACCATAGGGGGGCTTTTTCTCTTTCTTTTTCTTTTTCTTTCTCTCTTTTGTCTTCTTTTCCGTTTTCCTTTCATCTCGCATAGCATTCTGTGTTGTATTTTTCGGGCAGACCTATCATTCACTCATGTAGCATCGCTGGCGTTTTATATCATTTCAGCCTTTCTCGTTTTTTAGATCATAATGGAGGCTGGCCCGCCAGTTGTTTGCTTTATATCCAAATGGAACGTATATACAATATATATGTGTAAGTCTATCTGCACTTTTTTTTTTTATTTTTTTCCTACAATATTGCCTCACCCATCCAACCCCAGCTTTTCAAGAAGGGCATCGATTTTGGACAACAGGATCTTGTAGTTGAGCGCGTCCGAGTCAAACTCGTCCTCGGCCAGCTCGCCGCCCAGCGTCCGCAGCACACCGCGGGGCTCGTCCGCCTTGGTGGCCGCTGCGCCGTCAGCAGCAGCCTCCTCGTCCGCGTCCACAATATCCGACAGCGCCACGTCCTCGAACCGCAGCCGGAACCGCTCCGACAAAAAGTACCGGATGTCGTCCACCAGCTCAATGGAGTCGGTCGCCTGCCGCGTCTTGAGCCGGTTGGCGCTCTCCAGCACCAGCTCGGCAAACACGGGGCTGTCAATGTAGTGCTCCAGCCGCTGGGCCAGGAACCGCGCCGCAAAGTCTTCCAGCCGCTGCACCTTGAGGTCCCAGGCCGCCCGCAGCACTTCGTAAATGTTGATTTCTGCGTTGCCGGCGGCGGCCGCCTCTTCTTCTGTGGTACCGCCACCGCCGTCCGGCCGCGTCGGGTCGCTCAGCACATCGCGGTTCCCGTTGCCCAGCGTGCTGATGATGACGGCCGCCTTGGTCTTGAGCCGCTCGAGGAACAGCATGTCGGCGACGTACAGGACGTCCAGGGCCAGGTCCAGGGGGATGTCGGCCTGCTCCGTGTAGAGGAACGACAGCACAAGCTCCAGCACCTCGGGTGCGCAGTCGACCTTGATGATGCGCAGGTGCTCCGACGTCTGCGCCTCGATAAAGGCGCTCGAGAACATGATCTTGAAGTAGTCGGCGCGCACCAGCAGGGCCTTGTGTGCCGGATACAGCACGGCCGAGCGGGGTTTCCGGGGCTGTCGCGCGGCTGCCTCGCCTTTTGGTAGTAGGGAGGGCTCTGTCGTCGTGGCTGTAGCGGCTGGGCCAATTGGTATGCTGTTGGCCTCTTTTGACTCGCCGCCGCCATTATTTGAGCCGCTGCCGTCATCGTTATCAGCCTCCTCCTCCTCCTCCTCCTCCACCGGCTCTTCTGCATACAGCAAGCAGTCGGCAAAAATAAAGTTGTCGTGCGGCCACTTGACATCGTCCACCTTGCTGGCATCGACCTTGATCTTGTTGCCAAGCACGTGCTGTCGGAAGAAGCCGGCCACCTGCTTCTGGGCGCGCTCGACCTCGTCCTGGTACCGCTGGCGCGCGAGGCGGCGGTCGTCGGTGCCGGCCAGGATGGCCTCCCACAGCTGCTCGACTCCGAGCTGCTTGGTGATCTTGTCGATGCTGCGCAGCAGTTCCTCCTCTTCCTCGTCAACACTGTTACCGTTACCGTCACCGTTGCCGTCACCAGCTGCGAGCGCCGCCGATGTGTGCAGTGTCACGTCGTCCAGGTACAGGTAGTGCATGACGAGCCGAAAGGCCTGCGCGGGCACGTGGCTCGAGAGCTTCCACGTGGCCATGTCGGGCGCCTCGGTCAGCTTGCGGTGGAAGTAGGGCGTGCGCGCCGCCAGCAAGAACTTGTGCAGATGGAACGTCTCGCCGTCGCCGTCGCCGCCGCCGTCGCCGTCGTCGCCGCGCCCCGGGCCGGTGCTGGCCGTCAGCGTAATGTCCGACGTCTGGGGCTCGGTGGCGGTGAGCAGCGACGTGATGTGCGAGGCCCAGGGCTGCAGGGGGTCGGACGACTTGGAGTAGTCGTACTGCAGCAGCAGGTTGCGGATGCGGTCGTTGAGCGCATTGTAGAGGCAGCGCTCGCCCTGGAACGTGTTTCGCTCGGCCAGGGCGCCGGACTCGAGCAGCAGCTGCGCCACCTCGTAGTGGCCGCACAAGCTTGCCTAGTCGTTGTTAGATTTTTTTGTCCTCTTCTTTGGGGTCTGGAATGTAGTTTGGTCTCCCATGACTCCATTATCCCCCCCCGACGCACAATAATAAGAGGCGTGTAATCAAACTCGTCCTTGCCGTTGATGTTGACGCCGGCCGAGATCAGGTTCTGGCACTGCTTCAGGTCGCCCTTGCGGCACGCCTCGAGGAACGCGGCAAAGTCCTCGGACAGGTCCAGCGGGTTCTCCTCGCGCAGCACGCCCTGGTTGATCAGGTCGTGCTCCTCCTTCAGCTTCGCCTCCAGCTGGTTCTTGGGCATCGCCATGGCTTGCCTGCGTGTCCTCGTTCTCGTATTGAAAAAAAAATCAGACAGTCGCCCCTCCTCGTGTCTCAGACACCTCACAGTCCCTTACACAGTCCCGTGGATTCGACTCTCTTTGTTATATCGATCGAGGTCCGCTTGCATGCACTTTGCCCGCTATGCTGATGATGACAAATCACGGCCGAGATGGCGTCCCACCACAACAACAACCCGAGCAGAAGGCGAAGTTGATAAACGGCGGACTTAGGGGCAAACTTGGAGAAAGAAAAAACAACAAAACACACACGTATGCTGAAGTAACAGAATCGCGAATCTGATCGCATAAAAGCGCACCTCGGCAGCCCGGCCTGGCGCCTGTCACGACGGCGAACCCCGTAGAGCATCAAGCACCACGTCGGTAGTCATCGCCATCCAATCGCACCCCGCTAGGACCCCCCCGCCAATATCCACCCGCTATCACCGATAAGCTCTTATCACCACTATCACCACATGACCCCACACGTGGGACTAACAGCGCACTGTCATGTGAGTGTTGCCGTGGTAACATCTCCACTGTGTAAACATGTCACTTTGCGTCAGTCGTCCGGGGGTCAGGTTCGAAACTCGGCAACCAAAGAGACTCCATGCTGGTGGTCAATCTTCCATCGTTTTCTTCTGGCCCGTGTCGTTTGCGCCGTTTTCCTCTTTATTCTTACTTTTGCATCCACAGATCCTCACACACACCCTTTTTTTTGTACACTCCAGCAACCCGGCTGGGTGTCCTTACTAACCAACTTTCTCGACAGCTTCACGACGACAACATCGACACTTGACAACCGGGCCTCCCACGACGTCGACGACACCTGCCGGCAACGATATACGATTTCTGTTTTTTTGTTTTTTTTAGACTACTTGAGCTTGTCGCACACGTGTCGCCAGCCCGCTCTTGGTTGTCAGGCACGCTCCGAACCAGATTCACACCGCCGCTTTCCCACGTCCGTGAAGGACCGTCGTGAACCACTCCCTCATGCCAACATGTCGGAGGCCGATAGCAAATACGAGGTGCTAGAGAAGATTGGTACGTCACGCTATGCCATTGGACCATTGGAGGTGTCACCAACACCTCCTCGAACCACCAACCACCAACACCCAACCTAACATCCCACAGGCCATGGCTCTTTCGGCGTGATCCGAAAGGTGAGGCGCAAGGTCGACGGCATGGTGCTCTGCCGCAAAGAGATCAGCTACCTCAAGATGTCGCAGAAGGAGCGCGAGCAGCTGCATGCCGAGTTCCAGATCCTGTCGACGCTGCGCCATGCCAACATTGTGGGCTACTACCACCGCGAGCATCTCAAGGCCACGCAGGACCTGCACCTCTACATGGAGTACTGCGGCAACGGCGACCTGGGCCGCGTCATCCGCGATCTCAGCCAGCGCAACCAGTACGCGGAGGAGTCGTTTGTGTGGAGCATCTTTGCCCAGCTGGTCACGGCCCTGTACCGCTGCCACTACGGCGTCGACCCGCCCGAGGTCGGCAAGAACGTGCTGGGGCTCGGCACGACGGCCAAGCCCAAGGTGCCGGCCGGCGGCGTGACAATTCTGCACCGTGATTTGAAGCCAGAAAATGGTAGGTCAAGCTGGGTGTCTACGCGTTCTACGCGTTCTATTAAAAAAGAAGAAGAAAAAAAAAGCTGACAAATAAAGTGTTTCTCGGCGAGGACAACTCGGTCAAGCTCGGCGACTTTGGCCTGGCCAAGATGATCCAGTCGCACGACTTTGCGTCCACGTACGTCGGCACGCCCTTCTACATGTCGCCGGAGATCTGCGCGGCCGAAAAGTACACGCTCAAGTCGGACATTTGGTCGCTGGGCTGCATCATCTACGAGCTCTGCGCGCGCGAGCCGCCGTTCAACGCCAAGTCGCACTACCAGCTGGTGCAGAAGATCAAGGAGGGCAAGCTGGCGCCGCTGCCAGGCGTGTACTCGCCGGAGCTGTGTGCAGTGGTGCGGGACTGTCTCAAAGTCAACCCGGACCGGCGGCCGGACACGGCAATGTTGCTCAACCTGCCGGTGGTGCGGCTGATGCGCAAGGAGAAGGAGGTGGTGGAGCTCAGCAAGATGCTCAAGGCCAAGGAGGAGCACATCAACAAGCGCATGCGCGACATGGAGCGCAAGAACGAGTCGGACCGGGCGCTGATGCGGCAGGAGATCGACTCGAGCCTGCGGCGCGAGTGGGAGGTCAAGGCGCGGCTGGAAATCGACCGGCTCGTCAACGCGGAGCTCAACCAGCTGCAGAAGAAGTTTGAGGAGGAGGTGCGCGCGCGCGTGGAAAAGGACGTGGCCGAGGCGCTGAAGAACGCGGCGCTGTCGCGGCCGACGTCGGCGCTGGACGATGCCGCGGTGCTCGCGCTGTCAGCACCACACCTGCCGCCGCCGGCCATGGCGCAAGCCGCGCCGTCGGAGATGTCGTCGTCCGTGTGCAAGTCCGACTTTATGCAGTCGTGCTTTGGCGACGACGACTTCCCGTCGACGACGGACATTACGGAGCTGTCGGTGGACGAGTCGCTGATCCAGTCGACGTCGGCGGCATCGGCGGCCGCTGCAATTGCGAATGCTGCTGGTAACAACAACAGCAGCAGCAGCAGCAGCAACAACGGCGGCGTGGCCGCGTTTATGAAGAAGCAAGGGGGCGCGCCGGCGCCGCAGACGCGGACACCGTTTGGCCGCGCGCAGACCATGTTTGCAGGTCCGGGCACGCCCATGGATGTCGAGATGGCGTCGCCGTCGCCGATGGCCATTGCATCGCTGTCTCTGTCACCACGGCGGACAACGGCAACCAAGGCGCCGACGACGAACAACGGCACCATTTTCACGGCGGCCACGGCGGCGGCGTCGGACGACCCACGGTGGAACGGCGCGCGCGACTCGCCGAGCACGACGTCGGACTGGGACTCGGACGACGACGGCATGCCGTCGCCGACGCGGCTGATCAAGTCGCGCAAGAACCCCTTTGCTGCCAAGCAGAAGCTGCAGCAGCCGCAGCAGCAGCCGCAGCAACGCCCCATCATGGTGGCGCAGAAGTCGGCGCCGGTGTTTGGCCGCGCTCCTCGGGTCAAGGGCCTCGACGCAGCGGGTGCTAAGACCACGACGGCGGCAGCGGCGGCAGAGAGCGGGCTGCGGCCGGTGTCGAGTGGCGGTGTGCATGGCGAGCGTGCACAGTCGCCGAGCCGGCGTCTCAGCAAGATCCCGTCGACCAGCGGCAGCGACGCGGAGCAGGCGCCGGCGGCACAGCAGCAGCACCAGCAGCAAGCGGCAGCACCGACAGGCCTGGTTAGCAAGCAGAAGCCTGGCATCCGCGGCCGCACGCTGGTCGAGCTGCAGCAGGCGCGGGCGGGCGGCCGGCCGATGAGCGCGGCCACGGAGAGCAACGGCAACGTCAGCCCTAAGCGGCCGTTCCGCGAGCATGCCATGGCGGCCAACCGCGGCAGCCACGACCCGCCGGCGGTGTGGGATCCGGAGCACGACGACATGCCGAGCCCGTTCCTCAACCGGCGCAAGGTCATTGGTGCCAAGTAGCCCGGCGGTGTCATTCAGACCTTTACCTTTACGACATTTTCTTGTGTCTTCACTGCGAGAAGACGTCTCTTACTCTGACAACGACCACGTTGCCGTCCACTCTCTTCTCTATATATCCCGATATCCGGGCCGTTGGCATAGCAGGACGTGTTCACACACAGTCACAAGCTTCATCTCACCCCCAGCATCAGCACACATCGAGGCCATGCATTTAGAAGAGCCTCTGTTTTTGTCCTTGTCTTTTTCTGTCTAATATTTTGGGACTTGGCTTGGTCTTTCTTTGTCTTTGCGCTTTCTTGTCTCGCTTCATCTTCCATCTGTTTACGCCTTTACTCTTTACTCTGTTATTTTTCCCACGTCTTTCCATCTCTCTTTTCTTTTGTTCTTTTGTTTATTTCTTTATTCTGTTTCGGTCAGGCGTACGGGGGGCAGGGCATGGGTGTGTAATTGAACATGTTATGAATTTATTCAGTCTTTTTCATTGTTTGCTTGTGCTTGTTGCTGTGATCGTCGTCCACCGGCTTTGCTGTGCTACTTGCTCCGGATCATGCTACCCTGATGGGACGGCACGTGTTATATCCGTACATCATATTGTCTCTACACCTTGCACACACGGACGGAGGCCTGCCGCTGGCCGCCCCCTGGTCTTGCTTGGGCTTCGCCACTCTCCTCTCCATCCGCATTATTCTTGTTTTCGTCACTGTTTGAAAAAGAAGGAAGAGCAAGCACAGCGCTGGCTCCGTTTTCTCTGAGCACGACATGAAACCAATGCTACCACGGCCTGGCAACGGTCGACGACAAGCTTTTTACCCTCTGTCCCTCTTTCCCTATGGGCAGGGTGTTGTTTCTTGTTTGTCCTGCCACAGCTCTATTTTTACTGCTGGTCCCTCCCTCTCTCTCTCCTCGACCCCTAACCCTCGAACTCGAACGGGTCAAGTCAACACAACACATCTTGGATGCTACCGTCTGGAACAGACAAAAGCACTCCATAGCCAATAGTGCACCCCCTGTTCCAGCACGGAGAGATCGTTTCCCGTGACCCCTTTGAGAGAGCTGTGGTCTATCGAAAAAGAGAAGTGCAAAAAAAATGCAAAAAATGACAAAAACAAGGACAGGGGAGCAATCCCAGACCAGGGCTCTCTCTCTCCGTCTCCACGCCCCCCCCCCCCCCCCATCCCCCCTTCCCCCCTTCGGCACATCAAGGCCTCAGACCTATTGTGTTTCCATCTGGTTCGTACGGAGTAGTACGGTACAGTACGGTGTACGAGTACAGAGAACTATTTTTTCTACATTTGGACAGCAATGATTACACATATTAACAAGGTGTCCGTAAATCGGAACTCCCTCCCCCTTGGGAACGGTAGTGCTGCAGATCATAGCAGCCGCCCCCTTTTTTGTGTTTTTTTTTTTTTCTCTTTTTTTTTACGTTATTTCTTTGCTGGCCTGGCGAGAGGTAACGAGTACTCGTACTAGCTACGGAGCAGCAGGGCCGACTCTCAACGGCCAAGACAGCTGGGGGGGCTGCTATCGCTGCGGTCATAGCTACGAGTACGGAGTACATACGTCGTTGCATATTCCAATCTTCTTTCACGAGAACATCAAACGCAATGTCCGTATGTCCGTATTGATCGCCCCCCCTCCTCTCCAAATACGAGAAGCCAATGCCGGACAGCACATCCGATCGTGTCATGGAAGAAAAAAAAAGGGCCCCATCTCTCATTTTTGCCAGAGAGTACGAACGTGATCGACTGGTTCCGGAAACAGGTTCCCGTCCTGGCTAGGTCTTCTCCTCCCCCCACAGCAAAGATCGCCGCTCTGGTACGAGTGGTGATGTACGACGTACGGGGAGTACGGAGTAGTGCGACTTTGGTGGGAAACGACGACGGCAAGACGACGACGACGACAACGATGTCAACGACGGCGGCGGCGGCGGCGGCGGCGGCGGCAAAAGACGACGAAAAGAAAACGGGCGCCCTGCGTTAGGGGAAACTACAACTAATTATTAGTGGCTGTACCAGCCTGGGATATGGGGGGCCCAGTCCGCTAAAGAGAGAGGGATATGGGCTACGGAGCACACCCGTATTAGGTGCATAATATACGAGTAATACGCTGGACCATCTCGGTGAAGTAGGGTGTGTGCACGAGTGCACGAGCAGAGCAGATTGACGCCTTCGCCGAGAAGAGCTGATGAAGAATTGGCAAAAAAAAAATTAAACCGGGAATAACGTGTGGTGATGATTCCATTTTATTGTTTTTTTATTGTTTTTTTTTTCGTATTTTCCTTCCACCTCCACAACCCCCTTATTACGAGTATTGCGGTCTGATGGCTGTGCTGTGGTTGATCTTTTTGACAACACACTGGCCGTCCGTGCCCAAGCTGCCTCTGGGCGGTTGCTGGTGGTTGCTGATTGTTGGCTGCTGCTGCTGCTGCTGTTGTTTTGTCCACTTCTCCGTGTTTCCCTCGCCTCCCTTTTGGCTACTCGTACTCGTACACAAACGTCGCCCGGAGCTTACCCGTGTGATCGGGATACACCGGCATCGACCGGTGCCTGATATCCCCCCCCATGACGATCATGATCTCGACTACCTCTTTCTTCCTTTTCTTTTTTTCCACTTGCATCACCGCGGTGTTTGCTCTCTCTCTTTCTTTTCTGACGGAGGTTTTTTCATGGGAGAAAAAGAGTAGCGGTAGCCGGGTTTTAGCGTGCGTGGAGTATTCCGTAGGGGGAGGGGGGGAGGATCTTCACTTTCATAGCCCCGATTTGATTTTCATTTTCGAGAGGCGATCCTGAATACGATACGTGTACGAGTACGAGTATTCGTACTCCGTACAAAGCCAGACCGCAACAAATAACAACACATCTTACGATGGATCAGCAATGGGCGTCGTCCGGCATTCACCCACTGCCGGGAGCTAGACAGGGATTTCATCAGCCAGAGAGGGGGGGGGGGGCATGACGATCAGTGCAGGCGGTGGGCACACACTCTGTCTGCCGTTGCTTTTTTTTTTTTTTTTTGCCTTGCCTGCTTTGTTTTTCTTGCTTGCTTGCTTGTTTTGCTTGCTTTGCTTTTGCTGTGCTGTATCGTGCTTGGTTTTTTTGGCTCGTTTCCCAATGCGTGTGTTCTCCGGTGATGGGCGTTTTTTGCGGGCATGGAGCTTCATCTCCCCGTGGAGGTGGTTGTGACTCGGTCTTCTTTGTTTGGTTATTTGTTATCTCTTTCTCTTGTTTGTTGGTTTTGCTTTTATCTTGTTTTTGATTATTGTAAATTGATTCACATTACGTCGTACGGAGTACTCTTTTTGGCGTTGTTCTGTCATCTTCTCACCCGTTGCCATCGCTCACCGTTACCATACGAAAAGTGACAGCTCAGGCTCGTTATTGCCAATAAAACAAAGATAAAAATGCACAAATGCACTCGCTGGCGGCTGCATTCAAGCGGTGACGTTGCCAGCAGGCCAAGCCAAGAAGAAAGGATCGCCGCGGACATTCCCCTGTCCAGGCAGCCGGTTGCACGGGCAGGATAACTTGCCGTTTTAGGGCAAGAGGGCTGTGCTTGCTGTGCGGACCGGTGTTTACCGGTAGTGGGTGTTGCAATCTGTTACGGAGTACGACGTACGTCGTCCGGCACGGGGCTGCAGGCCCTCTGGAGATTGAGGAGTGAGGGATCAGCAGGGAGATCAGCACTGTCAGCATACGCGAGAGTGCGACGCACGCCAGGAATGTGATGGACATGGCCAATGCTATGGATATGTATGATATATGATATACTCCGTGTAATATGAGTGTGAGAAATGCATGTGAGTACGATATGCAGACTGACAGGGGAGACAGGATGGCGAGGAATGGACAGAAATAGGGGAGGCTGGATCAGGGCGGCAGCTATAAATACGCAGTACTCTTACCAGTACAGCACACCATTCTTAAAGCTCACAGCCTGTAAAGCAGTAGTCGTAGACGCCTAACAGCGTTGAACACTAGCCAAGGGCTCGAGAGAGAGCACACGACCAAACAAAACCGCTCTAAGCGAGGTTCCAAGCGAATCCATAAGCGGCATGGCGCTTCGCGGGGAGCTGCTTCGATTGGGAAAGGATGCTCTGTCTCTCTCCAGCGCTGGCCCCAGCCCCCTCCCTTGCTGCTCCAAAGAGGAGCTGTTTTAGAGGAGCCGAGAAGAAAGAAAAGAAACAAAAGGAAGAAATGGGAAAGAAAAAGGAAGCAACGGACAAACTGCTTCTTTGGGACGTGGTCGAGCAACAAGAGAAAAAATGAAGTCACCACCCGTGCTCCGTATGCAGGCAGAGGAGGGTGAGCTGCAGCCAACGCATCAGGGTAGTACTTGTACGCAGTTACTTCAATAGTACGAGTACTCGCAGGAGTACGGAGTACTCCGTACTCGTTCTCGAGGTAGCATCGTGTGGCTCGATCATGCTCTCAACGTCCCAATGTCACATTTTCTACACTTGAATGGAGTACGACTACGTCTTACGTTAGCCTCGCCCTCATGACATGGTCCCGATGTCCAGTGTGCTGGGTCGATAGCGGGAGCCCTGGGATCGTCTCTCTTTGTCCTTGCGAGAGGCAGATCCTGGATCATGTTCTTTGTATTGTTTTGTATTTTTCCTCTTTTTCTCTCCTGTCTTGTTCTATGGAGTGCTGATTTTATTTTATTCAAATTACTCAAATTATTCCTACATCTCACCGCCGTCTTGCATTGACTAATCTTTTGATGATTCCATGACTACCCAGAAAAAAAAGTACGGAGGACTGAGACAACCTGTCAATCGCCGAGCGATCGGCAAAAAGCCCCCAAAAAATCCTAGCCGTGTCGGCGTTCAACGTCCAGGACTGCCGGCGATCGAGGAGCTGATCATGTTCTGTGTTTTTTTTTTTTTTTTGTTCTTTTTCAATTAAAAACATGGCCGATCCATTTTCATCGACGTGCATGTATATTTATATCAGGCGCAGCAGAAACTTGCTCACCTCTTTTATGCACAGACGTCTTGTGACTGTGTACTCCGTATTTTCTATGTTTTCTTACGTCTGTTTTTTCCTCTTATCATCCATCGAGCTACGAGTATTTTACGTCCGGTTTACCTAGCACGACCCGACTAGGCTGCCGCCGGCACCATGAGCCAACCACAGGCGCCGCATTCTTTTTATTCTTTTTTTTTTTTTTTTGCTGGGCGGGCGGGCGCGTGCTAACGAACAAGAGTCGATCAACAAGAAAATAGGGGGCGACGGATGCTGGGGGAAAAAGGGATACATCATAAAAAATAAATAAAAAGGAAAAGAAAAGGCTAAAAAAGGGAGCAACGAATGTGAGCTAACGGCAGATCCCATTTTCTGGTTTCTTTTGTATCCTCACTCGGTTACGTGTCGACCTTGCTGGTTGTTGATCGTTGACACTGTACGAGTACTCGTAGATTGATATGTAATGGTCACCCATGTGAAGCGGGTTTTCTGACGTCTCACCTCCACACACAACCACCACGACCAACTCCAATATTCCAATGGGCTCGTACTCGTAATAGCTGGCTCTGGTGGGTATTGGCAGGATCGTCGCCGTGCAAGCTCGCTTTGGAATGATTCATGGTCGTGGTGGTCATGGAACCGCACTCGGTTGCTCTGTTCGTTCTCTTTTTCTCTGTCTCACTCTAGCGTTTATTGCATGACTATCGACTGCGAATACATGCCAAGACTCGAAACTATGGGCTTGCCTGCATTGATCTGGCCCCAACGTTTACGAATACTCGTACACAAAAAGTCGGTTATGCAAAAGCTTGGACAAACTGCATGCAAAAGAGCTGGCGTCACTCCTTTGGCCACCTCCCTTTTTCTCTTACGTCGTACTCTTTTTTACCCTTTTTCCCATTGGCCCATCATCTACGGAGTACCAGCGATCGTCGTTATGGGGCCCAGGGAGACGAGTCCGTCCGACAGGGAAAAGACGGCGTGGCTGTCCGGCGACGAGCAAAAAGGTGGGACACATGGGGTGTTTGGGTGTTTGGGTGTTTGGGGGCAGTATGTGTTTTTTCTCTACTTGTACAAAATTTAATTCTCCTGTTTTGTGCTAGAGGCAGATCCCATTTCTGTTCGCTTCAACAGAACAAGTTTGCCTACGGAGTAGTACTCGTAGTCTTGCAGACACGAGTACGAGCATCGTCGTTATGCAAAATGTATGCCATTGGCAAGCTATGCGTGGTGACTGCATAACCTGCCCTTTTGGGGGATGTGCACGGCGCGCTTTAGCATATGCAACTCTCATAGGCATCGTGGCGTTTTTGGTCATCTACATACGGAGTACTTGTAGACGACATGGGGTGGGTGTACTCGTAGGGGGGGGGGTGCTCGCTGCAACGTCGTTGAGCGAGCTGCCGAACCCAGCGAACCATTCTGTTAGGTAAAAGAACGGAGTATTAAAAAAAAAAGCTTTGAATTACGAATATGCACAGCAGCAGCTGCTGTTGGCTGTGCTCGTCCCAGGCACAGCGGCATTCTCCGGTGGCCAGCTCTCACGCCTCTTGTTGGTAAATCCGAGTACAACAACAAAGTCTAGCAAAATACCAACAGATGGATGGCGCACAAGGGAGAGTGGCCGCCACGCGGCTAGCCCGCTACGAGACGGCGCCCCAACTGACCCTTTGTTCCTGGCTATTTTTGGCGAGGCAACTCAGTGCAGAGGAAAAAAAGCAAAAACGTTGCCAGACCACTCCCTCGGGCATCGAGCCTTCTTTGTTCATGATGGCCCGGAACCCCAGTGATGACGCTAGCCACTCACCGTGAAAGAGGGAGCAGAGCCCGAAGGGAATAGGGGTCCAGAGGAAGGGAGTGGATGGCAAAAGGGCGTTTTACTTTACTTTTTTTTTTTTTTTTACTTTTCTTTCTTTCTTTTGCTTTGATTTGGCTGCCTCTTCGTCGGCGGTTCTTGGTGAATTTCCTTTAATCAACGGGAGAGCGGGAGGCCATCAAGGGGGGCGACGGACGAGCAGCTGAAACGACAAGCCAGACAAAGGCTGTCCGGCTTGCCAATCATGGGGATTAATAGTACCTACAACGCAGCCAATTTGGGCAAAGAAGCAGTGAACTTCTTTCGTTTTCTTTACGTTAGATCGTAAGATACGACACCGTACTCGTACGGACATTGCATAGAATTACTCGTATATCGTATATCACACAGCCTCGTAGCATTGCTACATCTCTTCCGCTGGCGGCGTACTGTTGCTACTCCGTCCTTTCTACTCCGTACTTTATACGTACTCTCCGACTCTTCATCGTTTTCAACTCTGTCCTGGAAACTATGGAGTACTCGTAGAAAAGAAACCCCTTTCACGCTGTCCTCGTAGAAGACAAGACGCTGCTCCACCACCGTTGGCGTTCAGCTGGTGCTCCTAGTAGAGAACAATAGACTCGCAGGAGATTGCACCTAGCAATAGTCAAACGCCATAGAGCATCACGGACATTGCTTCTAGCTGCCCAATCCGCCGTAGCTTGTTGTTGTCGAGCTCGATGGGCGGAGAGCATCTCCAGATTTTCTTTTTTCCCTTTTTTCTTTTATTTTCCCCTTCCTATTAACCTTCCTTTTTCTTCTAAATTGCTCACTTTCGTCCAGCGGAATCTTTGCCGCTACCACATCTCGGCACTGTTGACTGCAGCCTGCCGTTGGTCGTGCATTATTGGATATATTGGATTTTCGTCCCGCCCGAAAAAAAAAGGATGCAAAAAGGGAAATCTCCAACAACGCACTATTATGCATATGTCCCCACTTAATCAAACGGTATATTCTCCGACGGTGTGCACCACGCACGCCACACGCACACGCACACACACTGCAGAATCTGGTACTACGACGTACTCGTACCCTCTCCATATTAGTCATCAGTGCCAAAACCAAACTGACCGGCAAACCCTCCGACAACGAGTCTCCTCCCCATCTTCCCATCCCTTCCCTTTCTTCGTACTCGTACTGCGCCCGGTTTGTGTCCGTCTCAGCGAGCACACTAGTTCTGCCGGACACGAGTCAATAAAACACGGGACGATTCACCCAATGCTGGGGGCGGTTTTGCATGCAGCTCGGTGTTTGCTTTCCGCATTTTAGAGCTCTCTCTCTTTTTCTTTATTTTTTTTTTCACGTGGAGTGGTGCAGTACTAGGACGGAGTACTCGTAGAACCCGCACGGCACAGTCACAGACAGGAATGTGCCAGCAGGTGTGCCGTCGTATCATTCCTTGGAGAATGCTGGGCCACTGACGACGAGGTCTTGAAATATAATGTACGGAGTACGAGTACTGGTCGAATACGTAAATGTCAAGTGGGTAGAACAGACGTGAAATACGAGTAGCGGGAATATGAAATATTAGGTACGAGCACTCGTAAATACGGAGACAAAATCAAAAATAAAAATACAAAATACGAGTGCTCGTAGCAATAATTCAAGATGCCACTCGATGCCACTGACAAGGAAACCCAAGACAGCAGGTGCTCTCTGTACACCGTACTCCGTACACAACCGTTGCCCGTCACAAGACACGGCCTGACGGCACCAGCCAGCCAGCCGCCCCTGTCTCTCATCTCATCTCCCAGCCCTCCCTGTCTTACTGCATGTCTCACACAGTATTTCGCTTCCCACCCCATGCTTCGATAAAACCTTCCATACGCCATGCAAAAGCATGCAAGGAGAGAGAGAAGAAGGTGTACGGAGTACGGACTATGGCGTACGGTGTAAGACGGTAGCATTCCCTACGGAGCAAGTGAAACATGGCGTCCTTGTCATTGGTCACGTGTACGAGTACTCGTGCTGTCAGCACCGGAACAGGATGGGTGCAACCGCCCTGTCAACTCATCTCTTCCGTATTTGAGAACAAACACTTCAATGCTTCAATGCACACAATGCACGCATCGACTCCACCCCGGATACCCAACAACAACAACTGCGGGCTGTTCTGCAGAGTCCTTTTTTTTGGTCGCCGTTCTCTTCGAGTCATCCCCGAAGGTGAAACGTCCTGTCCCACACCAGGAGCACACAATAAAATAAAGAATGGGAAAAAAAAAAAAGGTAAAAATGTAGCTGACAAGAACGCACGACCAGGATTGCCTCCGTACTCGTAAAAACTCGTGGCACATGGTAGTGCTGCCGGGTTTAAAAAAGAAAGAAAGAGAGAGAGAGAGAGAGAGAGAGAGAGAGCGAAAACAGTGGAACCATGACGACGGGGCCGCACCCTCGATATGGACGACTAACACCCAGTGGACCAGTGGACCAATGGGACCACATACCCCCCTGGTGATCGGCATGGGAGAGAACAGGCCCGCGAAGATCCGTACAGAGTTTTCCTTCTGTTCCTGGTTCTTCAGTTGTTCTGTCCCTTCTACGGAGAACGGAGTACGGAGTCGTATTTTATCACAGTGAGCTTCTTTTTCTTCCTCTTCTTCTACGAGTACGATATCGTTTTGCCAAGCCTTTGTTCATCGACGTCCGTCATCTCGGTTCCCCCGTTGTTGGACTTGGGATTTTGACTTGCTATGACTTTTGCCACGCCATGTTCGTTTTTCGGCCTTTCCTCGTACTCGTAGTTTGCGGGAGGCCACTCTACGACGTACTCGTACTCTCCGTACAGCTCCGTCTGCGTGCCGGAGGAGTGCATGGCCGTTGCCTTGGAATAGCGTTTGTGGCCTCCCCTTTTTCAGCCTCTGCTGCTGTTTCACACACTCTCTCTGCCTCCCTCCCTCCCTCCCTTCCGTCTGTGTCCTAGCCCCCGACTGTTGTGTCCCGTACATCGTACTCGTAAAATGTGTAATGCTGACTGCACACATGCAATCCCGGATCTATCTACCCTTCCTTCTCTCTCCCCCATGCAATTTCGTCGGCTTCCTTCGCCTCGCCCCTCTCTCCCTCTGCTCAACGCTAAACCGAGACAGACTCCACTTCCCACATGTGCTGAGGCAAGGATGCTGGCAAGCGTACGGAGTAGGCAAAAAAGCAAGTTGAAATAAAGGAAAAATAAAATGAGTAGAAGGATGGAATCGAAGGGCTAGAAAACTAGCACCAACTGGAAAACAACCAACAAGAAGAAAAAAAAAATAGAGATACGACGTTAGTTCGGGCTCCAAATCCCAGACATTCTGATACAGGCTGGGCGCAGGCGAGAATGTGATGAGCATCGGGGAGGAGGGAGGGGCAAAGCAAGCATCCCCAATCTCCCTTGCATATGGCTCTCTCTCAGCATCACACGTACGATGTTGTGGTTTTATTTTTATTTTTATTTAAAAAAAATATTATCACTGCCCTTTTGCCTTTTTGGGTGGCTGCTAACGATGGAGAGACTAGCAAGAGGCAATATTTGTTAGTACAAGAGGAAGGAGATATGATTGATTATTTCAAAGAAAAAGTAAAGAAAAAAAAATCAAGAACACGTATTGCGGGAAGTTCCATGCACTACGTAGAGACGTCGCGACTATCCAACAAAAAGCCAACCGTCTTCGGCGTTTGATTTTAAACGGCGTCCTCCTTGGTCCAGCTGCTTCTACTCCGCAGCGTCGAAGCTGTTCCGCCCTCGGGCATTAAAAATGGTCGGCGAAGATGCCCTTGCTTGCTTCCAAGCATCTCGTACTCGCTCGTGGTCTCTCTTTGTCTTGTCTCTCTGTCTCCTGCCTCGTGTCTCGGGGGACCAGCAAGCATGTTTTTATCTTTTGTCTTGGGCCGTCTGGTCGGGGTGCGTTGCTATGCTTTCTTTTGGCTGTCTGTTTTCTTTCTTTTTTTGTTTCCTTTCTTGTCTCTCTTGTTATGCAACCCTTGCATGCTGTCCTTGCTTCTGGTATCGGAGGGTATCCTGATTGGGACGTCCGAGACAAGGGAAAGCTGATCACGGGTATTGTACGAGTACGCAACTAATGCACAGTGACGGTGACACGGGATATCTGCATCTTTCTTTAGTGGAATCATCACAGCGGATATGTGATCAGACAAGAGGAAATGGGATCGACGAGCCGCCGGTGCGCCTGCACGTCGGACGAATCATTGAGCGCGGAGATAAGTACAAGTGCGGCTTTTTTGTTTCTTTGAGCCTTTTTTTATTTAATTTCCCCCTCCTGTGAAGGATTTCAATATTGGTTTTTGGAGCGGTTGGTGATTTTCCTGCTCTCATCCAAGACAATATCGTGTGCTATCGTGCTGGGTAGCTGGTATGTGATGCTGTGAAACACGATGCGGTGAGCAGCCAGATGAGACATGGTGTGTTTGTTGTTATTCTGAATTTCTTTTTCATTCGTAAAACACCCCCCTTCGACAAATTGCCATTCCTCTCACCTACGATCAGACGAACAAACGTACGAGTACGAGGTACTCGTACTGCAGAGTGCAACGCTGCGGTAATCGCTTCGCCTCTCATTTGTCACGGCGGCGATCGCTGGCATTTTATTCTGCTGCATCGTCCCAGTTGTTTCGTTTCCCAATTCTTTTGCTCTTTTTTGCTCTTTTGCCCATTCTCCATATTTTCCTTGCACCGTTGCAGGCGTGGCAGGGGACAAGCTACTCGTAGGCCGCAGTACAGGGTAGATACGTAGCCTGCCATACCCAATGCAAGCAACTGCCACGTACCCAGAGGGTACTCTCTCCCACCGTCGTATTGCATCGGGGATCTTCCCTCCTTTTCTTCTTTCTTTTCGCTCGCCCTTGCCATTTCTCTCTTTCTCTCTCCCTTTCTTGCAAGGCAGGGGGGAAGGGGGCCGTTGCGAGAAGCAGAGCCCATCTGGGTAAGTGCTCCGGCAGTGGATCTGGGATCCTCATTCGGCCAAGCGAACCTCTTTTTCTCTATTTCTTTTACTCCGTATTTTTATTCAAAATTTGAATTCTTTCCTTTCTTCTTCCTGATCCTCGCATTGATGCTCACGCCCACGGGTCTCTCCGATACGATTTCGTTATCCGGGTCACCACTTCCACAAACCACAAAAAAAAACATCACTTGCTCGTTCCGGCTGAGATCGACCGGAATACGAACGCGGGCCCATCTGACACACGTCGCCGAGCAGGCGGTGTAACTCGTACTGGTTGCCGCCCCCCCTCCTCCTCCTCCTCTCCCCATGGTCATTGCTCTGCATGTTTATTATCCGGATCTGCCTCCCCCTGCACGGAGAGAGGCTGGGCCGACACACCAGGCGGCAGGCGGCCCTAAACTAACCCCGAGCCCTGTTGCCGCTGTTCCTGCAAAGGCGATCACCCTTTTTTTTTTTTTCTTTCCAATCAGGTCAGCATGACACACGGACAAGGCATTGTTCGTAAAAACGAGTGTTCTCGTATTGATCCTTTATTGGCCTGCGAGTAGTATTGGCCTGAATGATACTATTCGTATGGACGGAGCACAGAGTACGAGCACCGTCGGATTTTTTTTACGAATGACTCGTAGTATTGCCATATTAATTCCATGACAAAAAAAAAACCCAAATCGGAAAATAAAAATAGGATGAAGAGCGCCATGATCCAAGCCCGGCGCGTGCTCTGCGCTGTGCCGTAGGCATTTTTATTGCAGTGCACAGCTACGAGTACGAGTGTACTCGTGGTATTGGGCGATATCACTTTAACACTTTAACAAAAGACCGTAATAAGCAAAAGAGTCCCTCGCTCGGTCTCTGCCATTGGCAGCGTTGCACTCGAGCGTTGCAGTATCGGCCACACTTGCTGCTTGCCCTGCCTTTTCTTCTTGTTCCTTCTTCCCCTTCTTTCTTTCCTTTTGCTTCTTTCTTTGCTTCTTCTTGCCGTGTTCGTCTGGAGCCGCTCCGCACGCCTTGTGACGATCATTTCCCAGCATACGAGTTGGTCCGTATAAATGTGTACGAGTACTTGTAGTACATACGCATTGGACGGACCACGGAGGAAAGGTAAAAAACGGACGACCACGCCTCTCACCGGCCATGTCTCGTGAAAATATCCTAGACATGGACGAGAAGTACTCCGTAGGCGTAGTTGAAAACATTAGAAAACATGGAAAAGAAGAAAGGAAGAAAGGAAGAAAAAGAACAAAAAAGACCACCTAAATTATGTTTCCCGGGGCTATGGCTCGATCGGGCAAGGCTGCCCCGAGAGGCCGCGATGGGCCATGATGCGAAGGGAAGCCACAACGGGCGATGGCAAAATGGGGAATGGCTTTTGCTTACGGTACGTCGTTCTCGGAGAGCAACTTGGCAACAAACTTGGCACCTGTCCAAGGCCATGGCACCACCACGGCCCTGGGCTGGGTGCTTTTTTACGGCGTATCGTACTCGTATTATGCGAGGACGGCCTGTCGACCCGCAAAAAAAGAAAGGCAAGAAAAGCAAGATGCACGAGCATGCACATTATTGATTCTCGAATAGTATTGTGTGATATTGATGCTGGGAACCGAGGCAGCATCAGATGGGAGCTGAAGGAGGAGGATCATACGGGGTACGGTGTACGAGTGGAAGTGGAAAAAAAGAAGTGCGACGGCATATTCCGTGGTCTTTGGATTGCATTTCTTGTGAGTTTGTTTCTGTGTTTGCTTTCTTGTGTTGTTCAGTATTCTCTCAGTATTCTTTCATTATTCTTTCGGTATTATCTCGTTCCTATTCCAGTCATTTATTTCAACTGAGTTTGAATACTTGACCACTTTCGTATCTCTGGATTATTGCGTAATTCTTCCAGCTTTGTTCGATTTAATTCGGTGTTATTCAGTATTATTTTAGTATTATTTGGTATTCAAGTCACTTTGGTATCACTTTGGGGTCACTTCAGATTCATCTCATTATCATTCATTTTTTGTTATCATCTCAGTATCTATCAGTTATTCATATTATCACGTTTTTTTTTCTTCTTCCTTTTTTTTAGAAAATAAAAATCAACCTAATCGCTTCCTCATTCCTACCACCGAAAACCAAATACCGAAACCACTCCCAAAAGCAAAGAAAAGAAACAAAAAAAGCACTGGAATAGGCCCGGAGTGATGCTCAAAGAAAAGTGTGCAGATAGAGGCAAAAAAAGACGGGCGGCGGTGGATGCCGTGTGGAAGACAGGACAAAGAGCGAAAAGAACGAAAAGAACGGAAAGAAGGAACAAAGTGGGTCAAGCGTGTGGCGTGGCACGTGGAAATTCAGCGCCGGCGCCGGGTTTCATTTTGGCGTGCTGGACTGCTGGGATTTTAGTGCGAGGAGAGGAGGAGGAGGAGGAGGAGGGAGTACTTCCACGCAGCGGGAACTCGATGAGACAGGTGGTTTGCGAGTACGCTGTACAGAGTACGAGTACGCTGTGCTGTAGGCTTACGGAGTACTCGTACAGAGGGTGGCTGCCGCGCTTGCCGTCTGCTGTCTGCCGCCTGCCGTCTGCTGTCTACCGCCTGCCGTCATGCCGTCATACCGTCTGATTACGAAAGTTGACGTGGATTTGATTTTCTTTTCATCACCAAATCAGATGAATTTGAAATGCCAAGCAGGCAACAATGATCGCAGACTCACCCCGTACGATCACCAACGTGTTCATCTATTTATCCTAATACGATCCCAATACGACCTACTCATACGTCACTTGCCCCTTTTGTGCTAAATACTCTACGTCGTATTTTCGTGATCGAGAAATGCCATCTTCGTACGAAGCTGTATTTTAATGCGGCTCGCTTCGTCAGCCCCCAATTAGCCCCAATGCTTTATGGGCTACGAGTACTCGGATTCCGTACTTTGGGGATTTGGGGGCCTTGGTTCCCTCTTTCTAGCTGGCTCTAGGCCCTCTGTGCAGTGTGCAACTACGGGATTTGACACACAACCTTTTGGCGTGCAAAAAAACAACAAAAAACAAAAAGACCAGCTGCACGTTGTGCGCGGTCTTCCCTCCGTACGGAGTAGACGGTGGAGCCACGTTTCTGCCCAGTGGCGACTGGCTGCTGCGGCATCTGGAGTTTAGTACGGTAGGGGGCGCTGCTGATATTCCCTACTTGGGCGTGCTGCATTTTCTGCAGAATTTTCCACTTCCAGCCGCAGCTGCATGAAGAACAGCAGAGCAGAGGAGAGGGAGCGGCGAGCAGAACCAGACAGAGCAGAGATGATGATCGCCTGCGAAACACCGGATGCTCGTGCTTCCTCCCACCGGCAGTGGCAGGTCCAGGGGGCAACTGCTGACACATGTGTCGCGTTGGGCTCCGATCCGGGCGAATGCGACATCACAACGTCTTCCCTTCTTTTCTTCCAAGGTCTGGTCGTCTGTTCTCTACGACGGTCGCACACCGTCTCCCTACCAAAATAATCTACTTGACCCCCCGTTCATGACTCTGCCCCCTTGCGTGAGATCTGGCCATGCGACCAGCCGTCGCCGTCAGCGCCCTTGCGTCCAAGGAAAATAGAGGAATTAAATTTCTTCCCTTTCCATCTATGCACTTGTCCAAAGAGAATCCCATTGTCCCTGGCTTTTGCCGAGTATTCATTGTCTGGCGGTTGTCCTCTGTACGTGCCCGACGTGGCCCATCCCTGTCGGCAATAACGACGGCGCCATGGCACGCGTCTGCATGAAGAAAGCTCAGCTCTTTGAACTGCGATACTCGACCTCCTCCGTACGAGGATATATTATTATTAGCCAGGCCCCATGGGCCATTGTGTGGGTCGCGGGCCATGAACCGTGGTAGGTAGGGGCAGCGGCGATCCCCAAGAGATTAGTGTGTGTTTCTAGAACCCCCCCTGCTTGCTGTCCCTCGTTGACAGGTGCGGCAGACAGCATGACAGCCAGTCCGTCCAGTCCAATCCAGTCAGTTGTTAGCCAGCCAGTCAGGCCAGCAACACAAAAGCGCCTAGCCGGCAACAGGCACGCCGACATGCCGAAACACTCGCCTGACGTTGTGTTCCTGTCTGTCTTTGTACATTTTTTTCCTCTATTTTTTTTCTTCTCCTCTTCATCTTCAACTCTGTCGTACATTTCTCCGCCTTCTTTTGCTTCTCTACCCCGTATTCGTTATGTTCTTTTTGTTCTCCTTCTTCTTCTTCTCGTTCTCATTTCATTGCCTTCCTAATTAATCTCTCCCCTTCCCACAAAGTAGAAAAAATGCCTTCTCGCCGTGCTTCGCTTCGCGCCCTTTGAGAGAGATTCAGGATGAAGAAACTATTGCCTGGCCATCCCTCATCGGGTAGGTCCCAGCCGACACATGTCGATAGGGCTAGTCCTCGTGGCTTTTAGCTCTGGTCAAACACAAATGATTTGGGGCATATTATTTTCTCTCTCTCAATCCGTGTTTCTGGTCCGGCGGGCTGTCGAGAGTTTTGGCTCGTATTTGGGTATTTAGCATCGATTTTAGTCTCCCCATCGGATTGGAGCGGAAAGATGCAAAAGGCGGTCCACGATTGGCATCAGCGCCCGGGTGTCCGCTGCCTGATGAGAGGGAGAGGCAGAGGGAGGGAGGCATTGGCCGGCAATGCACGACTGATACGGCACAGCGCCTGGGCGTTTGATCGCAAGCAGGGAAGGATGACAATTACTTTTTTTTTTTTTTCTTTTCTCAAATTTTATCGACAGCTTCCGATCTGCCCGGGACCTCTCTTCCTTCCCCTTGGCTACTACGAGTACTCACTTTTTCTATTTTTGAATTCAAAAGCGTTTTGACCGTCGCACGTCTTGTACTCCGTACGTCGTAGTTCTCCTTCTCCTGGTTCTGGAGTGGACAAGGGGGGGGGGGGCCGATCCCCCCTCCCTCCTCCTTCTCCTCTCCAAAACAGCTAAAACATTGATATGCAGCGATACGCATCAAGGTGACAAGTTTCAGGGTTGGGTGTGTGCCGTGTTTGGCTGGGGGAGAGGGGACGGCATATGTTGGCCGGCGTTTGGGGATGAGCGACAGGTCACGGACCAGACGAACAAATCGAGGACGGCCTCCGTGGGGGGAGGGGGCAGAGAGGGAGAGAACAAAGAAGCATGCCAGAGAGAGACTCGCCACGTTATTTGCCTCTGTCTGCATTGCCAGCTTGCCAGCAACCAAAGAGACATTGTTATTCATACGAGTCCTCGCTTGTAGTCATCACATCTATTTATTCTACTTGCCCAGCACCCCAGGCAGAAACGGCCCTAGAAGGAAAGAAGAAGGCAAACAGAGGCAAAATAGACAAAAGGCAGAGAGCAGAGCAGAGCAGGTCGGTGCAAATTGGCATCGACGCTGTCCGTGCTGGCGGGCCACGCAACGCAGCATCGTGCACGCCGTAATGAGTGATTGATAGTATGTATATTATTGATTATATTAATAACGGTGAGAAGAAGTCATGTCCAAGTTTCTGTCACGTAAACCGTCTATATTTCAGTCATTTTTACACGATGTTCCTCCTCCCCATCGGCAATGCACACCTCCGCCTGGCACTGCAGCAAGGATCAATTGTAAAACGCAACGCATTGCCCACCGGATCGTGCTTTTGCAGGTCGACCTACTACCTAAAACGCTTTGCAGCCTGGCTCCGTGATCCGGCCAACCTGCCGGCCATTCTGCCGCTACCCTGCCAATCCTTCGAGTGTCTACTCGTACAACGTATGCCTACGAGCACTCCGTACGAGCAACACTCACTCGCTCATCCTACCGGATGTTTGTCCCCCTGATCTGATCAGCGCCCAGTGGAGGGGGGGTGGCTTGAGCGTGCTCTCATCTTCTGCTCACCCTCTTCTCTTCTCTTCTTTACGACAATACTAAATACACCCCCTTCCTGGAGCCCCGGGTTGCATCCACCTTTTTTTTTTCTTCTTTTTCCTTTTTGTGACAGATGGGCTCCGCTGGTGCACATCGCCTAGGGGATCAACGGCGTGCGTTTCTCTAATTTCTTTTTTGTCATTATCTTTTTACCTTTTTTATTTTTTATTTATTTATTTTCTGTTTCCGCCCTTTATTTTTTCCTTTATTTTTCCTTCTTCTCACAAGTGGATCGATCTGAATAGCTCGACGGGTCAGCATGGGTGTCTGAACAGCACTCCCACTCCCACCCCCCCTCTCTCACGCCCACCCCCCTCCCTTTACGCCTCCCCATACTTTTGCTCGCTTGCGTTCTTTCCAACCCTGGTACCTGCCCACGGTACTCTTCCGTTATTTGATAATATCGCAGCTAAAATGCTCCTTCCGTTGACGACAATATATAAATACGATTGCCACTCGCTTCTCCCCCCCTCTTCTTTCCAACATCTTGATCTCTCTGTCTATCTACTCCCTTATAATTTTTAGATTTTCAATCTTTCCGTCTTTTCGTCTTTTCGACTCTTTCACATCTCATCACATTTTACTTATAACACTCCCAGCTGGTTCTTGGTTTTATATTATACATCTATTGAACGCCGTCACGCCTCACGCCTTTTCCGTCTTCTCTCATCACCACCTTTCCTCACCCTATTCTCTTTCAGAGAGAAAAAACACACAAAATGGCCAGCACCGTCCCAGCCCACCCATACTCCCAGTCGGCAGCGCCGGCAGCACAGGCCCCGTCGTCACACTACAGCTACCGGCAACCACAAGGCCCGCCGTCGCCGCCCGGTGACGAGGCCGCCCGATGCTCGCTGCCGTCCATCGCCAACCTGCTGGACCTGGCCGACCAGGGCTCGCCAACGTCCGAGACCTCGCCGCAGGCGCAGCAGGTCCTGCAGCAGTCGACCGAGTTTTCTCACTGTAAGTTTTCGCTCAGATTTTTTCTTTTAAAAAAAAAGCTCATTAGCTAACAAACCAGCTCGCCCAAGCACACGCCCCAACTCTTCGCACAACACAATGAGCCTGCGCAACAGCGTGCTGCCACCGACGCCGCCGATGATCTCGGAGTCGTCGTTCGGCAACAGCAGCAGCAACATCCACGACTCGCCGTCGACCAAGTCCGTCTCGCAGCTGCCCAGCATGTGCTCAACACCGGCCACGAGCGTGTCGGCACGCAGCTCGGCGTCCTTTTTCGAGGTCACGCCGCCGCCACAACAGCAGCACCACCAGCACCACCACCAGCAACACCCGCACCACCACCACCATCAGCACCACCACCACCATGAGGCAGCACCACCCTCCCGTGCCGGCTCCGAGTCGCGGCCCAGCTCGCACCCCCAGCAGTACCAGCAGGCAGCGGCACCGTCCTACCACCGCCACTCGCACTCGCACTCCCAGTCCTACCACCAACCGCAACCGCAGCGCCGCGTGCACGCCGCCTACAACTACCACGCCGCACCGACCGTGTACTATCCCGCCATGCAGCCCACGCCGCCGCCACAGCAGCAGCAGCAGCAGCAGCAGATGCCTGGTCTCTACTACCAGCGGCCACTTCCAGTATGTCTCTTTTATCCCTTTTATTGACCTTAAAAAGTACATCTGCTAACAAACCAGACGTTCATGCCTCCTGTCCAGCCCTCGCCCTGGCAGCACCACCACTACATCTCGCCGTCGGCGGCCGCCGCGTTCCCGCAGTCGCAGGACCGCTACATCTGCCCGACGTGCAACAAGGCCTTTTCGCGGCCGAGCTCGCTGCGCATCCACAGCCACTCGCACACGGGCGAGAAGCCCTTCAAGTGCCCGCACCAGGGCTGCGGCAAGGCCTTTAGCGTGCGCAGCAACATGAAGCGGCACGAGCGCGGCTGCCACAGTTATGAGGCATAGCTGTTTCTCTCTCTGTCTTTTTCTTTCCCTTCTATTATTGTCTTTTTACGCTCAGCATTATGACCTCTTTTGTTTTTTTTTTCTGTTGGTTGTTTATCACCCGGCGTTTTTAGCCTGTTTGGCATGGTATGGACTGGCCCCTTTTTTCATTTACTAGATTCTCTACGCCACAGGGCGTGTTGTCTTTCTGTTTTTCTCAATCTTTCTGTTATAAATAGGCCGGAACGGTGTCAGCTGGGGTTACTTGGCGTTTTTGCCTTTTTCTTTGCTCATATATCCGTACATTCTGGTTTTCTTCTTCTGGTGGACGGTCCTTTTTTTTCTCATCAACAGGGATGGGAACCAAAAAATAAAATGGATCAGATTCAAAATTTACTCTTACGGTATTTTTCTTCATGTGCCTTGTTTCTGCTAGATGCCGTGTCCTTGGTTTTGTTGCGTTGTGGTAGATGCACTATTTGGTCACGTTTTGTGCAAGTCCAACAGTTCACGAGTCAATATGAGTATCACCATTTCTTACCATGCAATTTCAAATCTAGCCCCTGGTTGCAAATGGCATCCCGGGAGCATCTTTCCTGCCGACATCATTGGAGGATTTTGCTTGAACGAATCATAGCACATGAATACGCCAATTTCAAGAAACAAAGGGCGTCAGAGGATGGCACCGGCGTAAGGCTTACTTTTACTCTTCAGGACGCCCCCAGCGCCAACGGCTCCCAGCCCAGCCCAGGCGGGATGGATGCTGGACGCTGCACGCTGGGGGGGGAGGTGTGTACGGAGCAATGCCTCTTCCAATCAAGTACGAGTAAGGTAAGGTGCCGATTTGTCCCCCCTCCCCTTCCCCCTCCCATGCTTGGGTTCAAACGTGCATCCCAAAGCAGGCACATGGCCGAGCTGGGGGGTTGAAAGAAAAAGCAAGGGAGGTTGAGGGTTTCTCGTTCTGGTACATACATCCCCGGGGGCTACTCGGAAGGGAAATGCGCGCTGCTGATCACCCGGGCCATCGGTTGGTGCACCCAAGTGCGAGTAGTGAAAGAGTACGGAGTAAAGTACGAGTACTCGTAGTGAAGTAGTGGCCAACAAGACGCCATGATGGAGCGTGCCGCTGGACTTTCTTATTCTTCTTATTATTAAAAAAAAAAAAAAACCTCGAACCTGACGAGGCCAAGGCACAAAGATACTGGACAGAAATACCACGACGGGCCGGGCTGGCGCGGGCTGAGCAAGGGGAATCGTACGATGCGGCTCGGCGTCACAGCGCCGTTGTGGGGAGGGGGGGGGATAACAACAAAACAACAAAAGGATAGGCCGTCGATGCACGGGCTGGGATGCACCGGGGTGATGGTGTTTGTTGGTTGCTGCTTGTAATTCGTCTACGGAGTATGCTGATTCAGTGACTCGAATAATGCTGATGTCTTTATCCGGGCTATTATCATTCTTGGTGCTGAGGGCTGGTGGCTGGCAAATATCCGCCCGTGTCACCAACGGTTCGTCTGCACGGAGCTAAGAAGATATTAAAAAAAAAAAAAAAAAGAGCAGCTGAAAAAAAAACAGCCCTTGCCTTACCGAGCAGGGATGGCTGTCATCCCAGACATGTGCTTCCCTTCTTGCGAGCACCTCGTCACATCCTGCCTCTCGCAACGAATAAAATCTCATAAATTCAAACAAGAAAAAAAAGACTCGTACTCTTCTAACCACATCTAGGACAGGCGGTGGTCTCGCCCCTTGTCCTGGTGTTTTCTTTTTTTATTGGTAGACACTGCATTTTCATTCGAGCATCCCCTCTTCGTACGCATAGTCTCCGCCAGGGTCCAACGGTCTCCCTCTGCAAGGATGCTTCTCTCTTACAAGCTACGAGTAATAATACCCCGTACTCCGTACAACAACCACGACGGCTGGCGACTTCCGACAAAAACCCCCTCCCCCTCCCCCTTGCTTCGCCCTCATTTGCTGTGTGTGCTTTTTTTTTTGCTCCCCGACGCTCTCGGCAATATGCCATACCCGCTATGCCGGGTTCTTCCCCCCCCTCGTCGTCTCATGCATACTCCTTCGTCCACGGAGAGGACTTGCATCACACGACAACGGAATAATCCGTCCTCTTGTAAATCTTTCCCCGTTACAAACCCCTCCCACCCCCCTTGGCAAGATCTGCCCTTTCTTTTTTTTCTGGGTCCGCCGGAGATCCTGCCGATGAGAATAATATTACATGAGCATTTTGTAATCGAGTCGAAAAGGTCGGTGAGCAAGACGAGAGAGAAAGAAAGAGAGGCAGCTGGAAATCCGAGGAAAAAGGCGAGGCGCGAATGTATTACCTATTCATACGAGACGAGTACGTAATAAACAGCAAGAATAAAAGAGACACATGGCGAACCAACAGCCACAACAAGTACCAGCCAGTTGACCCGAAAACAGCCTAGCACGTTGTGCTCCAAAGAAGACATTCACCTAACAGTTCCTCTGGGGGGGGGAGGATTCCGTCTCTCCGATTTCCGCGGTGCCTTCCGCATAACGTCTGGGCATGGCAAAGTACAATATTTGCTGTCGCAAGGAATGCCTCTTTGGGCTGCTCGACGGGGATCAAAGCATCACGATAGTCGACGCGTCAATCTGACTGTACGAGTAGATACGATATACGATACGATGGCATTTCTTCTCGGTCTTTTTTCCTTTATCAAATTTTCCGTTTATCAAAAATACAAAATCGACTCGTACTTCTGCGGGGGACTCCCTCGCTTACAGTCCATCCAATCTAATTTTAAACGCCCAGCTGTCATCCCATTCGCATGCCTCCCAGACAAAGAGAGATGCGTCCAAAAAAATGGCTCGGCCCTGGCAGCCCCGAACGAGCTCGTACACGTACGAATGAGAGAGCTTCGTCTGTTTCTCCCCTCCACTCCCCGCGATCCCTCCCGTTCCCTATCGGCGACTCGGCGTTCATTTCCCAAACGTGCAGCTCGCTATTGGTGCAAAAAGTCGGAAGCTAGGAGGGGGGGGGGGGGAAACATGCATCATCAGGCCATAACAGCCAAGACCTTTTTTTCCTCCTTTTTTTTTCCTTTCTTCTTTTGGTCCAATACATGAGTTCCCCCCCCAATGCTGATCACCCGCGATCGTCCCCAGGGCTCAGACCGCGCCGACACACACCGTTGGCGGGACGAGTGAGTACTCCGTAGGGGAGTACGAGTAGTTTTGTATATGAACCAACGGCCAAAAGTTCTTTTCTGGCTCATCCTACTGAATAACACGATGCGATAGTACTCGTACTCAGCCAGTTGCTGGATAGATACGAGTGCGAGTACTTGACTTGGGGGAAGGGGGGAGTGTGAAGACAAATCCTCGTAAACAGAGATTTTCACAAAAAAAAAGAAAAGCATGATACGAGTAAAACTGAACGGCGACCACTCCGTAAAGCGAGACACAAAAAGAAAAAGACATACAAAAAAAAACACCCAGCTCGAACAAAGTCCCGCATACCAGGGCACCGGAGTTCCTCGTGTTAATGTAAAGAAAAAAGAATAATGCAAGGAAACCAAAAAAAAAAAACCTCGTATGATGTGCCAAGAGCGCGTGGTCAATAGATTCTTCAAAAAAGTACTTTTTTTGTATTCACTTCTACGGAGTACCACCACCGAGAGAACCTGCAGCTGTGATGCAGGGGAAAAAGAAAGGAGCAGCAATTCGTTTGTTACGTTCAACCGCTTTTCTCTCAATCATTTTTTTCATCACATCACATCCATCCATCCATCCTTCCTTCTCACTGCCACTAACTCCGACTCTCTCGTCGTACTCCGTACTCGTACAACCCGGGTCTCCACTCCACCTTCCCCCCCTCCCTTGCGCGCGCGCCCAGCAACAATCACACGTGATGATCAACCGGACGGTTGTCGATCATGGTATGTGGGGCCGAGCAAAAGCGAGAAAGCGAAAAAAGACGGGAAAGTTTTTTTTTATATATTTTTTTTTAAAAAAAACGACAAAAAAAAGTACCAATCCAGCCGCCCTTCCGACAGGCCGTTGCAAGCGTGTTTTTGGCGGCAAGGAGAATGCGTTGGTGTGAGACAGCACGCGTCATTTTTTTTCACTGCACGAGTCAATGTCTAAAGAGGATACTGTACAAGTACTTTCGAGCAATATGACTAAGACGAGCACAATGACTAAGCCGCCAAGGGAGGGAAAAGACCGGCCGGACCACGTGCGCATCACGGTTCTGTCACCGATAACGGAGTATCGAGTCGAGTCCGACGTCATTGAGGCAGTTCATGGAAGAATGTGCGTCCGCCTTGGCTGCCCTTCTCAGCCTTGTGCCTTGTGCCCTTTGCTGCTCGGCCATCGACGCGTCTTCTGTTTTGCGAGCCCAACTTCGGCGCTGCTCCTTCTTTGTCCAGGCCCTTTGCGCACTGCTTTCGGCAGGAAACACGGCTGATCAGTGGGGAACAGCGGCACGGACAACCTCTAACAATAACTAACAACTAACAACCAACAACCCCAAGCTCGCCTGCCGCTTGCATCGTTCCTCGCTGCTACGGAATACTCTGTAGCCACCGCCTACTCCCCAAACAGATCGTCCACCTTGGCAAAAATGTCCTCCTCGTCGTCCGCGTCGTCTGCCTCGTCCGCATTGTCCGCATTGTCCGCGACCGGCATCGGCGTCTCGCTCGGTCGAGTCTGGCCGGCCTGGCCCGCTGGCCGTCCGCGAAGACCCTCTGGCAAGTCGCCGTCACCGTATTCGGCTCCCTTCTCCTGGCCTCTGCCCGCCGCCACCACCCCTTTCGTCTCAGACTCGGGCTTGGCCACATCGTTGTCGCCGCCGTTGTCGCCGCCGTTGTTGTCATCGTCGTCGTCGTCGTCGTCGTCGTCGTCGTCGCGGTGAAGCACAATCTTCGCAAAGGCACCTGGCGTGCTCTCGTCGCTGCTGCTGGAGAGCACGTCGTCCTCAATCTCGGCCCACGGAAAGACAACTGGTCCCGGGCCGGCTGCTGTCTTTTTCTTTACAGCAGCGGGCATCTTGCCGCTTTTGCCGCTTGTCGTGTGGAACCGTCTCGTCAACAGGTCATCCTCCTCCTCCTCCTCCTCCTCCTCCTCCCCCCCTCCACCCCCCTCCTCCTTCACTGCCGCCGTGTCGGCAAGCCGGATGCGCACATCAGCCTCCGACTTGCCCGGCGGCAGCTTCCACATCGGCTGGAACGCCGGGTCGTCCTTGTCGCCGTCGTCGTCGTCCTCGTTGGCCCGGTCCACGCACGACAGGTCCAGCGGGATCCCGTGGTGCGTCGGCACGCCGTTCTGCACCGTGTATGCCATCGCCTGCAGTTCCGCCGGCGTCAGCAGGTAGTTTTGCCGTTTCTTCTCCTTCTCCTTTTCCTTCGTCTCTTTTCCTCCATCCGTACTGCCACCGTTCACATCCGCCCCCCGTGCAATCGAACACAGCTCGTGCGTAAACAGCCACGGGAAACTGATCAGTGGTGCAAATCGCGCCCTGTCCCCCTCCTTGCCCTCCTCCTTCTGCCGGCGCGACAGCGCGTACTCGTGCAGGCCAATCTGCACCTCCTCGTGCGTCACGCGGTACATGGCCGCCACAAACGGGCCCAGCCGTGCAATGTCCCGCGTGTTGCCCACCTCGCGCAGGCACACCCGCCGGAACCGCGCCGCAATCACCCCGTACAGCCGTCCCAGGTCCTCCGCCGACTTGTAGTCCGTGCCCACCCGCGGCCGCTTCATCGCGAACCCCGTCCACAGCTCAAACTCGCTGTCCAGCTCCTTCTGCGCCATCGCCCGCCGCAGCGCCACGTCGTACTGCGACTTGATCCGCCGCGCCCGCTGCAGCATCGCCCCGTCCACGGCCGCCGCGTAGCCACTGTCCACGAGGATCCGCCGGTCAAACGGCCGGTCAAACGCCGGCTCAAAGTTCTCAATCTGCACCTTGTTGTAAATCTTGCCCAGCGCCGTCTCCGACGTGTACTTGGGCTTCCCCGTCATCGCCATCCAGTGCGGGAACTTGCGCGGTGCCAGCCGCGGGTGCATCAGTGCCGGCACCCCCGTCTTTGCGTAGTCCACCGCCTGCGAGTGCAGCTGCGCCAGCTCCAGGCACCGCGGGTTCATCGCGCCCCCCTCCACATGGTCCGCCAGCGCCCGGTGCGCCACCGCAATCCGCGGCAGCGTGTCGTGCTTCATGTGCTGCACAAAGAACGAGATCAGATGCCGCGGCGTCACCTCGCTGACCTCCGGCTCGCGCACCGAGTCAAAGTTCATCGCCGTGTAGTTGCGGAACTTGACGGGCGGCAGCAGCCGCTCGTCCCAGAACACAAAGTAGTCGTCGCCGTCCAGGTCGCCGCCCGAGCACATGCTGGGAATGTCGTGGTCGCCGACGCGTGGGAACACCACAACGTCGCGCAGATGGTGCAGCGCCGCCACGTCCACCGCCTCCACCACCCGCAGGTCGCCCGGGTGCAGCGATGGGTTGCGCCCGACCAGGCACAGCCCCGTGATGACCTTGTACCGCGTGCTGCTGCCGCCCTTGTGCGCCGTCGCCTGCAGATTGTTCCGCTTCAGCATCGCAAACCCGCCCGCAGACGTCTCCACGTCCGGCACCTGCAAGAAGATTTGCGGATAACTCGTGCTGGTTCTGGTGCTGGTGCTGGTGCTGTTGCTGGCGCTGCTATGCCCCCGAAGCGTGTCTGTCTCGTCCACGCAGCCAAGCACAAACGCACTCTTGGCCACCGAGATCCGAGCCTTCTCCTTGAGCGCCTTGAGCGACCACGTCCGCCACAGCTGCAACAGGGCCCACACAAACGGCTCGTCCGACGCCATGAAGCCCGCCTTCACCATGTCCGCCATCACCGGCGTCACGCGGTTCTGGTCCACCCGCAGCATCAGCTGATCATACGCCCGCTCCGGGCTCTTCATCACCGCGTCCAGCCCCGCCAGCTCCTCGTGCAGAAGATCCAGAAACACGCTCTGCGGCACATGCAGCGACGTCAACAGGCCAATCGTCTGCTGGTTCAGCGTCGCCGTGGCCGTCTCCGAGCACCGCACAATCTCCAAGTGGTTGGCGCCGTCCAGCGTGGGGAACTTTTCCTGCGACGGCCGAATCTGCACCACCTGCCCCGACGGCACGTCCGGCCACACAACCAGGATGCCCTTGCAGCCACCCATGCGGAACTGCACCGCCGACGGCACTTGGTCCAGCCGCAGATGGGCGGCAATCACCCGCGCCCACCACTTGGAGATCTTGCCCACCCCGTCCGTGTAGCAAAACCCTCCGTGGTTGACGTCGGGGATGCGCTGCAGCGTCGTCGGCACGCCAAACGTAGGCACCGGCCGCGTCGTCGACAGGCACTGGCCCAGCCGTGCGGCGTACTTGGCCACCGTCTTGATGCTCGAGAAGTCGCCCATCCAGTCGCGGATCGACTGGCACGACACGAGCTCCGTTGGCGCGAAAAAGTACGTGCTGTTCTCGCGCAGCTGCGAGTTGCCAAACGCCAGAAACTCAAAGTGGCGACCCCCGACCCGGATGCCATTCTTCAGCGCCCGGAACGCGCGCGAGAAGCACTCGTCTGTCCGCTTGCTGTTCCGGTCGCCACTCAGCCGCCCGATGACCAGCTCGTCGGTGAACTGCACGCGCATGAACCGGTCGTGGTGCTCGCGAAAGTGGCGCAGCACACGGTTGCCGGGCTCGAGCGTGGGCGTTCCGTACACAATCGTGGTGGGCGTGACCGTGGCCTTGCGGATGTAGACGGCCTTGTCTTTGCCGGGCGCCGGCTCGGCGGTCGACGTCTTGCGCCAGTACGTCGCGGCCTTGGGGTCGCGGAAGATGCTGTGCGGCTGGTACACGCGCTTCCCCTTCTCGGCAACATACTCGAGCATCCGCGTCGCGCGGTCGGGCGTCAGCGCCGCCAGACTCTCGAGAAAGACAACGTCTAGCGTGCTCTCGTGCAAGATGTTGCGCGAGATACACACTTCCAGCTGGTATGCGACCTCGAATGCGAGGCTGCGCGACAGATGGTGCACGTTGTTCCGCGGCGTGGCGGACGGCGACAGCGCGCTGGTCTGCACACAGTCCCACATGTTGCGGTCGTCGCGCCGCACAAACTGGAATTCGGGACAAGGCTTCACCTTGATGCTAAAGTCGCCGAGCCAGCTCGCTGCTTCGCGCCACCGCTCCAGCTCGTGCGTATCCAGGCCCAGCCGGAACGTGCACCACCGGCCCAGGTCGACCGCCTCGTCCTTGCGGAACACGCCGTTCAGGGCCACGGCGGCTTCGCGGACAGCACGCTGGTTTACGGCCAAGGAGGCCATGCGCACCCATTCTTCCCGGTCGCTCCAGGTGAGGTCGTCCTGTCCGTGGGTGTTTGTGGTGTTTTGGACCTTGCGCCAGTACTCGGGCGGCGAGTCGAGATGGAGCACGATGCAGACACGATTGCCGGCAAAGGCGATTTCCCAGATGTTCTTGACCCAGGCGAAGCGGATCTCCGCCTTGTACTCGACCAGCAGGCTCCGTGGACGGGTGGTGGTGACCGCGGTGGCCGCGGTGGCCGCTGCTTCCACGGCCGTCTTCAAGAACCGCTTGGCAAAGATGGTGAGCTTGCGGCGCTGAAAGTTGATCTTGAAGCTGACGGCGAACTCGTCGCTGGTCTCGTCAATCTCGTCCATGACCATCATGGTCCGCTTCTGATGCAGAAAGCCCTGGCTCAGGATGCTTGGGCTCAGCACGACTTCGGCCTGGACCCAGCGCTTCGACGCCGTCATGATGCTGTGGTCGGAGGCGAAGCGAAAACTGCGTCTGTCGGCAAAGGCGTATATGCGCTCCGTGCGCTCCGGTGGCCCGTGGATCTTGAGCAGCCAGGCGCGGTCGTACCAGTAGTCGTAGGCGGGTGGCTCGAGGCGGACGCGCACTTGACCCGTGCGCTCGCCCAGGTCATCCTCCAGAATGTCGATAAACGACACGGACAAGGGCAGCAGCGACGCGTGGATGTCGGCTGTCGTTGCGTCGGGAGGGACGTTGCGGAAGGTGATGAGCATGGACACGCATCCGCGGCCCCATTTCGCACGGTGGCGAGGCTTGCCCTCTGCGCCAGGCGGGTCGACATCGGGCGCCGTGGGTTCTGCCTGGTCTTTGGATGACGAGGGCGGCGCATACCGTGGAGGAGAAGGCTGAGTGCTCTGTAGGGAGTTCGTTAGTATCAGCCAGTTTCTGCGGAGGGTTTTAATACTCACAGCCATGCTGGTGCAGGACTTTTTGTGTACAAGGTAGGCCGGTGGAAGATATAGCAGGTCAGATACTAGATGAAGGCATATAAGTCGAGACAAAGGAGCGTCGAGATGAAGTGTTGAGATGGAAGCGTCGATAAAAACGTCGAGATGCAATGGTTCAGATTATGATTTGATGGCTCCAGATATTAAGACAACGAAAATAGAAACAGAAACGGTATTTGGACGAGAGGTTTTGAGAGGCAGCCAGCTCCTCGGCGCATGAACTTGATATGACCGGGATCAGAAGAGGTGAAGGATGGGTGAGGCCGAAGTGAGTTGGATCCAGGCAGCTTTTGGCGATGCACCGATGCCATGTACAACGTGTATGGAGTAGGAAGGGGGTGAGAGGTAGTATGCATTTTGGGAAGGAGCAACGCATGCTCCTGTCTATTGTCAACAGTCTGATCAACTCGAGGGAAGGAGCAACCGACACTGTTGTTGCCTATTAGTCAGCTCAAGTCGACATCGGATGAGTGAATGGTGATGCCGACGTCAGCGTCAGCGTGAGTTGGAGAGTGACAAGGTTGTGGTAAATGGCTGGGGGGTGAGTAGAGGTAAAGATAATGGTGAGGTGATTTTGCATTGGGCGTTGACAAGCAAAGTAAGCTGTGCCTATTTTGAAAGCAAAAAGATAAAAGAGACAAGAAGCAAAAAAAAAAAAGAGTCGATAGAAAGAAAGGTAGAAATTAATTCATATAAACATGCAAAATCTGCTATTACAGAGCAAACGGCTAACGAGCACATATTATAATTGATTTGGCAAACATTAAAGAACAAGGAGCAAACATAACTTTGGTAAACAAGGCTGCACTATGATATAAACGTGGCAAACAAAAATCAGACCGGCCCCAAACGCAAGACTTTCCATGACCCTTGACGAGAAAAGAGAAAAGAGAAAAGAGAAAAATAAACAGAAAAAAGGACATAAGAAACAGAAAAAAGAGACAAGAAACAAAAAAAAAATAAATAAATAAACGCCAACCCTATGCCGATAGCTGGTCCAGTATCCGCCGTTTCCTCCGCTCCAGCAGCTCCTGCTGCACCTCTTCGACCGTCGGCAGAAGCCAGCCGTGGCCGTCGCCTGTGTCACCCGGCAGCGGTTCCCAGCCCGGTGGTGGCTTGTCCGACGCTGCTGCTGCTGTGGAGCTAGTAGTAGTAGTACCGGACGCCTCGGCCAGCCGCGCCCGTGCATCGGCTTCGCGCGCCGCCTCGTACGCTAGCAGGTCGTCGTCCTCTTCGTCGGGCCCGTAGCCGTAGTACGCGGCATCCACGTCCTTGCGCAGGTCGTCGCGGTCCTCGAGTGCTTTTTCTTCGGCGGCTGCCCCAGCGGCCCCTGCTGACCGGCCACCTGCCCCTCGTGCGCGCGCCGCGTCAAACAGCTCCTTGACGCCCGGCAGGTCACGTGCGCGGCCGTAGTAGCGGTAGCCCTTGCCGGCCCCGGGGATGTTTTCGCCGCCGCCGCCGCCAGACTTGTTCTGAGCCGTGACCAGAGTATAGTTGGGCCCGCCGAGGTTGCGGATCTGGACCTCCCACATGTGCTTCTCGCGCATGAGCTTGTTGATCTCGTCGTTGAGGTCGCGGATCTGGTAGTCGCTGAGGCCCATGTCCTGGATCTTGGTGACCTTGCGGGAGATCTCCTTGAGGACCTGGCCGCGCCATTTCTCGCAGCTGGCGAGCGAGGTCTGCTCGGAGATGATCTTGGGGCGGCGGGTGCGGCTGGCGTCGATGATGCCGAGGTCGGCGGCCTGGGATTCGCGGAAGCGAAAGAGCATGGACTGCGCCTTTTCTTGGTTGCGCGCCTGGGGTTGTTAGCATTTTTGCATGGACTCTGAGAGGCTGCATGTGACGTACCATCTTGTCGGATATGGATGGACGAAATAAATAGAAGTAAAAATAAGTAAAAATAAATAAAAGAGAAAAGTCGAGAAGCACTCGAGCTGTCGGAGCTCAAGGTGACGGCAGAGTCGCTAGCGCAGTCGCAGATAACGTGTCAAAAAAAGCAATGCGTGCACCGGTCGAGTACAGCCCGGTAAGGAAAAGGCCCGTCGGTCGTCGTGGTCGTCGGCTTGCTCGCGGCGCGTGGCTTCTTCTGCATGTCCGCAGCTTTGATCGATTCGATGCGTCGCAAAGTCCCGGTTGCTGGCCCAGAAAAACACTAGGGGACGCTGGGGGGAGAGCCCAGCCTTGCGGGGTCTGCCAATCAAGCAACGAATCACAGAGCTCCGCAGCCGTATGCGGTTAGATAAGCCGGGGCCCACAATGAAGATAGATGGAACCTTCTTAACGCGTTCCGCCACGTCCAACGTCTCCATCAGTTCATCTCACCCACTCACCCATCAATATACCATCCATTCAATCTATTCAATCAATGCCATCCATTCAATCCATTCAACCATGTATTGCTTTGCGTGCTACGTATGTACCATGAACGACCTGGGGACCTGCAATGACGACAATCATCACATCCAACGCGGAGACCAGGGCTGAGAGGCGGGCATGCCTCTGGCGTTGCTCCCTCCTCTCGGCCGCTGTTCTTACCGCGTCTGTCGAGATGGCGCGCGGTCTTTTGGGCCGGGCCTATCCGTGAGACAAAGGGGAGACGTGCCGGGCAGCGAGTTTTCCTTGCTTGCCCTGCCGCCCCCCCGTCTAAAGAACAGAGATCCGAGCAGGAAGGACGTGGCCGAAGATCGGGGGGGGGATCGAGATGGGGGAATGAGCTCGAGAGAGAGAATAAGAAGAGTGCAAGTGCGTCTTCTCCTTGATTCTGGAGCGGCCGCCTCCGTGCGTGCGGCCTGCGTTTTTGTTGTCTTTTTGCTTTTGTTTTTCTTTCCCCCCTTCCCAACGTTGCTTGTTGTCTTCTGCCTCACTGTGTTTCCAGAAAGTCTGGGGGGGCTTGAAACCTCCTGGGCGGAACAGTGAGGACAACCTCATACCGGACCGCGAAGCACCCTTTTTTCCTCTGTCGCATTCGAGTGTGGCAAGAGAACGCTGATGACCGTCCAACGAAAAAATGTATAGTTTTCAATCCGAGTTCCGGGAGAATCGCAGACGTGGGGAGATTTCAGTCTTTTCCATGGCTCTTTTCCTTTTCTGGAAGAGGCTGGAGAGAGCAGTCGACGCTGAGAGGCTGAGGAGAGCAAGTGCCGACTGCTCTGGATGCAGGCCTCTCCATCCAGAAGATGACAGAAGCAGGCGGTTTGTCTTTTTCTTGTTCTGGCTCATGCTTTCTTTTCTGTCTTTACCCTTCCCCCCCTCCCCCTTCACACCTCTCCTTCCACAAACACAAAACAAGTCCCGGTGATGTGAACCAAACAAAAGCCAAATTTGATGGACTCCCTCCGCCATGCACTTCCTTTCGAGTTTTGTCGGTCTTTTCCTGGTCTCTCACCCCAGACGCGTTTAGCTATGGGGGCATACAGGGACCGAGGGCCCCTTTGTCGTCGGTGGTCGGGGCAGATGCCTTTGGGGGCGGATGAACCACACCGATGATGCTTGGGGCCGTTGGTCTTTGGACGCCCTTGCCAGCGTGTCTCTGCCGGGAGAGAGAACGGGAGCCGGCAAGCGGGGGGAGTTTTGCAAATGAGAACTACAAGAGAGCTAATCTGAGGGCAACTTGTTTGTGTTTTTTTTATGAATCACAGCACACAACACACAGCGCAGATAGCATAGATGATAGAAAATACATTTACAGACATAAAACAACTAAAAACAAACAGTACATTGTATTGCTCCCCGTGCTCCGTCCCGGGGAATCCTGCAATCCCGCATTCCTGATGGCGATGCGACGGCAACGGCAATTCTTCATCCACCCTGATATACAAGGGTAAAAGTCTATACATAATACAGCGCTTTTTACAACATCCTTTTCTACTGCGTCTTCTTCACCGTAGGCGCCTGGCCCACCGGCTTGGAGTAGATCCACACGGCACAAAACGCCAGCCAGCCCGTCACGGTGGCGCCGATGCCGGCGATCCACGGCCACGCGCCCGAGATGACAAACGACCGCGGCCACTCGTCGTGCGCCATGTGCCGCACGGACACGGTGATCTTCTCGTTGACGTTGGTGAGGAAGGGCCGCTTGTAGTTGATGATAAAGTTGAAGATGCCGTGCTGGTCGGGCAGCTTGAACGATGTGCTGTAGACGGTGGCATCGCTGGTGGACGCGGCCGGCACGGCGTGCAGGGCCAGACGGTGAAAGGCCGACAGCATGGAGAACTCGAGCTGCAGGTCGTCGCCGGCCGGCACCACAAAGGGCGTCCACTTGTCGCCGTCAAACTCGGACAGCGACACGGAGAAGGTCACGTCGTTCTTGATGCGGTAGATCTTGGGGTTGGACTCGTTGGCGGCCCCGACCTCGTTGAGGTGGTGCTCGATCCAGTTGACGCGCAGCACGCCCGTCTCCTTGAAGACCCAGCCCGTCAGGCGGCGTGCAAACTCGCGGTTGTAAGTAGGCACAACAGCGGCAGCACCTGCGCCAGGCAGCTGCACGTGGGCGTTGAACCAGGCGTCCGACAGGGCGTCGGCCGAGCCCAGCAGCACAAAGCGGGCCGAGTTGCGGGCCTGCAGCGTGGACACAAGCTTGAGCTGGGCGCCGGCGGCAAACAGGTCGCTGGCGTCGGCGACGGCGTCGGCCTGCTCCTTGGGGTTGTAGCTGTAGGCGGTGCGGGGCGCCGACACCAGGGGCGCCAGCAGCGGGCTGTTGCCGAGGACGTGGCCGACGCTGCGGGGGAAGGCGATCAGCTTAGTAGCGGCGTCGTCAACATCGCTAAAAGGCGACCGCGTGGCGGGGGCGGGGGCGGGCACGGGCAGCAGCAGGACGTCGTGCAGGTCGGGGGCGGACGTGGCGTCGTAGTGGAAGTGGTCGACGACGAGGCCGGTGCGCTCGGCGGGCAGGGCAATGTCGAGCTCGGTCAGCAGCGACACAATGGACGTCGGGGCGGTGGTGTTGCTGGAGAGGGCGACGAGGAGGTTGCCCTCGGCCTGGAGGAACTTGACGAGCAGCTGGGGGGTCAAGTTGGGGCCGAGGCCTGGTTGTTAGTTGGGATCAAGAAAAAAATAGATATAGAGGGCATACCCTTGGCCTTGGTGGGAAAGACAATGACGTGGTCGTAGGCGCGCTCGCCCAGGCGGAAGAGCGAGACGGAGCTGCTCTTGGCGGTCTCGTAGGAAATGTCGAAGCCGCGGGCTGTCAGGTTAGTGGAGGACGTAAAAACAAATCCAATCAGGAGAGAGAGAACCCACCCGCAAGATCGCCGAGGAAAATCGAGTAGTTGTCCTTGTCGGCGGCGTCGTCAAAGATGGCCAGCAGCCGCGAGCCCGAGGCACTGAGGGCCTGCACGGCCGAGACGGCGGCGACGAGCAGCGTCAGAACGGAGGCGAAGAACTTCATTGTTGTGGTGTGGCTGGAAGAAGATAGGAGGAAGCTGGGAGGAAGACAGGAGAGGAAGCGACGGGGAAAGCCCGTCAATGGGGGGAAAGAAAGTGGTCGCGATAGTTGGATTTCGATGCGTCGATGCTGGTTGAGAGACGGAGTGACAGCTGCGGAGACTAATTGTTGACAGAAAAATCTAAAAAACACCCTCCCGCATGGCAGCCCGGAGATCAAGGGCAGTTGGAAGACGGATTGGACGGAGTACTCGTAGAAGCGAGGGGGGGTGGGAAGAGAGAAGAGGCTCCAGATGGGAAGCTATCGTGAAATGTGGCAGTTAACACGCGGCTTTGCTCAGGATACGTATCCAGCAGAGCTACTGCGACATGCATGAGTGGGTACGGAGTAGCTTGATTAGTCAGTTTGCTGGCTGGAGCTTTGTTCAGTTGGCTTGATCAACGGGCTTAGTCATCTCTTAGTAACACGTTAATCCGACCCTCGTTAATCCGAACAGGTTGATGATAATCCGGGCCTGCCGCCCCAGCCTGGCCTGTCCGGCTGCCAGCTGGCTCGAAACAGCGGCGCCCTGATTGGCCGGGCCCACGGCCCCAGCTTTCCCTTCCACGCATCGCTCATCGTTGCTTGAAGTCAATCAACCTCTTCTAAACATCAACATAACAAAACAACCACCATGTCCGCTATCGGCCCCCGCTTCTGGGCTCAGCCCATCCGCTACCTGCGCTGGGCGGCGCGCGAGCGGCCAAACTACTTCTGGCCCGTCGTGATTGCGAGCGGCGCGCCGGTGTCGTTCCTTGTCGGCCCGCCGATCCGCAAGCTGCTGGGCGACGAGAACCCGCCGGTGATTCCGATGACATACCCTGGTGAGTCTTTGTTGGGTGTTGGGTGTTGGATTGAAGTCCACTGCTAACAGTCTAGTCCCGACCGGACCGCGGAAACAGCTGACGGGCTACGACGACGACGTGAACGACAAGTGATGGGGGGAGGCGAAGAGAGAAGACAAGACACCGGCTTATCTGATTTATAGCGACGCATACGAGGCGAGGTGCCGCCGGGGACGGTGTACATACAGCAGTTGTTCTGCGAGCAATGGCGAATATAAAATGAACATTACGGATTGAATCAGAAGAGGCACGTGAAGAACAGAAAATATATAATCAAGGCTATCAACAAATGCAAAGACAATGCAAGGACAAATAGCGCTCTATCTGTCACGCTGAATCAAGTTCCATTCATACTGTAGGGTTAGCATAATTCTCAAAATCAAAGGGAAGGAGGGAACTCACAACTCGCCCGTCGTCGTCCCCCGTGTACACCAGCTGCGGCGTCGGCGTGATGCACGTAATGGCGGCGTCGACGTTGGCGCCGACCTCGGACTTGAGGTCGACGTGGTCCAGGCGGCGCACCAGCTCCAGGACCCAGCGGCCGCGGCGGCCGCCGTTGGCCGTCTTGCGCCAGATGTTGACGCGGCCGTGGCGGTGGCCGGTGAAGACGAGGCAGTTCTCGAGCCACTCGTTGCCGGCGCCCTCGTAAAAGGCGCAGGAATGGATGTAGTCGTCGGGGGGGCCGCCACCACCACCACCCCCGATACCGCCGGCCCCGTCGCTGCACACGTTCTGGTCCAGCAGCAAGTCCCCGTTCAGCGTGTACAGCACCACATTCGGCCCCGAGCACAGCATGATCTCGCCCGTGACGTTGTTGATGCGCGCGCACTCGACGGGCCGCGCGCCCGGCAGCTTGCGGATGAACTCGAGGCGGTTGAGGTCCCACAGCATGGCCACGCCGTCCTGGCTGACGGTCAGCAGCGTGCTGAAGGCGTTGGACACGGCCACCGTCGTCACGGGCGTCTTGTGGCCGAACAGCGAGCTGCGCGTCAGCAGCTCGACGGGCTTGCCCGACCCGGCCTGCACGACGGCAAACACGGACACGGCGCAGTCCTCGCCGGCGGTGACGAGCGTCGTGGCGTCGGCAAAGGCCACGCACGAGATGGGCCCGATGTGCAGGTTCTCAAACAGGCCGGCCAGCTTGCGGTTGTCGCTGTGGAAGAAGCGGATGCTGTTGTCGGCGTAGCCCCATTCCAGGTACTTGTCGTAGGCCGGCGGCAGGTTGAGCCGGAACGGCGACGCGCACAGCAGCCGGTCCAGCTTGGGCACGTAGATGAGCGAGGCCACGCGCTCGCGGCTTTCGAGCACGGCGTGGGGCATGCGGGCGAGAGAGGCTGCGGCCGTGTCGAGTCGGCGCTGCTGCCGAGGGGCAGAGCTGGAGCTGGAGCCGAACCCGGAGCCGATACCGGACCCCAACCCCGACCCCGATCCCGACCCAGACCCCGACCCGCCCGGCATCACCTCGCGCGCCGGGTGCGGCCGCACAAAGATCTGCCGCGGCGTCTGCCCGAAATTATGAATGATGCCCGTCACAATCGCGCGCTCCTGCGGGTCGGCAATGTTGTCCAGGTCGATGGCGCCGTGGTACGACAGGTGGTGGAAGACGTTGAGGCTCTCGACGGCGGCGTCGCCGCGCTGCTTGTGGCCAAAGACCAGGTCGATCCACTTGTGCAGGTTCTGCGACACGTACGGGCTCTCGAGCGCCTCGCGGTGCTTGGCAATGAAAATGTTGGCGTCGCCCTTGGCCCACGGCGGCAGCACGACGTTGTCAATCTTGCTGCCGTCCTGGCGCCGGCCAAAGTCGTAGCCGTTGACATTCACCAAGAACTCGGGCAGGCAGAAGAACTCGGGGATCAGCTCGCGCACGTCCGCGCCGTTGTCGCGCGACGCCGACCGCCACGCGCCCTCGATCGAGTAGAACAGCCGGTCCGGGTGGTCAAAGTGGCCGCCCTGCAGCAGCAGGAACGACTGCACAAACGGCGGCAGCCGGATCAGGTACGACGACACCACCATGGCCGACGAGTAGTGCGTGCCGTAGTGGAAGGGCGTCTGGCCCAGCTCCGCCAGCGACTGGTACCGCAGCGCAAAGTCCGCCTGCCGCTGCGCCGTCTGCGCGCCCATGGGCTTGGCCAGGTCGCGGAAGGTCGCCGGGTTGCTGAGGTCGAGCTCGTCGCTGGTGTAGTCGGCCAGCACCCAGGGAAAGACGGGGTACTGCGTCAGGTCGTTGAACGTGCGGCCCGCCAGCGTGTTGACCTGCATCAGGTAGTGGAAGTTGGACGTCTCGCCGCGCTGCCACCGCCGCATCGACGGGCTCCACGGCGACGAGTTGAAGATGCTGCCGAACTTGCTGCCGAAGCTCTGGGGCGCTGTTTCTTCCATCAGCCGCACGCCCTCCAGCCGCCAGGCATCGTCGCCGGCCGCTGCGGCGTTCCCCATGCCCAACCCGCTTCCACTCCCGCCGCCACCCCCCCCGCTACCTCCACCACCACCACCACCACTGCCCCCCGGCCCCGTCGCGTGCGCCACCTTGCCCGTCAGCCGCCCGTACACCTCGTCGCGCTTCGCATTGTCAATCGTCGTCAGCAGGTAGCTGCGCCCGTCGCGGAAGAAGATCTCCAGCGCCACGTCGCGGAACAGGAACCGCCGCTTCGACACGAAGATCACGTCGTGCCACCGCCAACTGCGCGACTCCTGCTCGACGGATGTTGTGGCTGCTGTGGTGGCCGCCGCCGTCGCCGCCTTGTTCGTCGTGATGATCTGCGAAAACGGGTCGCGCTCGTCCTCCGGCGCCTGCCACGCATTCACAATCTCCCCGTCGCGGCACTGGAACACGTTGTCCATAATGTACAGCGCGTCCTTGCCCACAATCAGAATGCCCTCGCACGCGTCCAGCCCGATGATCCGCGACACGTTGAACACCACCTGCACCACGTCGCCCTGGTTCAGCCGCCGCATCACCTTGCGGTTCTTGTCCTCGAACCCGTCCTCGCCGTCGGGCTCGTTGGGGTCCTCGATCATTTCAAAGTCGTCCTCATTGGGGGCGCCCGTGTTTGTTGCGTCGACGACCACCGGCGCCGCCGCCGCCGCCTCACTGCCGCCCGCACCATCGCGCACAGGCGTATCAGCACCGGCAGCGTCTGTCGGCGTCGCAAACACCGCCGGAAACGGCACCGTCGACCGCGGAGCTGTCGCACTCGTCGCCCCCCCCGCTGCACTCGTCGGCGTGACCTGCTGGTACCTCGCCGGCGCCGACGATGCCGTCAGCCGTCGCCCCGACAGCGTCGCCGACGACGTGTCCAATGGCGGCGGCTGTCTGCTGGCCGTGCTGGTCGGTGTCTTGGCTGGTGTGATTACTGCGGGTGTGCCCCCCGCCGCTGCCGCATCCAAAACCTGCTGCTTCGACTGCAGCGTCTTCTTCACGCGGTCCGACGACTCCGGCAGCAGTCGCAGCCGCATGCGGTTCCGCCCCTCCGTCCGGTCCAGCTTCCACGTAATGGCCGCGCCCGAGGCCGCAAACACCGCGCCCGGCCGCGTCAGGTCGCGCTCCATCTTGGAAAAGGTCACGGCGTGGAAAATGTAGTCGTCCTGCTGGTCCTGCAGCTGCCGCTGCAGCTTGGTGTGCTCCGTGTGGAAGATGCTCTTCATCCACGCGCTGTTGGTCATGTCGTGCCGCAGCAGCAGGCTGCTGCGCTCCGCCGCCTCCGCCTGCCACTGCCGCAGCTTCTCGCGCCGCCGCGTCCGCCGCGCCTTGACCGAGTCCGCCACGCGCTGGTTCTCGCCCGCCACAAACTCCTCCCAGAACCGCGCCATGCCCCCCAGGAAGAACGCGTCCAGCGACGGCCGGTGCTTGCCCACCCACTCGAGAAACGCCCCGTCGTCCACCTCCGTCACGTCCCGGAACGACCGCGCCACGTGCAGCTGGTCCGTCGTCGCACACTGCCGCAGCACCGTCGCCGACTCGTTGGGCTTCTGCACCAGGATCACCCGCCAGATGCTCGCCGCCGTCAGCCGCACCGCCTCGCTCGGGTCCAGCAGCCGCGCGTACAGCTGGTAGAAGATCAGCTTCATGTGGTACTCGTCCGCCGTCGCCTCGTTGGACAGACACTCGATTAGAATCGAGTGCCAGTAAAAGATCCGCTCCAGCACCGGAAGCGCTGCCTCATCCGTCCCCGCCGCATCGTCTACCCCCGCCGTCACGGCATCCACGTCCGACAGCCGGAACAGCACCAGCTTCAAAAACGACAGCCGGATCGACTTGACCGCCGGGTTGCACAGCCGCACGCTCTTGAGCGCCGCCACCTCCGGCTGCCCCAGGTACTCCAGCAGCATGCCCGCAAAGTCCATCAGCACGTCCACGCTGTTGGCAAACGTGCTGTCAAACGTGCTGTCCACCAAGTGCGCCGTAAACCGCGCCATGTTCGTCAGCACCTTGGGCTCGCACACAATCCTCATGTCGTTCTGCACAATCGCCTGGATCCGCAGGATCGTGTTGCGCAAGATGTACGACTCAAAGTACGCCTGGTGCTCCTGGAACGAAGGCGGCGTCCGCAGCCCCAGGCTGAACCCGGGGAACTCCTTGCGCACCAGCACCTGGTCCACAAACGTGTCGATAATCAGGCCCAGCACGCCGTCCTTGACCGCGCTGCTTCCGCTGCTGCTGCCCTGGCGCCCCAGCACCACCAGCTGCCGCTTGGGCGCCGCATGCGCCGTCAGCTTGGCCGTGTGCCACGCGGGGGCGGGTGTCGCCTGTGTCGTGAGCAAGATGAACGACGACGACCGCTTGTGACGGCCCCCCGTTGTTGTTGACGACGACGGCAGCAACGACGAGGAGGAGGAGTCGGCGGCCGCCGCTGCCACGTCCACCGTCGACCCGCCGCCGCCGCCGCCGCCGCCGCCCAGCATGGCCGAGTGCATGCTCGAACTGGGGCTGGGGCTCGAGCTGATGCTGACGGACCGCGCCATCGTGACCGCCGGCGCCGCCGACGCCGCATGGGGCCGCGTCCGCACCACAACGTCGGCGCTGTCGTACCGCGGCGGCGCGTCCTTGGACCCCAGCTCCTGCTCGGGGGCCAGCGCGTCCATGCTGACGACCGCCGGGAACAGCGCCAGCGCCAGCAGGCGCACGTAGTCGGACTGCAGCACAAAGTCGCGGAACTCGGACGTGTTGCGGTGCAGGTGCGCGAAAAAATGCACGACCCCTTCGAGCGTCGCGGCCTTGTCCAGCGTCGTGGTGGCCGCGTCGACGGACATGCCGCCGGGCATGCCGATGCCGCCGGGCGACAGCGGGTCCTGCACGGCATTCTCGGCCTTGACAATGTCGCCCAGGCCCTGCCGCAGCATGGCGGCCACGACCACCAGGGCGTCCGGGTAGACGACTTTTGGAAGCTGCGGCCCAAAGATGGACAGCAGCATGTCAAAGCTCAGCGGCAGGCCCTGGATGTCGACGGCGGCGACGTCGTTGCCCAGCAGGATGGCCAGCACGTAGACCCAGACCGTGGGCGCGTCCCACCAGTGCTTGAGGCGGTGCGCCATGATGCCGAAGCCGCCCGTCTTGACAAACTTGGCCACGGCGCTGGTGCCCTGGCTGACGAGCAGCCGCGTCAGGATCTTGATGCCGCTGGTCAGCACCTCGGCGTCGGTCGACGAGAGCAGGTACAGCAGCCACTTGTTGGTCACGGTGCGGTTGAACTTGCGGATGTTGGCCACGGTGCCCTGCTCGCACAGCAGATGCTCATACAGCTTGAGGATGCGCACGCCGAGCTGCTTCTTGGTGAGGATTTTGGGGGGCGTTTCCGTGGGGACGTTGGAGCTGCTGCTAACGCTGGTCGCGCTCGAGCGCACAACTCCCTGCTGCTGCTGCTGCAGCCGCTGTGTCCGGGCCGCCGCTGACCCGGACGCGGGCGAGTGCAGCGCATAGGTGATAAACAGCGCCAGGGCGCGGTGGGCCTCGGCGTTGTAGTTGCAGCGCACGAGGCTCTCAAAGGACTTGAGGAAGTAGGGCAGGGCGGCCTCGGACACGGTCTCGATCTTCATGGCGTCCAGCAGGCGCTTGATGATGCGCATGCGCAGCAGGCGCTGGTTGTTGAACTGGTGGAACTTGCTCATGACGGCAAAGGTCTCAAACTGCTCGTAGTAGAGGCGCTGGGTGGCGGGGCCGGCCTTGCGCCAGACGTCGAGGTCGATGAGCAGGATGCGGTAGGCCAGGGGGTTGATGCAGAACGACTCGATGGGGCTCGCGTGGTCGTAGCCGACAAAGGCAAGGACGAGCTTGAGCAGGCGCAGCGTCGTGTCGTGCCGGTCGCCGGCCACGGGGGTGGGTCGCCAGGATGTCGATGCCTCGGAGGACGCGGCGGCACCGGACGTGGCAGCACCGGCACCAGACCCGGACGAAGCAAACCCCAGCTTGCCCTTCAACAGCATGCCCAGGATAATGTACCCATTGTCGCGCTCCATGGACTCGCTGTTGCGCCAGCTGCTGTTGATGCACTGAAAGACCATCTCGGTGGCGCGCAGCAGGTCGTCGGCCGTCGTCGTGCGCTCAATGAGCTTGAGGGCCAGCGGCGTGAAGCCGGCCAGGCGCCACAGGTTGTCGTCAAAGTAGTAGGGGACGACGAGCACGGGGTCGCCCGTGAGGATGGACACGCCGTGCGACCGCACGAGCGCCTCGTTGACGCAGGGCAGGGCGCCGTTGATGGCGACGGCGGTGCCGCTCTTGGCGGTCAGGGCCAGCAGGTTGGCGGCGGCGGCGCGCGACAGCGACCGGAAGAAGAGCGACTCGAGGAAGACGCCGTCGGTGCGGAACATGGACCGCGGCAGCGTGCTCATGAGGATGCGCTGCTCGGGCAGGATGGCCGACGCCTTGTCGCGGATGGCGCGCAAAATGTCCGAGTTGTCGTCCTTGCCGCTGGCGCCGGCGGCGCCGGCGGCATTAAAGTCGTTGCGCAGCGCCAGGCGCGCCGACGCGCTGTAGGTCTGGAAGCCGCCGAGGCTGTCCTGGTAGTTGGCCTGGTAGCGCGGGCCGAGGCGGTAGTGCACGGCAATGTAGTCGTCGCTCAGCACGTCCTCGAACAGGTGGGCCGACGCCAGCGACCACTTGGCCACGACGGCGCCGGGCCCGGCCTGGCCGGCGAGGTCCTTGGGCGTGCCGAGAAAGGCCTGGACGGGCTGGGGCTTGCCGCGGCTGGACGAGCCAAAGGACACGAAGCTCTCGGAGACGGAGGTCGCTGTGGCCGGCATCAGGGGGGGCGGCAGCGGGTAGGCGGCCTTGACCTGCTCGACAAACTCGCCGTTGACGTAGAGCGAGGCGCGGGCCTTGGCGCGGCGGTGGACGAGGGCGACGTGGTACCACTGCTGCTCCTGGAAGGCGACAGAGCGGAAGCGCACGCTGGGGCGGGCGGAGGTGACGGAGGTCTGCAGGATGAAGTTGCGGGTGTCGCGCTCGAGGTAGAGCAGGAGGAAACAGGTCTGCGAGGCGTCAAAGACGCCAAAGATGGTGGTGTGGGCGCGCTTGTCAAAGGCGTCGATGCGCATCCAGCAGGTGAAGGCGAAGCCGTTGCCGGCCATGGGGGGGAACGAGCGGCCGAGGCTGGGCAGCTCGATGGACGAGTGGCCGCAGTGGGAGAGGTCGAACTGCACAAAGGGCGGGCCGGTGTAGCGGCGGGCCATGTCGAGGCAGAAGACGGAGGCGGCGGGGTCGTCGGTGGCGCTGGCGAGGAGGAACTGGGCGTCGGCGAGCTGGTTGACGCCGAGGTACATGAGGGCCTGGCAGATGGGGAGGATGCGGCGGCGCTCGTCGGCGGTCAGGGGCGATGCGTGGGCGTGAGCGGGAGAGGGAGAGGGAGAGGGAGCAAAGTAGAGGCGCAGGAAGCGCGAGAGGATGCCGGTGCTGTGGATGGCGGCGAGGTTGAAGAGCGAGATGCGCAGCAGGGCGGCGACGGTGTCGAGGACGACGAGGGAGATGGGGTCGGAGGGGCCGTCGTGGGAGCGCGGCAGCGACTCCCAGAAGCCGATGACGGCGCGCATGACCTCTGCGTTTTGGAGCTCTGTCTCGGAGGTGATGATGGCGGCGAGCTTGGCGGCGATGGTGTCGGCGTCGGCACCGGGGCGGGGGCTGGGGCTGGGGCTGGGACCGGGACGGGCATCACCGTCGGCACCGGCACCGGCACCGGCACCGGCACCGGAACCGGCACCGGAATTCTCGCCGTCGTCGGCCGGCGTCTGGTCGCTGCTGCTGGCCTCGACAGGTGCTGGTGTGTCATTGAGGTCGACCGCGGCCACGCCGGCCTCCGCCTCCGCCACCTCCACCACCCCCGCCTCCGCCGAAACGGCCGCAACCCACTGGCACAGCTCGTCCATGCGCTGGTCGTCCAGCGCAAACGACAGCAGCTTGCCGTACAGCTGGCAGTTGCTCCACAGGTCCGAGTCGCTGACGCCCAGGCCGATGCTGGCAATGACCTGCTCCAGGGCCTCCCAGCCGCCGCCCTCGACGCGGTGGCGGAAGTAGCGCCGGTTGCCGTGGTGGCCGCGGAAGGCCGCCGACAGCACGGCCAGCGTCGCGTGCAGCAGCTCAAACAGGGCGCGCTTGTCGGGCTCGCTGCGCACCTGCGGGTTGTAGAAGCCGGAGAAGGACCGCAGCACGCTCAGCAGCAGCTGGAAGCCGTGCAGGTGGCGGAAGTCGTCCTGGGCCGAGCTGGGCGGCGCATGGGCGGTCAAGAACTGGTGGATCTGGTGACAGTACGTGAGCAGCCGCTGGATGTCGGGGTAGCCGGCGACAGTGCGGCGTCTGGGCGACGGCGTTGCGGACCGTGCCGACCGCGACGACGGCGACGACGCATCGGCGAGCAGGTGGGACGGCAGGTGCTGCTGCCGCGGCGAGGGGGAGGCCGAGGCCGAGGCCGAGGCCGAGGCCGAAGAGGGCGGTGAGATGTGGGCGGCGATGCTGTGCAGCAAGCTCTGCAGCACCTCGGCGGCCTTTGTGGTCGGCGGCGGGTTGGAGGCCGATGTCGACGACCGGTAGCGGTTTGGTCGTGTGGCCATGGTGGGGGAGTAAATGGAGAGAGATGGACTGTGTTCTCAAGCTCGAGATCGTGTCGTCATTCGTCGTGATATCTCGTAATATCGTGTGTCGTGTGTCGTGCCGTGTCGTGTCGTGGTGATCAGATGGCCCTGCCCTGTTCCTGGCTGCTGGCGCGTCTGAAGCTCGCCCGGCCGTTGGACAGTCGTCCACCGCCTTTCATCCTAGTATTTGCGGCCGTCCTCGAGTGTTGCTCCCAGGAGCTTGGTGGCACGCGACGGAGCCGGATGTTGCTGTGGGGAGGGGTTTGAGCGAGTGAGCTTTGTTTGAAGACCGCTGCAAAATATATCAATGGTCTCGCAGATCAGTCGTCGCGGACACGGTTCTATGCTGTCTGTATCTGTCGTCTGTAGTCTTTCTGTGCAGCCGTGCCGCGATGATGCTCAAAAACGCTTTTCTGTGCTGAGCCGAGCTAACGAGGGATGTGAGGCGTCTAGCTTTGCTGAAAGCTCTGCCAGCTGAATAACACGCACAAAACACGCGAGGGCAGTTTATCACGACCAGGGCTGGAGACGCAATGGTTCCAATCGAGTGGGCTCTTGTCTCAACCAAGCATCGCGATGATAGCACGGGAGAGCCATGCCAGGGCGATGCTGTCCGCGCTATCCACTCAAAACAGCACCGTACTGGGAAAAGTGGGGGCGGAGGGGGGCTGAACGTCGCAGGAAGGAGCTATCGACGCCATGCTGTCATGTCTTGTCTGTGTCTTTTGTTTTGTTTTGTCTTGATATGCTGACGATACAATACAATACGATACGATACTGAATATGCTCTGATAATCACATACGTTACAATATTCTCAAAAATACACCAAGAAAGAAGAGAGACTGCCTCGATATCCTTCTTTCGACATACGGAGTAATGCACTCGAGCTGCTCAAAACCATGGCGCTGATTCAAGGCAGGAGCGGACTTGGCAGGTATTACCCAAACCTGCCAATCAGCGCCTGCCTAACCAAGCCCTTGCTTCCTCAACTCCGTATGCGTACGAGTACTCCGTACTTTCCAAGGCTCCTAGGCCCACTGAGAATATCTGTACTCCGTACTCGTACTCTGCACGTAGAGTTTGAAGCTCGCCTTCGGCTTTGAGCCAACCTGGCCGTACGATTCTTTGGCGTGGGGTGCATCCAGGGAGATGCCGGATCTGCCAGGCGGCACTACTCGTACTCGTACTCCATTTGTCGTGACCGTGACGTCTGTGTCAGACATCAATAGCACGTGCAGCTTATCTATTCTTGACCTTCCTTTTTAAAGATCTTGGAAGAGTCACTCGTGAGTCACGTGCTCCACAATGACTCTTCAATCCTTCAGTGACCCTGTATTGCAGTATTAGTCTATGGCCCCACTCTCACCATAGAGCATTCAGAGCCAGTCATAATGCAGAGATTTGCGACCGTCAACCTGGGCGTATATCGAGTGTATCCTGACCAGTATTCGTACCTCATACGCGTGGAATGGCATGCATCCTGCGAGTGTTTGCTCGTAAACCCTGGCGGACTGTCGGGGGAAAAGACCCCTCATTGACCAGACACGTCGTCACGACATGTACTCGTAACCTGCACGTCGTACGTGATGAAAGGCTGACTAAGCAAGTCACCTCAGCGCGTATCGTACATCTTAATATCCCATGTATGTGGGGTTGTACTTGTAGCTGTGAGTACCTCTGCATCTGCAGTGCCCCTCTCTAGCCCGGCTGTGCTTTTGTATCTGTTTTGCCAGCCGCCTCTTTGAGCTTGTCCTGATCCTACTCCGTAGTTTTTGCATGCTCTCTTCAGGCCTGGGTCTGCTGTCATAGAAATACCCCTCATCTCTGCACCTGTCCATCGCATCACGTTGGCCTCAACATCAGACGCATCACATCACATCACATCTTTTTCGGCCTCATCTTGACTCGTTGACGATTCTGATCGCCTTGAAACACGCCCACCTCTCAACAACCCAAACCCAAACCACCTCTACAACCATCATCATGGCTGGCGGTGTTGCACCCGGTGCCAACTCCCGTGGACGCGGCGGCAAGTTCCGCAAGTTTACTCGCGGTGGTACGTCGTTTTTTTTTCCTCCAATATGTCCTCTCTCATTCTCTAACCCCCTAGGTGGCAAACACTTTTCGCGCGACCTGCGCCCCGTCGATGCCGATGGTAACGAAATCAGCATGTGGGCCGAGGGCGCCGACAAGGGCTCCGGCAGCGACGACTCGGAGGAGGAGGATTCGGAGGAGGAGGAGTCCGAGGATGACGCCGCCGTTCCAGCTGCTGCTGCTGCTGCTGCTTCGGGCCTGCCGCCTGTCGAGTCGCGCGAGGACCGCAAGAAGGAGAAGAAGGCCCGCAAAGACGCAGCTATTGCCCGCGCCCGCGGCCAGGCCGTGCAGGTGGGCGACATGCCCGAGAGCGACGACGACAGCGACGGCGGCGACGACGAATTGCCGGCCAACCCCAACCACTCGGCGGCCGGCCGCAACCAGACGCGGCTGGGCCAGTCGGGCGGCGCGGGCCGGGGCGGCGTCAACGCGGCCGACGAAAAGTTCAAAGCGTTGAGCCTGGGCAACGATGAGGATGATGAGGGCGAAAGCGGTGCCGGCGGCAAGGCCAATAATGCGCCCCAGTCGCGCCGCGAGCGCGAGTCGCTCGAGGCGCAGCAGGCCAAGGAGCGGTACCGCAAGCTGCACGAGCAGGGCAAGACGGACGAGGCCAAGGCGGACCTGGCGCGTCTCAAGATCATCCGCGAGAAGCGCGAGGCGGAGGCGGCGCGGAAACAGGCGGAGCGCGAGGAGCGCGAGGCGCAGGAGAAGGCGCGGAGGCAAGAGATTGAGGCGCGCGAGGCCAAGCGGCGCGAGGCGGCGCTGGGCAAGCCGAAGAAGGGGAAGAAGTAGTCTGGTTGTCTTTTTTTGTCTTTTTTTTGTCTTTTTTTCTGTCTCGTTCTAGCATCATGAGACAGGACAAATCAACGAGTTCCCCTGACGGTATTCACTACGTACGATGCAGATATAAGAACTTAAAAATAAGAAACGAACAGTGTAACTCCCTAGTAGCCGTGCCGTCCTATTAGAAAACCTTATGCTGTCCTATTACAAACCAATATACCCAATGATGCATCACACGCAAGATGAAACCGCCATTTATATGTACATGCCATCACACCCCCCCCCCCTACATCCCGTACAGTCCGTCTGTGCCCACCGTGTCCGCCCACAGCTGGTCAAAGTCCACGCCCTTGGCCTTGAACAGGTCGCGCACCTGCTTGGCCACGGCCTCTTGGCGCGAGGCGTCGCCCATGCCGCCTGGCCGCGACGTCTCAAACTGGATGATCTCGATCCACCGGTAGAACAGGTCCTCCTTGCCCAGCGCGTGCAGGGCGTCGCGGAACTTGAACACCTGCCGCCGCCGCTCCTCTTCGGCCGCACCGGCTGCACCACCGCCGCCGCCGGGCCGCCCGCTCGCGCCCTCCACGGCCAGCCAGCCAAACTCGTCGTCGTGCACCAGCGCCACGGCCGTGAACGCGTCCAGCTCGACCTCCTTCTTATCAACGAGGTGCGTCGCCCACACCATCATGTTCCAGTCGAGGTCCCAGTTGCCGTCCATGGTCAGGTAGCCCGTCTTTTGCTGGGTCAGCAGCGGCGACATGGCCTGCGTGACCTGGGCCAGGAGCACCTGGCGCGCTTCTTCGTCGTGTAGATCGAGCCGCGAGTTGGCAGGCACTTTCTTCGCCGGCCGCCCGATGCTGGCCTCGTCGCGCGCAATGGCCGTCTTGTACGACGAGTACCACTCGCGCGCGCGCCGCACGTACACCTCGTGGTCGCGGAAGCCGACGGTGAGGCGCCAGCCGACCGGGTTGCCGGCGCGCGTGCCGAAGCAGAACTCAATGGGCCACGGCCACACAAACACGCCGAGCGTCAGGTCCAGCATGAACGTGAAGCCCCGGCGCACAATGGCCACGAGCAGCTGCGGCCACGTCAGGTCGGCGGCCACGAGCGTCGTGGCGTTGGGCGTGCCGCCAATGGCCGACTCGAGCAGCTGGAAGTAAAAGGGGCCAATGTACCAGACGCGCAGCGCAAACAGCAGCACGACGCAAAAGTTCATGAGGATGGGCACGCAAAAGATCTTGCGCTTGAACGACGCCGGGCTGTGGTCGATGTGCGCGACGTAGCAGTGGCGCGGGTCGAGGCGGCTGTAAAAGGGCTCGAGGCTGGCGGGCGCCTTTTGGAACGGCGCGGGCGGTTTGCGGCCGATCGCGGTGCCGGCGGCGGCGGCGGGCGAGCCGGTGTCCTTGCCGGATCTCTTTTTAGGGGGCATGGCGGGTGAAGAGGTTAGTGAGTGTGGTATGTCGAGGAAGAGATCAGTGAATGTGATATATGTCGAGGATGTCGAGGAAGGCTTCGAGGAAGAGCTTTGTCGAGGGTGATGGTGACGTCGAGATGGAGGACGCGGACAGAGCTCTCGAGCGTTGCAGAACAGGCAGTCGACTACGACGACATGAACAAAGACCCTGTGTTCAACTGCAAACCCAGTCCCTCTTGTCGTGTCGTGTTGAAAAGGGGTGCGTGGGCTGGTCGTGGTCGGGTGGTCGTGAGGTGTCCTGCTCCGTAGTCGCCTCCAGCTCAGCTCAAAAGTACACGCTACAGTTACAGCGTACCCCAATGGAGGAATCCCATGGAAGCCGCATACGTATGGATCAATACAGTGGGGCTCCCGCGAGCACAGTGCCCGGCCCTTCTGTACTCGTAAAAGACGTAAAAGCGGGCCCTGTCATTCTACTCGGACTGCATCGCGGCACTAGTCAAGAGTTTCCATTTCCAACGAGCACACGGAATTTTCGATTCGGAACGGCATGCGCAGCAGCTCCCCATGGAAGTTGACAGCACGCAACCACACGCCACATCGCCATGCTACGAGCGAATCTGAGCAAGGTGAGTTTTTTGTCTGTCGAGAAGGGTAGCGGAAAAAAAAAGCTAACATTGCAGGGCCCGCAACGGTGTCTATCGGCATGCCAACTCCCGCGCTCTCGGCTGTCGTCGCCGGCCGTGCCAGGGACGTGCGGGACCGCGCGACAGTACAACAGCAACGGCTCGCCCACATGGCCCAGCCGTGAGCCGCGACCACCGATACCGCGGCCTGTGAGCAGTGCGCCATTTCGGCAGCCGCAGCCACAGCAGCAGCAGCAGCAGCGACAACCCCCCGCCAACAACTATGGAAGCAACAACTATGGAGGCAATGGCTTCGGCCGGAACAATAACATCAACAACAGCAACAGCAACAGCAGCAACAGCCAGGACCGCGAATGGAGCCTGCTGAATCTGCGGCCTAGGGCCTTTGCACGACCCGAGCCCGGCGCCCGGTCATCGGCCAGCCAGGACTCGCTTAACCAGCTGGCCAACTCCATATCTCGAAGCCAGGGCCAGGGCCAGGGACTGGGCCAGGGACTGGGACTGGGCCAGAACCAGCCGTTTAGACGAGCACCGCAATCAAACCCTGCCTTTGGTGCACCTCCGTCGAACCCTGCCTTTGGTGCGCCTCCGCCGGCACGCGGCCGGCCCAACCCCAATTTCAATTATGGCTCGCCTTCACGCAGCGGCGGCGGCAGCCCTCAGTCAGACTATGGCAACCGCAACGGCAACCGCATCGGCCGCAACGCTGACCGCTACGGCACAGACGGTCGCTACCCGCAACAGCAGCAGCAGCAGCAGCAGCGGCCGCAGCGGCGGCAAGAACGGCCACCACAGCAGCAGCAGCAGCCACCACAACCACTGCTAGACAACGTCGGAAAGGCAGACGCACTCGAGCCCGAGGACCCGGACTTGGCTTTTGCGGGCCTCGACTTTGCCGCCGCGCTGCCCGTGGTGGATGACGAGTTTGACTACCGCCGCAAGTCGCGCCGGGACAAGCTCAAGGTGGACGCCAGGGACAGAGACAAGGACAAGGACAGGTACAAAGAAAAGGACGACAAGAAAAACAAAAACGCCCGCCGTGCCAAGGGCGGCCGCCGGCGCAACGACGACTACGACGACGAAATGGACGAAGACCTGGCCGAGCGCATCGACCGGCGGCGCGAGGAGAAGCGGCTGCGGCGCGAGGCGGAGCTGCTCAACCCCCAGCCCGTGCCCATTGTGCTGCCGCCGCACATCAGCGTGGGCAACCTGGGGCGGTCGCTGCGCGTCAAGGCGGACGTGTTTCTGCAGCAGCTGGGCGAGCTGGGCTTTGAGGACATTACGCTCGACAGCATCATGACGGGCGAGACGGCGGCGCTCGTGGCGCAGGAGTACGGCTACGACCCGACGGTGGACAGCGGCGACGACGTCGACCTCAAGCCGCGGCCGCCGCCGGCCGACGTGGCGGCGCTGCCGGAGCGGCCGCCGATCGTGACCATCATGGGCCACGTCGACCACGGCAAGACGACGATGCTGGACTGGCTGCGCAAGTCGTCGATTGTGGCGCAGGAGCACGGCGGCATCACGCAGCACATTGGCGCGTTCTCGGTGCAAATGTCCAACGGCAAGCAGATCACCTTTCTCGACACGCCGGGCCACGCGGCGTTCCTGTCGATGCGCCAGCGCGGCGCGCACGTGACCGACATTGTGGTGCTGGTGGTGGCGGCGGACGACAGCGTCAAGCCGCAGACGCTCGAGGCGCTCAAGCACGCGCGCGGCGCGGGCGTGCCGATCATTGTGGCGATCAACAAGATTGACAAGGACGAGGCGCGCGTCGACAACGTCAAAGCCGACCTGGCGCGCCACGGCGTGGAGATTGAGGACTTTGGCGGCGACGTGCAGGTGGTGTGCGTCAGCGGGCGCACGGGCCAGGGCATGGAGGACCTGGAGGAGGCGGTGCTGACGCTGTCGGAGATCCTGGACGTGCGCGCCGAGCCCGACGGCATGGTCGAGGGCTGGGTGCTGGAGTCGAGCGTCAAGCCCGTGGGGCGCGCGGCGTCGGTGCTGGTGAAGCGCGGCACGCTGCGGCGCGGCGACATTGTGGCGGCGGGCACGACGTGGGCCAAGGTGCGCACGCTGCGCAACGAGGCCGGCGACGAGGTGGACGAGGCGCCGCCCGGCACGCCGGTCGAGGTGCTGGGGTGGCGCGGGTTGCCGGACGCGGGCGATGCCGTGCTGCAGGCGCCGGACCTGGCGGCCGTCAAGGCGGCCGTGGCGCACCGGCTGGACGTCAAGCTGCGGCAGCGCGCGGTCACGGAGCACGAGGCGCAGGAGCTGCGCGACAAGGAGCGCGCCGTGGCCGAAGAGGCACTGGCGGCGTCGCTGGTGGCCGCTGGTGGTAGTAGTGCCAACAATCGAAAGAAGACACGGCGCGAGCGCGAGGCCGATGCGGCGGCCAAGGCCGAGGCGGTCCGGCGCGCCAAGGAAGAGGAGGCGGCGGCGAGCAACAAGGGCCCCGTGCTGGTCAACTACGTGGTCAAGGGCGACGTCATGGGGTCGGTCGAGGCGGTGTGCGCGGCGATCCAGGAGATTGGCAGCAGCAACGAGGTGCTGCCGCGGATCCTGGCGTCGGCGCCCGGCGCGGTGACCGAGGGCGACGTCGAGCACGCCACGGTCACGGGCAGCACGATTGTCAACTTCAACACGCCGCTGCCCGGCGCCATCAAGAAGCTGGCCGAGGACGCCGGCGTCGCCATCCTCGACTACAACGTCATCTACCACCTGGTCGACCGCATCAAGGAGCAGCTGTCGGCGCACCTGGCGCCGCGTATCACGTACAAGGTGCTGGGCGAGGCCGAGGTGCTGCAGGTGTTCCCCATCAACCTGCAAGGGAGGCGCTACAAGAACATTGCCGGGTGCCGCGTGCGCAACGGCCAGCTGACCAGCCGCCACGCGTACCGCGTCTTCCGCGGCAACGACAAGGTGTTTGAGGGCCGCCTGGACACGCTGAAGCAGGGCAAGAAGGACGCCACCGAGATCCACAAGGGCGGCGAGTGCGGCGTGTCGTTTGAGGACTGGGACGGCGTGGAGGCGGGCGACAAGATCCAGGCGTACGAGGAGATTCGGGAGAAGCGGACTTTGTAGGTCATTGCTGTAGCTGGATACTGTACGATTTATCATGACTTCATGTACATTAGTCATACAAAAAATACTTGGATTAATAAACAGCCACGTGATCATCCTCGCCGGCTTGCCGGCACTATGCTCGACGTAAACGTGCGCGTCGAGATGGCCGCCTTGGCCTTTTCCTTCTTCAGCTTGGCCAGCCCCGTGTGGTCCGTGACGGGCGTCGCCATAATGATCTGGTCCAGCTCGTCGTCGCCCGCGCCATCGTCGTCGTCACCGCTGTTGCCGTCGTCGTCGCTGCTGCCGCTGTTATCGTCCGAGTCCGCCGACGAGCCGTACGCGTCGTCGTCGTTGTCCGAGTCCGGCGCCGCATCCGGGTCCGGCCGGAGCTGACCCGGCCGTGGCGCCGGCTCGGGCGGTTTCTGCAGTTCTTTTGTTTCCTTTTGCGGGGCGTTGGCGAACGGCTTGGACGCGAGTACTTTGCGGCGGATCTCCTCCATGGCGGCATCGTCGTCGCTGTCATCGGAGATGGCAAAGGGGTCTTTGTCTTCTTTGTCGTCGTCTTCGGAATCCTCCTCGTCCTCATCCTCCTCCTCCCCCCTCCGAACATTCGTGTTCCCCGTCGTCCACATGTCATCCACTGCGTTGCCCGTGCCCTTCCGGCTGTCGCTGTACTCCTGCTCCAGCTGCTGGATCCATTCTTCCTCGGCCTGCTTCACGCCCGCCTCGTCCGCGCACGCCGCGTACTTGTCCAGCAGCGCGCGGTTGATGTCCAGGAACTCCTCGCCGTACGAGAACGGCGCCAGCACGCCCTCGGCCCACTCTGGCTGCCCGCAGATGTAAAAGGCGGCCGCCAGCGCCTCGACGCAGTTGAGCCGCCACGGCTTGCCGTAGTTGACCGTGTTGGCGGCCACCAGGTACGGCAGCAGGCGCTCGCACTTGCCGCCCACCTTGCTCCACTGCACGTCCTGCATGCGCGCCCACGAGCACTCGACGACGGCCGCGCCGTACTGCGCCAGCAGCTCGCTGTCGGCGGGGCTGACCACGTGCTTGCCGTTGGGTGTGATGACGACGCCCGCGTGCCGCTGGCCCAGGTGCAGGTCGCGCATGAGGCCGAGCTTCATGAGCTTCTTGCCCGAGCATCGTTTGGGGTCGCAGTGGCCGAGGTCCCAGCAGGCCGCCTTGAACGGGGGTCGGCCAGAGTCGGCGCCGGCGCCGGACCCGGACCCGGAGCCGGCGACTCCACCACCTCCGCCACCACCACCTCCTCCTCTGCCCTCTGGCCGTGGCCGCGGCGGGCCATTTGGTTTCTTTCCCTTTCCGTGATAATCCTTCTTGTGGCGCACCATTCTGGCTTGTGTTGCTGTGGATGTTGTGACGTTGTTGGTGAATCGTAAATTTTGTTAGTGACGCCGATAATAATAAGTCATTCATGCGGGGCACCTTATCGTTATCGTGAACGGGTCGCCACAGTGCTTCCACACCGTGTGCCATGTAAGCAGCACGGCCTCTGAGGCCAGAGACCAGCTCCTTCCATCGCCCCCCCACTGTTGCCGTATTGCGTCGGTGGGTGGGCGGCTGGGGGCGTCGTCCGAAGCTCCCCTTGCCCTTTTCCCCCGGAAGCTTGACCGACAACGGGCACGACGGGGTGTATTGCAGGTTTGTTGTACGAGTGCTTGGTGTTTAGGATAACAGCCATTCCATTTTCCAGCCGACGTCCCACGACCTCTTTCTCCTCTCCTGCCGTCTCACCTCCTCTCATCGCCCCGGGAGACACCGATCACGATCGTCACGATCATCACGACCATCACGACCATCACGACCATCACAGCGACCATCATCAGCACAACAACAACCACAACAACACCACAACAGCCCCCCGCATGGAGGCCTCTTCTGCGCGCTTTGCCGCGCGCGACCGCTGGGCCGACCACGGCTCCGCGGCGCCGTCGCAGCTGCTGCGGTACATCCAGAGCGCATGCAGCCCCGAGAACTTTGAGCCGAACCTGGCGCTCAACCTCGAGATCGCCGACCTCATCAACACCAAGAAGGGCACGGCGCCGCGCGAGGCCGCCATGGCCATTGTCGGCTACATCAACCACCGCAACCCCAGCGTCGCGCTGCTGGCCCTCAGCCTGCTGGACATTTGCGTCAAGAACTGCGGCTACCCGTTCCACCTGCAGATCAGCACCAAGGAGTTTCTGAACGAGCTGGTGCGCCGCTTTCCCGAGCGCCCGCCGCCGCGCGCGACGCGCGTGCAGACCAAGATCCTCGGCGCCATCGAGGAGTGGCGCGGCACAATATGCGAGACCAGCCGCTACAAGGAGGACCTGGGCTTTATTAGGGACATGCACCGCCTCCTGAGCTACAAGGGCTACACCTTTCCGGAAGTGCGGCGCGAGGACGCGGCGGTGTTGAACCCGAGTGATGTGAGTTTTTTTTTTCTTTTTTCTTCTCTTTCTTTTTTTCTTTGAATAAATGTGGCTAATGGCCAACGTGCAGAACCTCAAATCTGCCGAGGAAATGGAAGCCGAGGAGCGCGAGGCCCAGTCGGCCAAGCTCCAGGAGCTCATCCGCCGCGGCACGCCCGAGGACCTGCAAGAGGCCAACCGGCTCATGAAGGTCATGGCCGGCTTCGACACGCGGTCCAAGGTCGACTACCGCGCCAAGGCCGCCGAGGACGTCGCCAAGATCCAGCAAAAGGCCCGCCTGCTGGAGGAGCGCCTGGCCGCGTTCCAGCCCGGCGCCGACAGCATGAAGGACGGCGACGTCTTTGACGAGCTGGCCGCCGCCCTGTCCAGCGCCCAGCCCAAGATCCAAAAGATGTGCGAGGAGGAGTCGGACGACCACGAGGCCGTCGCGCGCCTGCTCGAGATCAACGACAGCATACACCGCACGGTCGAGCGCTACAAGCTGCTGAAAAAGGGCGATGTGGAGGCCGCGTCCAAGATTGCCCAGGGCACGCACGTCAGCAGCGGCGGCGGCGGCGGCGGCGGCAGCAGCAGCAGCAGCAGCAAGCCCACATCGGCCGCGCAGGAGCTGTCGCTCATTGACTTTGACGGCGACGACGCGCCGACCGGCAACGACGGCGCGCAGCCCTCCACCAATCCTTCCTCGTCCACGGCAGCCCCCGCTGCTGGAGTGGCCGGCATCGAAAACGACCTGCTGGGCTTGTCGTTTGGCGAGCCATCCACCAGCTACAGCCAGCCAGCTGTCGGCGGCATCGCGCTCGGCTTTGGCGCCAACAACAACGTGCCGGGGCCTGCCCTGCTGTCCTCGGTGACCCAGGACAACAGCGCACGGGGGCCCTCGCCGTCTACATCGCCCCTGTCTGTTGGTGCCTCAAATAACAACAACAACAGCAACAACTTCTCCTCCCTCTTCTCCGCCTCGTCGTCGCAGGCCGGCACGCCCCAGCCCAGCTACCCCCAGTCGTCAGCCTTTGCGCCGCCCAAGACGTCGACGCCGGCGGCCGACCCTTTTGCGGCGCTGGCCGCCGTCGCGCAGTACCGGTCGTCGGCCGCCACCAGTCCGGTGCATGCGACCGCGCCTGTGCCTGCGCCTGCACTAACACCTGTTCACGCTCCCGCTCCCGCCCCCGCCCCCGCCCTGGTCGACGACGACGAGTGGTCGTTCACGTCGGCCCTCCCCGCCGAGCCGGCGTCCCCCGCAGCACCGGCCAAGCCCAAGGAGCACCGCGCCGTGCTCGGCAACGGGCCCGTCCGCATCGACCTCTACGCCACGCGCTCGCCCGCCGCGCCCGCCGCCATCCACTTTGCCTTTGCCTTTTCCAACACGCTGGCCCAGCCCGTTGCCGACCTGCACTTTCAGACGGCGGTCACAAGGGTAGGTTTTTTTTCTTCAAAAATTTTAAGAAAATAAAAGTATAATGCTGACCAACAGGGCTATGAACTGAAGCTGCAGCCGCAGTCCGGGCGCACGCTGGACGCGCAGCAGACGCGCGGCGTGGTGCAGTCGCTGGAAGTGTGGCACGCCAACGACCGGGGCCGCAAGGTGGAGTCGGTCAAGCTGCGGTGGCGGCTGTCGTACCGCGTGGGCAGCGAGACCACGACGGACATGGGCGAGGTGGCCGAGTTTGAGCTGGCGTAAGGGGGGTGGTTTTTTGGGCGTTTTTTTTTATATATTATTATCATCATTATCACTTACCATCTGTCGTCTAAAAGCAGAAGAATCAGGACGAACCGGACGAATACTATTGTGCAAGTTGTGCATTTTTGTTGATTTTTCTTACTCGATGTCATGTTGTCCGTGACGACTTTCGTGAAATTCTGCAAGTAAAATAATGTATTGCTGAAGACAAAACGAACACAATTAAAACCAGGATATAAAGACTGGCAATTGAACAGAAAAATAAAACAGAAAATAAAATAAAACAGAAGATAGAAGAGAAGATAAACGACGTACGTTGGGAAAAAAGAAATAAAAAGTATTATCTTTTCTGTTGTATTTTCTGTTTATTTTCTTTCCATTTTATATTTTCTCTTATGCCGTTTCTATTATTTTCTCCTGTCTTCTCTATAATTTTCCTTTCTCTATAATTTTCCTTTCTATTTTTTCTTCTGTCTTTGTTTCTTCCTTTTGTGTCCTTCTATTATTTTCCTTTCTATTTTTTTTCTGTCTTCGTTTCTGTCTTCTCTTCTCCTCACTTCTAGAGTCACTTTTTGAATAATACGGAGGTATCAAGGGTAAGCAGTTACCTCCGTACAATGCTCGAGAGGACTCTCGCTATCCCGTCTGGTACCAGGCTTTAAGTGCGTTTTTGGTGGTACGAGGTGTACTTTTTCGGTGACCCCATTTTTCTGACGGTTTTCCTAGCCTATCCACTAACCAGAACCTTGTTGCGGGCCCTGAAATGTAGTCTCTATGGGGCGCATCTGCAATTTGATATCCACTTCCATGTGTTGACAACAACCACGACGAACTCAACCGCTTGAATACTCCGTACAAAAATTTCACGGCGACGCCCATCAACTATCTAGCTCGGCGAAATTACTTCCAATATGGGCTCAGACGACTCAGACAGGGAGGCGCCCCGGCGACACGAGCGCAGCGACCGAGATCGAGATCGCGATCGGCACAAAGACAGGGGAGACTCGGACAAGGACAAGGACAGACGAAAGGGCAGCGACCAAGACACGGACAGGCGGCGGGAGCGACACAGAGATAGCCACGACGATGATTCACGACGGCGCGATCGCGACGACCGAGATGGCAGAGGCCACGAGCGGCGCGACAGAGGCGACCGGCGGGACAAGAGAGACCGAGACGACGACTGGCGAGACAGGAAAGACGACGAGCACCGACGGTCACGGCCACGATCACGCGACTCGCGGAAGAGACGGCGAGGGGAGGAGTCGGAGGAGCACACCGAGCGGCGGCGGCGGCGAGACCGAGACACACGCGACCGCGACCGCGACCACCGCGACCGTGACCACGACCGAGACACTCGAGGCTCACGAGAACCACGAGAACCACGAGAAAAGAAACCCGCGCGACTCGACGGCCCGCTGCCGGACCAGGCGGCCGAGTTTGCCATGACCGAGGGCGGCGAGCCGCCGCCGCCGCCCAAGGAAAAGCCCAACTGGGCCAGCACGGGCGCGCTGGCCGCCGAGTCCAATGCCGTGGCGCAGGCCGACGGGTCGGTCGTTGTGCTCAAGTACAGCGAGCCGCCCAACGCGCGCAAGGCGTCGGCGCGCGACGAGTGGAAGATGTTTGTGTTCAAGGACGGCAGCATCGTGGACACGGTCGACCTCAACCCGCGCAGCTGCTGGCTGATCGGGCGCGAGGCCTCCGTCGTGGACCTCGTGGCCGCGCACCCCAGCATCAGCGGGCAGCACGCCGTCGTGCAGTTCCGCTACATTGAGAAGCGCAACGAGTTTGGCGACCGCATCGGCCGCGTCAAGCCGTACATTATCGACCTGGCGAGCGCCAACGGCACGCTGCTCAACGGCGAGCCCATTGAGACGCAGCGGTTCGTGGAGCTGCGCGACAAGGACATGGTGCAGCTGGGCCACAGCGCGCGCGAATACGTCTTTATGCTTGCGCCGAAGAACTTGTAGCGACGCCTGCCTCAGCCTTCTTTTTTCCCTTTTTTCTCTTTTCCTCTTTTTCTTTTCTTTTTTTTTGCCAAGGCAAGCCAAAGAGCCGCAGCCTTGCGTGCCAAGCCTTGGGGCTGGCTGCTGACGAGTCATGCATCCTGATAGGCGATTCTGCCTTATCATCTTGCAGACGTTGCAAAGTCCTACGTGTTCGCCGGCCTCGTCGTGTTTTGGCCAATGAAATAATAACGTCATAAAACGAACAAAAAATCAGTAGCCCAGGCGTTTCAGGTGGCACGGCTCGGCGATCGCGTTACAAGGGCGCATCCTTGGGTCGGTGCTCCCTCCCACACTATCAGATATCCAAGTTTTTTGACCTGCTAAAATATGCACTTAGGGCCTCCTACAGAGCAACACAGCAAATCATGCTTCCCAGTAGTATTCCGCTGGCTTTACGTGGACAGCCCCCTTGGGCAACAACAGCTTTAGCTAAAAATACATCGCCAAGTGTCTCACTCGTTCCTACCCACCCTCTGCCTAGCAAAGGATTTTACGGCTTCCCGTACGTGTACAACAACCCACGAATAAAACCGACGCGGATCACATGTGCAGCCAAGTTGCTCTTAGCCAGCCGACCACATTGTACAAGAGCCTCGCCGCACGGGATGCGGATTCGTCGAGCGAGGACATGCGGATTCGTCGGCCGAGGACGTCCTGCCGTCCCCCAACCTCGCCCAACCCGTGACAAAAAAAAAGCTGCCTTGGGACGATATGTCATATTATGTGCGTGCATGCCCGACGCTGTTTCTCCCTTGACTGACCAAGCCCGCGCACCGCTGATTCAACTGCGCTGCCTGATGCTGGTTGGCAGGCAACAAACAGTTGGGGCCCCACTCTGCGCGCGAGTTCCGTGGACCACCACCCATTGTGGACCAACCATTTGCTTGAGCCTCTACTCCGTACTGCCCCTCCCTCCGTACGCATGCCATTTTAGGCTCAACTTGTGCGACTGCGACTACGGATACTCCCACAAGAGGCTGTAAGCAAAGTGACGCCATCTTTCGTCCTATTCCCTGCCCGGCTCCCTGCCGCACGGGGCGACGAGTAAAAGTCCGTAGCTTCCATGCTGGGCGCGCTAGTCGGTGTCTGTTGTGTGATGCGCGGGAAGGAACGATGGAAACATACTTTTCTACCCATATTTTATCGTGGATTTTTTCCTGGATTTTTTTCCTTTTTCTTCCCTCCTCTTCTTCCCTCGTTTCTTCCTCTTTTATGGCCATCCATCGATAATACTATTTTTCGCTCTCCTTATCTTTTCCGCGCCTGGAGCGCTGCACTGTAAACAGTTCTGTCTCATCGGCAAAAGCCTGGTCTTTGTGGATCGAGACTTTGGGCTTTATCTACACATTTGCTACGATGTTACTGTGCTACGAAGTAGGGCATGACAGCTGGCGGCCCATGTGCATCACGTAGTTCTCATCAGCTGCCACTACGCTTTGCTCTTTCCTTGTTTGTGCTGTTCTGTGCGCCCCTGCCGCTTTAGATGTAATGTCAACAGATGATATTACGAGACAGGGAAGGAGCAGGTGGCTGGCATCGTCACCATCGACTGCCGTTCTTTCCTGCCTGACTCGATGGCCCCTTCCTCGACTGCCACGCGTAGCAAATTTTTTTCTGGTTCCTGCTGTTTCCGGCCCATGTCTCCCGTCGTCCCTTCCATCATGACCGGTCATCCGGGGCAAGTACGGTCGCCGTCCACAGGCACCTCCATGTCAGCAGAGCACACCCCCCTTCTTTGATTATCCCAGACACTTTTCTGCAGCTGCATCTGCATATCGTACTCATACGCCCCCCTCCACCCCCCTCCTCACCTACAACGTACACCTCTGCAACACCACCCATTGCTCATGCAACCATCCTATTGCGTTCACTCCGCATCGACTCTTTTCTTCTTCGCCGACTCCGTACAGCGGCAGTGCAATTTCAGCCCAAGCCGGACGCGCCGCTGCGGACTAGAAAGGCCGGCCATATATTGCCTTCTGCCTTGTCGTTGAGCCCAAGCCTCTACCCTCGTTTTCGCATCTGCCTATCTGTTTGCATCGCCTTTGATTTTGCTACGCCCACCTCCTTCTAACTAGCTGTGCTGGCAGCTTGTGCACTTCTCCCACCCGTCCGTCGCCTAGCACACACCGGCCCTACTTTTGCTGTTGAGCGCATTTCCCTTCTCTTTCTGCATCTCTTTTGCCTGCATTTCTTCGGTTTTCCGCTTCAGCGCAAACTGGTTTCCGGCAGACTGGTACGCCCAACTCTAATAGACAGGACGCCCATTATCAAGTAATATCAGAGCCTTGCACCTCCAACACCTGTCGCTAGCACGCTCGATACCACGCTCGCAAGTATTCGTACCCGCGCCTAATCCAGCCGGCTTGTTCCCAGCACCCGTTAACAGGGCCGCAAAAACACTTAAATGCGGCTCTTGCTGCCTCTTGCCCAATACCCTCTGCACTCTGCACTCTGCACCCTGCACTGGCTGGTTATATAACAGTCGGATCTTTGCCCACTGCTTCCTTCTCTCTTTTTTTTTTCCCTACTTCGCACCATTCACAATCTGTTGAATATCGCATCCTCCCCCTCAACCCCATTGCCCGAGAAGAAAGCCGTTTGCCTTCTTCTGCCCCCCCTCCTGCATCACTCAATCACTCATCATGGTAAGTTTCCGCTCTCTACCTCGCAATCATTACTCCAGAGACCTTCTACTGCACAGCAACCCTTGGTTTTGAGTATCTCCTCATCCCAAGGCCCGGCCGTTCCGTAGTCTCTTTAACTGCTCACCCCCCCCCCCTCCTCATACACACACATGGCACAATCTCCTTTCTTCCAATCTCACCCGTTTTACGCATTTTACTAACTCTTCTTTTCATCTAGACTACCACAAACATGGCTGAGCAGCCCCACGAGGTCACTACCGTCTACACTCATCCCGACGCCAAGGTAGACATTGTTCTCGTCCATGGCCTGAACGGCGACCCCCGGAAAACATGGACCTCCCCAGAAAACAAGATATTCTGGCCCGTGGACCTGCTCCCAGACACTCTCGGCTTACCGCCAGCCAACATCATTGTCTACGGCTACAATTCAAAAGTCTTCGGCTATCCTTCCGAGAACCCTATGCTCAAACACGCACAAACTCTTGTTGTCGCTTTGGACGCACACCGCCAAGAGCACGGAACCACACGCAATCCCATCATCTGGATAGCCCATAGCCTTGGCGGCATCCTCATCAAACGAGCCCTCCTCTACTCCAGTGGCGTCAACAATACCCACCGTGATCACTTGCGGTCCATCTATGTTTCAACCTTTGCCATTGTCTTTTTGGGCACCCCGCACAATGGCTCAAGCCTTGCTTCCCCGGCATTTGCTCTTCAGAAATTGAGCTCGGCTCTCATACCGAGAGCCGTCTTCGACTCTGAGCCCATTCTGCTGAAAACTCTCCAGCGAGACAGCGAGATTCTGAAGGAAATCAGCAACCAGTTCCTCGAGATCGCACACTTCTTTCAGATCCACATGGCCTACGAAACAATAAAGACCGATCTCAAAGTCTTGAGGACACTGATCGTCGATTCTGACTCAGCATACCAGCCGCTGGCCAACGCCGTCTCCTATGGCATCGAAGCAACTCATTCCGGCATGTGCAAATTCAGCAGCAACACGGCTCCGGGATACCAAATTATGACCAATGCACTTCGTGGGTGGGTTCAGACGGCTCCCAGTGTCATCCAAGTGCGCTGGAATTCCGAGACTGAGCATAGAACACATCACCTGCGTCAGGAAAGGGACGAGGCCCTTGTCGTGGCTGCTGGCCTCGGCATTGGTCGGTTGGGCCAGTCATCAAATACCACCAGAGTTGGCGGGACTACAGCTGCCGCCGAGGCTGAACCGCGCATCACCTCTTTTGGTGCTGGAGCTCTAACGGATCCTACTGCGACAGACATGGGAAATGCTGTCAGTTCACCCATTGCCATCCCACTTCCCAAAAGCCCGGTGTCTTCACTTCACTCTTCTCTGCCGACACGAGAATCAGACGTTTTGATCAACGGCCGCAAACCATTCTACTTTGTCCCCCCCCATTTCCGACAAAACTCATTCTTTGTTGGACGTGATGACGAGCTCACCCAGCTGCACAAACTCCTCAACGACCCACAGCGGACTGCCAAAGGCACATCGGCAGTCATCATCCACAGCCTCGTTGGTGGCGGGAAGTCACACCTCGCACGCGAGTATTTTTTCAAGCACCAGGAGGACTACCCCGGCGGTGTATGCTGGGTCCAGGCAACGTCCATCCTCGAGATGGAGCAGTTCTACTGGGAGATTGCTATGAATGGACCCTATCAAGAGCTCAATGCCGGCAACCCCCCTCAAGAGAATGTGGACAATCTGCCAGATGCTGTCGACATGGTTTGCAGATGGCTTCGTGGCCGTCACCACTGGCTACTTGTATTTGACGGGATCTCGTTCAACACTCCAGGCATCGAAAGATTCATTCCCGATGCCAAGAACACCAGCATCATCTACACATCCACGGAAAGCAGCTTTTCTGGCGACAGCCGCTTCGATAACCCACGGATGCTCCGGCTCAAGGAGCTGCTACCCCAGCAGGCCCGAGAGCTTCTTTTCCTGGAGCTGGATCGCACAGATTCCTCCGCAGCAGATGACCAGACGGCGCTTGACCTGGTCAAGGCTCTGGGATGTCTGCCGCTCATGGTGCACACTGCTGCGCGGCATCTGAAAACAACACACGAGCCACTAGCAAGGTATCTGCAAAAACTCCGAGACCGATGCCGTATCGAGCCGCGTAAGCTGTTAGCTTATGTCGCCGTGCACAAAGAGCTGGAGGAGAGAGGAAAATCACAAGCCTTGAACCTCATGTTTCTCCTGGCCTACTTTGACAGCCGCATTCCGGTCGGCTTTCTTGATCTGGGCCTACAAAGGTCGGAACGGGCTGCACTGGCAGAATATGACAAGGACCACAAGACGGCCTCTCTCACAAACTCCTTGAGGACCCTGATTGCGTTTGCTCTTCTGGAGCGGACTGAGACCGAAGTCGTCTCACCGACAAGCTCACAGAGCAGCAGCAGACGGGAGACCAAAAGGCCGTCCAAATCTGTGGATGTTCTGGTTATCCACACAGTGGTTCAGCTCTTCTTTCTTGGCGTGCTTCATGAAAGAAAACAGCCAAAGGTCTGGATGAAGAGGGCGGTCGACGTGTACTGCCACGCCTTTGAAGAGGCCAGACTCCTCATGAAGATCAACTCGCAAGTGGGCACCCTCGACGACTACCGGTGCTTCAAGATCCATGGCCACAAACTGATGGAGCGCGTGGCTGCGAACACAAACAAGAAGCGCTCCTTTTACGGTGGCCACGAAGACTTGCTGTCTCGCATCCAGAGGTGCATTCACCAATGCGACAAGGCCATTTCTCGGATGTCCAAGGCAGCCCAGAAGCATATCGTCAATAACCTGCAGTCTTCTGGACCCATTGAGCCCGACTGCAATACTGTGTCTGTCTTTGAACAGGTACCGAGCATCTCGGACTCGGAAGCCTCCAGTAGCACCAGCGTCACGACTCTCACTGCCAGCGCGGGCTCCAGTCCTGGCAGCATTTTATACGCACCCACATTTTCTGAGTACGGGCGTGCTGGCGTGAGAGTGAACGATGGTGATACTCCTTGGAGGCTCGCCACTGAGAGCGTGGGCACCAGTACTGGCAGCATTTCACACGCAGCCACATTTTCAGAGTACGGGCGTGCTGGCGTGAGAGTTTACAACGGTGGGATTCCCTTTCCTTGGATGCCCAATGACGAGCCGGTTTCTGGTTCCGTTGATGATGTGGAAGAAAGCCCCATCTGCTACCAGTCGCCGAAGCCCATCGCCTCTGCTACATTTTCTTCGCTGCTGGGACCACGGCCCTATGATGAATGCCTATTTGGTGGGCCTGCAGGCTATGCCGGCGGTAGCTCGCTGATAGAAGACGAGTCTGACGATATGGATGACGCGACAACTCACACATCGACACCACAGTACCCTAGTCTCTCGCCTTCTGGCACCGAGGTCTACCGGTCACGGCCCGGCTCCTCAGCGAGCTATCCCAGTGCACGCGAGCAGCAACCTCAACCGACGGAGCGACATCATAGGACCGTTGATAGGCAAAATAACCGACGATATCATGACTCGTCTGGATCTTGGAGGCAAATGGGTACTGCGGACCCTCGAGTATGTGTGGACTTTGCGAGCGCAGAACGCTCCGTCATCGGGTCGCGCCCTGGGACTTCTGATGGTCTGCGACCGAACATGAACATCAAAGGCAAATCCACAGCCGAGAGTTCTCTGCGAGCATACTCCATGCTATCACTCCGACCAGTCCAGAAAGCGGCTGCGAGCACATCGTCTGCGGAGAATAGCAACTTGGACGTGCAGCCGCTTTTCTCTACCCACGCCAGTGATTCGGGGACTGGCATTTCGGAGAACGAGGTCGACGATGGCAACTTCCAAGAGGGCCGACAGAAAGAACCTCAACCCTCGGTCGCCAAGAAGGAACCGACAATGGCTGACAGCCTGTATTCCTTCTGCGCAAACACACTGAAGCAGTTGCGAAACGTTCTGTCTTTCCGCTCATGGACGAAACCAGCAAGCGAACAACCACAGCGGCAAGACGCAGACCGCCCCGCCTCGCTTGTCCAAGTTGGGTCATCGAGTGACGCCGGTAAAGGTTCTGGACTATTCATCGCCAACCAGGACGTGATGAAAGATCCCTCCAAAACAGCGCGGTCATGTTCTGGCCAGGGCTGCGACTCGACCCCGCAGACACCATATCCGGACATTGACACCATGCCACAGTTTGGAAGCCTACAGCGTCCTGGACCTGCTGCGGGCTACACCTTGGAGAGGGCACACTCGGTCATCGCCAGCTCTATCAGAAGTTGGGCGGACGAGACATACCAACCTGGTAGCAGACGCTTGGTATCGGGAAACCCCATGGCAGACTCTTTCCCTCAGCCAACCCCATCCGGATTTCCTCAGCCATTTATGCTGCGAGTAGAGAGCAACCTTTCCCTGCAGCAGTCGCACGATGCCGGGGGATATTCATCCCAGCCAGTGACTCCCGACCCAAGCGTGGGAGCTCAGCCTGGCAGAAGAAGAATACCAAAACGCCACCCCCCTGTATACGCAGTGACAGGTCGCCTACAGGCCAGGCCAAAGCGCGACAGTCGCCGGCAGCGCAAGGCGCCGCCTTTGTCTTCCGGGGGCCGACGAGCGCCCATTCGTGCGCTTCCCGCGCTGCGCCGCAACAGCCACACATCGCTTGTTGAGACGGAGCCATCGCCGAGACGGAATGACTTCTTTGATATCCATACCAGTTATCAATTCCACGAAGAGAGGAGACAGAGTGGCCTGTTGGTGCCTGGCCCTGGCCCTGAACGAGAAGAAGCAGCAGTGTCCGGCTCGTCCGCCGCGATGCGACCTCACCGTCCTGAGGCTGAGCAGAGCACAGCAATGCAGGCAAGCGCACACATGCGAAGAAGCGGGAGCGGGAGCGGAAGCCGCAGCGGCAGTAGCAGTGGCCACAGGGGCACTGTCAACAGGGCGTGGCAGCCTGCCCAGCGTCACAGCGTCGCCATGTCCTATTCGTCAAACGACTCTGGGTCTCTTGAGCCCGAGTCCGGCAGCGACTATATCGAGAATATGGCTTTTGGATTTGTAGCAGCCGGTGCCTGGACCGACCGCGACACATCCTCTGATGCGCGCCACTACCCGATGCAGATTGCGAACATTGACGGCGCGGAGTACGCTGCCCAGCCCATGTTCCGAGGCGGCTCAGGTAGTGGTTATAGGGCCCGTTGGGGCAAGCAGCCCCGGGACGAAGCCCACTGAGGCGTTTTTGATTTTCTTTACACTCCTTTTTTTATATTTCTTTTGTTATTCCCACCTACATGTACATTGTTTTCTTTTGTCGTTTCATCTCCGCAACCACCATCTGCATCTTGGCGTGTTCGCATTGATTGTTTTGGGTCTTGTCTTTTTCTTTCTTTGATTTTCAGGATCTACGGCCTGTATCATGTTTTGGGGCCGCCATTTCCGATGCAAGCTCATTCATTACCACCATGGCATATTGTCTAGTTTTCTTTTGTTTTAGTTTTTTTGTGGTCAGTTTCTGGCCTCTGCTGCGGGCAGTATACGGCCTTTGGTATTTCAGTCTCTTCTTAAGTATACGTTTTCTATATATACAATTCTTTCAATCGTTTGCATCACGTTGTTTTGGCTGGAAAGGCCCCATGGTTAGGGCTACTGTGCCAATGTTAGGCAGATGCCCATCTGCAAATGTATGCAAGCATATTGTATTATACTATGGCGGCTGCCGTACAGTTTACAAACTCACACAGCACCAATGCACATATCACTTCACAGGGCAAATATAGAAGGCTGGGAAAAAGCTGTACCATTGACAGACAGACGTACAGACAGACAAGACAGACAGACAATTCAACAATGCCCCCAGTTCAGAATCCTCCTACATGGAAACGCCCTCTATATGGATAGCTGGCCTCTGGGTTCTCCAAGCGTATGGCTAGGAAACAAAACAGAACAAAACAAAACAAACAAAGCAAACAAAAAACTCCGTTGCGACGATGCCTGGCCTAACATGTATATCAAACGAAGCAAAGAATAGAAACAAAAAGAGAGCATAAAGAGAGCAAAAAGAAGAAGAAGAAGAAAACAATGCAATGCAGATTGAGAAATGAACGAGCGATGAGGAGCGCGGACCGGAACGACAAGGTAAAACAAAGAAGACTTGCGGTGCGTTGTCCCGTCCTCTCGTTTGTGTCGCCAGGGTATCATACATATTAAAAACGTCGGCAATGCGCGTACAGAAAAGAAAGACAAGTAGAAAAAAAGGTAAAAAAAAAAAAGGCGGCTAGGGGCAGAGGAACCGAGAGAGGTCGAGACGCCGCCCAGGAGGAGACCGCAGGCCGCGGCAGGTGCGCTCCGAGGCGTCGAGCTCGTCGTCGTCATCGTCGTCGTCGTCTTCCGCGTCACTATCGGGGACGATCAGATCCTCGCTGCCTTGGGCGCTGTTGAGGGCCGCCACTTCGTCGAGGTCGGCCGGCGGCAGAGGCACAAACGACGCGTTCGCAGGCACGGCCGCTTCCATGCTCCGCCGGGCCCGGTTCGGCTTGCTGCGCGGCCGCTCACGCTCTGCCCGGGTCGCAGCGGTGGCCTCGACAAACTCGCCTAGGCTCATTCTCGCACCCTTCTTTTTGTTGCGGCGTGACTGTGAATCGGGCTGTCCGCCGGACGCAGGCGGCGAGGCGGTGTCCTGGGAGCTGGGTGTTGCGACTGGAGACTCCTGGCTCTCGACGAAGCTCGACTCTGGCGTGGGAAGACCATTCACCATGTTGGCAGCGCCGTGGTAGGAGAAGCGGCTGAGAGACAGCTGGCTCGTGGAGACAGCTCTTGGTTTTTCCGTGGAGGCGGTGGCGGCGGGCAGATGCCGCTTCATCCGCACAACAGGGCTTTCGGGTATCTCGATTCCGTCGCTGCTGGGGATGCAGTCGCCTGTGCTCGCCCTCGGCGTGTCCTGGAACACGCGCATAGACGCCGTTGCCGACTTGCTGGACATGGAGATGTCCCATTCATCCACTTCGGGCAGGCCGAGCATGGCCTCTTCAATGGAGTCGTCCGACATGAGAAGCGTGTCGGGCAGCTCGGTGCAGCGCTTGGCTGGCGCCGACGCGGGTGGCGTGGCGGTCGATGAAAAGTATTTGCTTCGTTCCAAGGGCTTCTTCGATGGGCTGGGCAGCTCGAGCGCGTAGCTGCTGATCCGCGCCTTCTTCTGGGGCCGGGGTAGTGTGGAGGATCCGTTGTGGGATGTGGACACGGACCGCGACACGGACCGTGGTGCCGGCGGAAGCATCGCCGAGGCCGTGCGCCGATTTGGACTAGGTGTGGACGACGACGACAATCCTGATGCGGTCCCCAGCTGCAAGAGATGGGAGACTGGCTCACTCACTCGTCGCCGGATTCGTAGACTGTTGGCATCGGCAGACATGCTGCGGATGGCAGAGCCCGGCTGAGACGGCAGGGATGTGAGGCCGCCGTCCACATATGGCCGTGGGAGAGGGAAGACCCGCGGGGTCAGTCCGTTTTGCGTGAGCACGGCGACTTGCTGGCGGTCGATGGAGAAACAGTTCGGGTCCATGGCGCCCAGAGGGATACGAGAAGCCGACTCGCGGCGCTTGCCAAAGTACTCGCTGATGGGCTTGCCCAAGGGGCGCTGGCTGGGGGTGCTGGGGAGGCCTGGCCCAAAGGCCGATCCGATGGAACTGGCGGAGCTGCTTGCCCGGCGCTTCTTACCCGGCGACAGAGGCAGGATGATCGGCTCTTTGGTCATCGGGTTCAGCTCGCCCAGGGCGACGCCCCTCGCCACCTCGGGGTCGAGCTTGTTGCCAATAAAGCGCATCTCCTCGACATCCACGCCGTTTGTCGGCTCCGACAGCATGATAAGCTGTTGCTTGATGGGACAGTACACGCGTTGGTGGAGGAACGTCAGCTCGGCCTGGTAGAAAGCCGCGAGGTAGTTTTCCGAGACTTTGAATTTGCCGTCAAATTGCAGCATGCGGACGACCTTTTCAATGGTCTTGTGTTTCCGGATCATACGGTAGGCGGTCTTGAGGCCGATGTTGCCAATGCCCTCCAAGTAGTCGCAGCCGCTGAGGATGGCCATGTGGCGGAACTCGGTGTCGGTCCAGTCGGTCAGGGAAATCTCACGGACGGCACAGAACTCGCGGCGGTTGATTTCGATGCAGTTGCCCTGCATGTCCAGCTTGGTCAAGAGCCGCTTGGCACCAAAGACCAGCAGGTCCGAGTCCTCGGAGAGGATGCCGCTGACAAGGCCGACGCGTTCGAGGTAGACCATCTGGGGATCGGCCTCGTAGGGAGCAACAATGTAGGGCAGGCCGAGCTTCTTGAGCTCCTCGATCAGGCAGCGGGCCATTTCCGGAGTGACGTCGATAGCTTTCTGGAACTCGAGAAAGGCCTGCTTTGAGTTGCCGGCCTTTAGGAGTTCTTGGCCGGCCTTGCGGCTCGCTTCACGGCGTTTGGCGCGGGATGCTTCGGTGCCGGCCTTGCTGGGCAAGAAGTCGCCGTCAAAGACGAGGTAGGGTGTGACGCCGCAGTGCTGGACCATGCGGACGCGGTTCATTACGCTGTCAATGTATTTACGCGTCGGGCGACCCTGGGCCAGCTCCATGGCGCAGGAGATAGCTCCACGATGCAGCCAGCCATAGGCGTCTACGGCAATTGTCTCGCCAGCATATTTCTTCAGCTCCGTAGGACGCTGAATGGATTTGAGAAGCGGAAGAAGGCCTAGACAAGCGTGAGTCAAGGAAGAACGCGAGAGTGAAGTGAAGAAAAAGGCAACGCAACAAGGAGAATTGCTGTACCTGAGATGCCCATCTTGAGGACGTAGAGAGAGAACGACACCCGGGAAAAGGGCGCGTCAAGTCGGGACTCGGTTCACGGCGAGATCACGCGGCCATCCGTCGGAATTGCAGACGGGTTCCGTCGACGATGTCGCTGGTGTCGCTGATGTCGGTCCGAGAAACGGGCAGCGAGGCTGAAACAGGGGAAATTGAGAGAAAGCCGGCGGGATGGCTGATACGAGTACAGGGCGAGAAGAATATTGTAGTAAAAAGTCAGATGTGGCAGACCAAGCGAGTAGGTTCAAAAGAGCGAGAGAAGCGAATGTGTTGTCAATGGGCTGCGTGGCATGCTACTCGTAAATAAAATATCAAAGTTGAATGTCGGAAGTTGGAAGATGGGCGTAAATGAGAGAGAGAGAATGGTCGAAATAGAGGAACAGCAGAATGAGAAAAAGAAGAGAAAGAGACGCGGGGCGGAGTCTGGAGAACGTTGCTGGAGACGGTCGGTAGGCAGGGCAGGAGCGAAGGCTGCTCTTTCCCGTCCAGCTGTAAACGCGGTGAGGTACGAGTAATACTCCGTAGGTGGGAAAGAGAACGACGAGAGAAACGAGGAAAGAACGAAGGAAGGATCGACGGGGCGGGAGTGGGACTACGGTGTGGACAGCAAGAAGCGTGTGGTGTGGGCGCCTAGAGTCCTAGCTGCACAGCAGTCGGCGAAAGAAAAAAAAGGCAGGCATGCCCGAATGGCAGCCGCACCTTCCTTCCTCCCTTTTTTCTGGAATTAATTTTTATATTTTGATTACTTGCTGGCACGACGTGGGACAGGCGCGTCCCAGCGCGTGCAATGGGTCCGTTCCCAAATGGGACTAGTGGTATGCGGGCCGTAAGTATCAGCGCACGACTCGTATATTTCCAGGGCAACTAGCACTGTGCATAAGTTAGAACGGCCCCTCCCCCACTGGAGGCAGAATAATGGAGGTGTTATCGATAAGCGATAATAATGCGATAAGCAGAAAAAAAGTAGAGGCACACATGCAGGAAGACAACAGTCGCCAACTCTCAGTCAACAGACGGAACAGATTACCCGTATACCATCCTCGAACACTACGCGCAAGCACATACAAACCGCCAAGATGGTGACACGCACAATGGACAAGATGCGTAAGAAGATTACGAAGAGAAAGGGCCCGCTGGGCGCCGTGCACGAAGGGTCGCGGGACTCGCGGCGGCTGCGGTTTGCCCTGACGCGCGACACACGGCTGGAGAAGCTGCAGTCGGCAAGAAAGAAGCACGAGCAGCCGATTGGTAGGTTTTGATTATCTGTGGTGTTTGGATCCTTTATCGTTGGTATATGCTGACATCTACCCAGTGGACCGGGTCTGCTTCTTCCTGGAGACTGTCCGTGAGACCGGCATTGAGGAGTTTAACCTGGAGCAGTTCCAGTCAGCTGTCAAGAGGTGAGATTTATGCCAGGAACGCGACTATGAAACGTGCGCTTGTATACTGACAAGACAGCTTTGTGCACCAACACGACGAAGAGATGGCCGAGATCAAGGCGGCCCGTCGGCCCGGCAGACCAGCGACGTCGAGAGAGGATCTGCTCAAGATGGCAATGGCGAACTTGGAGAAGGAGTATAAGAACGGATTCCGTAAGTGATACGACTTTTTATTCGCAAATTGGATAAGCACTTGCTGACCGCAACAGTTGTCCCCGACCTCGCGGACAGGGAAAACGTCGAGACGCTGCAGAAATGGGACGGGTCATGGCTGAACCTGACGAGCCTGAAGTGGGTGCGCATCACAGAGGCGGGAGTTGTGCGGCCGGCCGCGTTCCCGCCGAACAAGGACTAGGCGGAGTTGCTGGGCATGCATCTCAGGAAGGGGAGATAAGAGGAAGAGGAGAGGAGAAGAGAGGGGGGAAGAGAGACAAGAGACAAGAGAGAAGAGAAAAGAGAGAAGAGAGGAAGAGAAAGAAAGAGGGAAAACGAGGCGGAAAGTCGGGAGAACGGCCAGACTCGACCTCGAGCCCGGGTCGAAAGAGTCTGGACCCCTCGACAAACATGCGATTGACAAACGCCGCGAAACGTCAACCGAAAACTACGGCCGCCGGGGTCGAGAGGGAGGGGGGAACAAGACGCCGTGCAAGGCGTGGAACGACGGAGGCAACAAGGTGCAGGACACACGAGCACACGCACACGGCATACACAGGCACAGGCGCAGGCGCAGGCGTGCAGAACAGACGCCGGCTGCCGAACACCTGGCACAGGCCGCAGCGCACGATGCAGACACGACGCGGCCACGACGCGGCCACGACAGCGACACATCACTGATGCAGCGTCATGCACGGACGACATCCAACCGGAAGAGCAAATAGACGACGGCGAGGAGGAGAGAGGCTCGAGCACGGCAAGTCGATGCCATCGACGAGAAGTTTTTATTCTTCTTCTTTTTCTTTTTTCCGACAGACGTATTCAACAACCTTTCGGCTATCTGGTTAGGCCGTCTTCTGTCTCTTCTTCTGTCTCTCCGTCTTCCATCTCTCCATTTCCGTCTCTCCTGGACCCGTGTCCTCGCACCATCCAGGTCTACAAACGGCAAGTCGAGCCTAGATACACCCCGAGCCCGGCAGGGTTCAGGCTTGGGACGCGCGGAATGCAGACGCAGGCGCAGGCGCAGACGCAGGTGCAGGCGCAGGCGCAGGCGCAGACGCAGACGCAGACACACACCCATGATCCCCGGACATGCTCGTACGAGTACCCCGTGCGTCGGCCTGTCAGGCAGCAAGGGCGGCGGTCCGCGAATCGGAAACGTCTGCAATAGATGGAGGGGATGTTTCTGTCTGCATGTTGGCTGCAGGCCTAGGACACGTGTCGGTGCGGTGTCCTTTTTTGTCTTCTTTATTCTGTTCTTCTCTTTATTTCCTTTTGTTTTCTTTTTTTTTCTCGACACGCTCATTCTTTACTCTCCCGCCCTCATTCTCTCACCTCATATTCTCCATCACCGACTCTCTTTCACTTGCTCATTAACAAGGCAGTGCACTATGCTGGCGTTTAGTTGGAGTTGGTTATTTCATATTATTTGTCTTTTTTATTTTCATACTATTTGTCTTGCTTATTTTCATATTATTTCTTCCTTATTTTCATATTAAATGTCTTCCTACATACAGCCGCTGCTTGGTGCGCCGCCTGTTGTTACGCAAGTTCGGTCCTAGCTGCAGCCTCTTGGTTCGATTCTATTTTTATTCCGGCTATACCATGCTACGGAGTATTCCGTACCTTATCTCCTCTTCCTCTGCCCCTTCCTTCTTCCTTTTTCCCCGCCGGGAGTCCTGGGAGTCCCGGGCCCCCGGCCTGCTGCCTGCTTCCTGCTTCAGAGAGAGCGAGAGGCTGCTGCCGTGTCACCCACGCCCGCCGCCTCCATCTGACACGGGCTTGTACGGAGTATGGGTAGAGGGTACTCGTAGAGGGTAGAGTAGGTTGACGATTGTGCATATGTCATGGTGCCACCACCCCTCGTCTCTCTGAGGGAAGGGGAACACAAAAAAGGCCAAGCCATACACGGACGGAAACGCGGCAGCTATCCGAGCTTTTTACGAGTAAAAGGGCAAAAAGGGCAAAAAGAGCGACGAACGGCGAGCTCGTCAAAAAAAAATCGACAGACACACGGCCATGCAAGCTTCGCTGGCCGGCGCTCGTCTACGTGAAACGCGGGACTCTGCGTCCTGGTGCAGCGCGTGTATATCTGACGCTTTGTTGTTGGTTTTGTGTGATATATGATTTGCTTCTCCTCAAGACAAGCTCGTTCTTCCCGCCGGGGTGCCACGAGCTGCACGGAGCAGGGAGACGCAACAGCCTCATGATGGTCGACTCTGGTGATTGCTGTTGGTCTATCTATGGCTATTATATGGTCAGTTGATATTTGAAAATCAAAAAAATAAAGCTGGAAAAATAATCAAAAAAGTATTAATCAAAAAAGTAATAAAATCAAAACTGCCCCCCCCCCCCCCCTCAGCCCTGGCCATTCGGTATGATACGATACCTGATCCTGCACGACTGCACCGTCAACGTGCATGGGGTAATGGTGTAGTCTGTGGTCGCGTAGTACTCGTGCACCAATGCACCGAACACAGACGTAGACGACAAGGGACCTTCCAGGGCTGCATAGATATTGATTATTTTTTTTCTTCTTTCTTTTTCTTTCTTTTTCTTCTTTTTTTTTCTTTTCTCTCTCTTTTTTTCTTCCGTCCGCATCAGCGACTTTACCAGCGACGGATGCCTGGCCAAAAAAAAAAAAGTCTCCGGACACTCGCTGCAGGCAGTGGACAAGACAAGCAGAATGCAATGCAGCCCAGAGATGCACGCACTTTACAACCCTCCTCCTCCTTCTGTTGCTTGTTGCTCCCCCCCCTCTTCTGCCGGACAACACATTCTCCATCCTTCCCACCCTCCATCCCTCGCATCCTTCCCATCCAGCGCACCCCCAAGCAGCCCCCTGTGTTGTCTCCCCATGGTGATCGACGTGGCACGATTCCTACGACGGGAACCGGACCCAAGCTCGGGCATGGGCCAGGCTTACTCGTATTAGCTAGCTTTGGGCATAGCTCCCTTGGGACTTGGGACTTGGGACTTGGGACGGCGGGAAGACACGATGCGACCCGGGACCCTAGCCCGCGCGCACTGGGGGAGAACAATTCATCAATCCCACATCCACGTTCCCAAGAGGATTCTCTTCATCGGTCCCTGCTGCCTTGCTGGCAAGGTCCGTCAGCCAGAGTACGTACCACCCGCCGCCGCCGCTCAGCTTTTGCCAATACTATATCCAATGCACCTTGCCTTTAGCTCACACGCCTCGCCTACCCCTGATGACACGCACTTTCTGCAATCTGCAAGCCACATTTCGACCTGTTCTATCCCCCCTCCCCCCTGCTCGCAGCTTGTAATCCGCAGCCCGCAGCCCGCAGCCCGCACACACACACACAACTTTGCAGCAGGCAGCGTGCAGCGTGCAGCAGCTTTCCTCTTCACTTGCAGCTTGTCGACGCGTCCTCCCCTCCCCCCCCCTCCCGTGCGGCCGGACAACCCCCCGGTCCCCTCATCCTTTGTCCTGGATATTGATTTGAAGAAAAGTAAAAAAAGAAATTCAAAAAAAAAGCTTTATTGCCATGTCACAGTCTCACTTGCAGCAATGTCTCGAAATGCATACATATTGCCCGACCTGCTCCCCTCTGATTCAGAAAGAAAAAAAAAGTCAATCGAGGGACATCAACACAACAAGACTCACAAACTCATTTGCTGGTCAAATCACCAATCTACTTTCTACATTCTACGTTCTGCATTCGTTACTTTTTTTTGCTCATGTGCTGCTCTCCTCCGAGTTGCGAGATCATCGAACCACTGCTCTTTACAAAGTAAGGCCCTCTCCCCTTCATTGAATTCATTTTCAACTTTGCAACAACTGCAAATTCAAAGAAGAAAACTTACCAACACACCTAGAAACACAACCATCAGGTCTTATCATTCCACCCCACAATGTGTGTCTACATCTCGCACATCCGCATCTGCTGCCACTGCAGCCACGAAGACACCGTGCTCATCTCCGAGAGCCTATGCCCCATGGCGCAGCAGAGCGGCGTCTTTGGCAGCTGCGGCTCGGGCCCGGCCAACCAGCGCAGCCCGACACGGTCCCAGTGCTGGAGCTGCAAAGAGGCGTACGGCATGCGGTTTGGGCGGGTGCCGCCGTCGCGGAGACGATTCAGCATCAAGTTGAACTAGGTTTATGAAGAAGGGGGGGGACGCAGCGGCAGGACCGAGCTTTATGAAAGAAAAGAGAGGGAGCGCGAGGAAAGAAAGAAAGAGAGCGAACGGCGAGGGAGAGAAGTTTGCGTTGCTGTCGACCAGCAGCCCAAGTTTCGATCACATTGCCGGAGCTAAAGGCAAGAGAGGGAAGCGTGGCGGGAGAGCAGGGTCTCTCTTGTTTTTGCCACAGGAATGACTTTTATGGTGGGCGTTTGTGGTTGGGTATTCTTTGGGTTTCTTTTCAGACAAGATTGTCTCTTTCTCATGTATCTATTCTATGTTCTTCTTTTTTCTTTTTTTTTCTTTTTCCTTATAGTGATACTCCTCAGGTTCTTATCCTCATCAGCTTATATCAACAAGTTATATCCATTGCTTCCGGTTCTGCTCTCTACGGAGTGCGAGTACTCCTAGAATAGACCAGCCCCGACGGATGATCCCATCTGGTGATAGTCGGTGCTGTGACGCCATTGATGGAACCCAGCATGTATAAAAATGTTAGGTAAGCACGCTTAGTCATGGGTGGCGGTTCTGGATTTTCGGGTCTCAAGGCCCGTGCGTTTTTGCAGAAAAAACGGCTGTAAAGTCTAAGAAGCTCCTCTTTTTTTTTGAGTGTACATTTGCAAAGCTTTTGACATCCACCATTCTATTCTCACTTCCCACCACCACCCACTACCACCAACACCAACACCACCACCACCACCTCACAACGCACAACACACAACACACACAAAAATGCTGTCTATGCGTGCCATATCCCGCACGGCGCCCCGTGCTGCCGCCCGCCTGACGGCGTCGACGTCCGCCGCGGCCCTGCGCTCGTCATCTGCTTTCGTTCGCCCCGCCGTTGCTGCCACCCGCGCCGCCGTGGCGTCGTCCGTGACGGTCCCGCGCACGGCCGTGTCGGCCTTCTCGTCGGTGGCAGCGCGCTGCGCGCCGGTCAAGAACGAGGTGGACGAGGAGCTGTCCAACAAGCTGGCCAGCGAGATCCAGTTTGAGAGCGAGATCCGCCAGAACGAGCCCGAGTCCACGACCGTCAAGGACTTTATCGAGAGCAAGCTGTTTGAGATTGAGGACATTCCGGGCCGCGAGGAGGTTGTCCTGCGCCGGACCTACAATGACGAGAAGTGGGTTCTCACCTGATTTATATTTGAAGAAAAAATCTAACCAACAGAATCTCCATTACGTTCTCTGTGGCGGACTTGGCCAACTACGACCCCGAGCTGTACGACGAGGACGCGGCGCTGGCCGACGAGGAGGCCGAGATCAACGGCACCAGCAACAAGTCTTCGGAAGAGCTGGCCGCCGGCGAAGAGGGCGAGGAGGAGGACGACGGCGGCGAGGTCGACACGGGCGCCGTGCCGTGCCGGCTGTCGATTGTGGTGGAGAAGCCGGGCAAGGGCGCGCTGAGCGTCGAGGCCACGGCGCAGGAGGGCTCGCTCGTCGTCGACAACCTGTACTACTACAAGGACGCCGCGCTGGCGCACGAGGCGTCGGCCGACGCCGCCCACGCCGCCCAGCGCGTCTACCCCGGCCCCGCCTTTGGCAGCTTGGACGAGGACCTGCAGGTGCTGCTGGACCGCTACCTGGAGGAGCGCGGCATCTCGCAGTCGCTGGCCGTCTTTGTGCCCGAGTACCTGGACGCCAAGGAGCAGCGCGAGTACCTGGGCTTCCTCAACAACCTCAAGGACTTTGTGGACGCTTAGGCGCCAGGGGGTAAGAAGGGAAAAAAAGAAAAATTATTGGGAAAGGAAAAAAAGGGAAACACGAAAACGGCTGCAATGATAAATGATCCTCACTCTTAAACTCATGTCAAACACGGTTGCAAACACATACAATCACAAAAAAACATTGGAAACGGATAGATAGACAGGCGGTGGTGTGTACGATAGGTTGTATATGACTCAATTTCACTCGTTCTCTCTAAAGCATCATGCAAGTAAGGTGGCATATATGCAAATCATATTATCAACAAAAGATACTCTCTAAAAGCATCATGCAGTAAAGTGGCATATATGCAATTCATATTATCAAAAGATACAAACGCCATACTCACAACGACAAGAAATATGCAAGGGCCGCCCCTGGTAATATGCGTCAAACTGTCAACTCTCTTGCCAACAGCACAGCATTGCCCTGCTCTATAAACATCCTGCGGCCACCAGGTCTAAGAAAGCAGCGACAGACAAGCAACAAGCAACAAACAACAAGCAACAAACAAGGCAAACAAAAGTGACCAACTATACGTGGAACCAAGCCAAAGAGACAACAAAAGGAAACAAAAGTAAAAAAAGAAGCAGCATGCAGGACAGCATGCTCAGATCAAAACAATGTGCAACCATATTAATAGACAACACCCCCCATTCTGGCTGTTCCACGAGATGCAATCATGCAGATGCCGATGCCGGGGCTGCGTCGGCCGGCTTTGCCTCGGCCTCGGCCTTGGCAGCCTCCTCCGGCTTGGCGGCAGCTTCGGCATCGGCAGCCGGGACGGCCTCCGGAGCAGGCCGGTCGACGATACCGTCCAGGCTCCACTCGCCCTTTTGCGCGCGCTCCAGCACCTGCCGGCCCTTGTCGGTCAGCTCGGGCTTGCCGTTGTTGCCCGTGGGCTGCACAAAGAACACGGGCTTCCACTCCTCGCCGTTCTTCTCGCGCTCGCGGGCCTTTTCGCGCTGCCGCTCCTCGAGATCCTGCTTGATCGTCGTCGCCTTGGAGTACTGCTTGGACAGGATCGCCTTGGTCACGCCGCCCCAGAGCTGCAGCGACTCGTTCTCGATCTGGTCCTCGTCTGGCGGCAGCTCCTTGGGCGCCACCGACAACGGTGCAATGTCGATGATCGTCGTCTGGTTCTCAACCGGATGCGAGGCCTATGCTGTTAGCACTTTCTTCGTTTTTTTTCTTATCCTCAAAAAAAAACAAAAAAAACATACAAATGGCTTGGGTCCCATGGTAAAGGAAATCTTCTCCTTCCACGGGCCGTTCAACCGCACAAGCACGTCCTTCTCCGGCACGTCGCGGATGCGCGTAATGTTGTCGTTCTCCGGGTCGTAGCGGAAAATCACGCCCTCCACCTTGTTGGTCGTGCGGCCCAGCCAGCCGTCGTCGTAGTACTGCAGAATCGTCTTGAGCTTCGTCTCCGGGCACGTCACAAAGGCCACGTCGCCCACGCTGACGCTCAGGGCGCCGCGCAGCAGGCCGCCCAGGTGCGCCGCCGGGTGTGTGAGCTGGTACGTCTCGTTGTTGCGCCGCTCCAGCGTGATGAAGATGCCCAGGTTGTGCTCGCCCGGCGACACCTTGATGCTGGTGCCCGTGAACTTGGCCGTGATCTGGTCGAAGCCGCGCGCGTGCAGCCCGCGCTCGGGGCAGCTAATGTAAAACGCGCTGACCGGCGGGTGGTGCGACGTCTGCTCCGTCAGGTACGACACGCGCACCTTGCGGTTCTGCGGGTTCGTGCCCGTCTGCGGCACCGACAGGTTGGGTGCCGCCGTGCCGCTCGCCGGCGTCGGGTTCGTGCTCTTGGCGCTGGTCATGGACTTGACGCTGGACGCCGAGCTCGACGCCGCCGTCGTGGCGCTGGCGGCTTTGACGGCACCCGGCAGCTCCTGGTGCAGGATGGCGGGCGCATTGTCTTCGGCATCCCAGTTGCAGCGGAAGAACTCGCCCAGGCACGAGTTGTACGGCTTGCACGGACGGCCCTTGGCATACTTGAGGTCCTTGGTGAACCAGAACCGCAGCACCTCGAGCATGCGGTCGAGAGGCTCGTCCGACGTACCGATGGCGATAAACGTGTTGGGGGCATCGAGGTAGTTCCAGTATTCGAGGTTGGGCGTGGGCTCGAGCAGCTGCGACGGCAGAGAGAAGCGCACCGAGGCAAGATCTGTGACGCCGATGAACCTAAAGAGCGTCGTCAGTCAAATACTGCCGCTATGCTGCTACCCTGGAAGATCACAACCGGACGCCAAGGGGGAACCCAGCCCAAACTTACTTCTTCAAGATGCCAAGGAACGTGCGCAGCTTGTTGCCATCGCTCGGGGCTTCCTCGACCTCGGACATGTTGCAGAACAAACAAGGGGGTTTGACACTGGCCGACGTATTCGTATATCGTAGAGGAGGGGTCTAGGCAGCACGAGAAAGAAAGAAAAAAAGGACGGATGCCAACAAGAAATAGCTCCAACAATGGCAGTTGATGGGGGAGGGGAAGAAAAGAAGGCAAACAGATGGGATGAGACAACAGCTGTAGTGATGGATGCCCCGTGCTTCTTCTTTGGGGGGGTGGGAAGTACAGAGTAGTATCCTGACTCAGTGGCACAGGGTCTGTCTGGGGTGGCGCTGGCAGATGGGGGGGGAATGGGAAGAGAAGGCAGGCAGATTAGAAAGTGAGGGAGTAGGAGAGAGAAAGGCGATGGAAGCGGTGTCGCTAACGAGTGGATGGAGAGCGGGGGGGCAAGATACGGAGGAGGGAGCTAAAAGGAACGAGCAAAAACGAGGCCAGCCAGTCAGAAGCGAGATAGATATGCCGGGGTGGGTTCGTTGGCTGTCGAACGTCGAATAGCCAACAAAAGATGTAACCAGACGACAGCGCGAGTGGGTGGCAAGGGAAGGCGTCGATTTCAGGGAGAGCTGAGATTGACGAGAAGATCGCAATCGAGGCGGGAGGAGAAGCGGCCAAAATGGGATGGATGGATGAAAGAAGTGAATATGTGATGGATGGTGATTATATAATCTATCTCGCCTATCGAGTCTCCCAAGGACCAAAGTTGAACAATCGCCGAATACAGAAAGAAGCACCCCGCGACCACGAGTACTACGAGTACGAGTATTCTACCACAAGCCTTTGATACAGTACGGCGCACATAGTGATTTGCCTGCTTATTCAGCAATGCTCGGCCGAGGTCGCTTGCGCACAGGGCTGGATCCGGCCACTGGAAATGCAGGCACGTCTGGCGTGTCAGCCGGCAGAGGTCAACAAAGGTAGGTACGGATGACCCGTGTGCGTCGTACGTCGTATTATTATTATGCACATGGGGCAGGTGGACAGCTAATGATCGGATGCGCTCACCGCAGTGTTATGCGTTGCCTAGAAGACGGTGTAGCTGTCTCCATCCACTGAAAATGAGCAACGTTTCTGTCTCTCTACCGCGGCACCAGTCACGCATGCAAGTGAATGAAAGATAGGGGCGATTATGAACACAACTGCTTGCTTCACTAATAAAACCCAGATTCATAACCATAGTATCATGTTAATCATTCTTGCCCCGGCCCTCTGCTAATCAGACCGGACATTAATAAAGAAATGAGAAAAACACAACGCAGACATGACAAACAAATCCATGCAAAACATGCAAAACATGCCAGAACATCAAACCACCCGCATGAAACAACAGCTATACAATAAAAGTCGTGAAAAAGTAGTTACAGGAAGGGGGGGAGGGGGGGAGAGGGGGAAAATGCACCGCTCAGAAAGAGAGGCGGAACTCGTAGTAGGACTCGCCGTCGTCGACGGCCATCTCCCACTCATTTTTGATGCCTTGGCCGCTCTGCTGCGACGCTGACGACGACGACTCAACAATGTCCAGGACCATGTCCTGGCCCTCGGGCAGCTCGCTCACGGCCTCGTCGTCCAGCTCAATCTCGAGCCCTTGCGGCAGCACACGCACAGTGCGCACAACCTTGCTTGCATCCAGATTCCACTTCGCGGCCACCCGGCCAACAAACTCGTGCAGGGTGCGCTTGGTCAGGTAGACAGCGCGGTGGAGTTCACGCGGGGCGCTGGAGCCATCTCCGCCGCTGCCGCTGCCGCTGCCGCTGCCGGCCGCCGCCTGGTTCTGGTTCTGGTTTTGGCCGTTGCGGCGCATAATGTAAAAGCAAGCGACCGCCTTTGGCCGGTCCGATGGCAAGGGCCGGTATGCCGAGTCCACGTCGAGCGCCTCGATCCAGCCGCTGAGGTTGCCAGATTCATCCATCTTGCCGATTCGCGTAGGTTGGTTCGATCCCTGTCGCGAACCCTGCTTGATCTCGAGGTGCTCTCCATGGACGTCAGCCCACCCACTCGGGCCATTGTTGCCGCTGGCACCGTTGCCGCTCAGCGACACCTGCGAGTGGAGAGACAGCGAGCTGGGCGACGGCGAAACCACCGACGAGCCAATCACAGAGCTGCGTCCGCTCTGGTCGCGCCATGCCATCAAATTGTCGCGCGACTCGACCTTGGCCAAACCGCCCTCACCAGGAAGGGCCACCGGGTGCAGATCGGGGTCGTCGAGCTCGTCGCCGCGGAGGTACAGGATGCTGACCGGCCGCGTGCTGGAAAACATATCCTGCAAATTCTGTAGCTTGCAGTGCAAATCTTCTTCGACCGCCAGCCGAACACCGCTGGCTGCGCCTATCCGGGACGATGCGCCGGTTCCGGCATTGTTGTTGCCGTCATCGGGGCCACTTCCGTTTGCGTTGCCATTGCCATTAGAGCTCGTCGACGACATGGACCAGGTCCTCTTGTGCTTCGGGGCCTTGCCCATGCGCTGCAGGTCGGGGGCGGGCTTGGGATGTGAAATTGCCCCGCCACCCGAGCGCTTCCGTTTGCTAAAGTCCTTGAGGCCGCTCTCCGCCTGTGCAATCTGCTGCTTCAGCTTGTCTATTGACTTCTTGACATGCGCGACGTCGTTGGACAGCTTGCGTTCCGCACCGTGGTCGCGGAACAACTTCACCTTGCAGAAGCAGATTTCGGGCGGAGACACAGACGAGTCCTTGGGGCTGGCAGCTGAAGGGTCGGGCATTGGGTAGCGAGTGGTCTTGGTGCAGAGGCGGACTGGGATGCCCTTGACACCCTTGGAGTGGCTGAAGTCGGTTGACAAAAAGTTGAAGCGCACGGCAATGTTGCATTCGACGGCACCGTGTATGCCGGGTGTCCAGATCACGGAGAAGCCATCAAAGGACGACGACTCGAGCTCGACACGAGTCCTCTTCTCGTCGCCTTCCGCTGGCTGACCAGCCTCGACATATTCAACAGCTTGCAGCTTGCCGCCACGCTGATGCGCCTCGTTGGTACCGCGTCCTTCCTTCCAGAGGCTCCAGCAAATCCCAGGTTTCTGGCGCTGCTGCTCGTCCTCAAACGAAATACGCACAAAGGTACGGAACCGCGTGCCTGGCTGGATAGGGAGCTCTGGCTCCAAGTCGATAATGGAGATGGAGTAGGCCTGGCCCTTGTTGAGGTAGCTGATCGGGATCTCGTCGGCGTGCTTGACCATGGCAGTTGGTGCATTAAGGGTCGTGTGGAAGCGGAACTTTTCGGCCTGGGAAGGAAGGGTCATCATTGCAATATTTGCAGCCACGTTGCTGGCACCGTTGAACATCTGGGGGTGCGTGGCATGTCCTGGTGGAAACGCAAGGACGCCGCCGAGATGTGTGCCATAGCCAGGTGCCACACCAGCCACACCAACGACACCGGAGTGAACATTACCCATCCCGGTGTTATGGTCCAGGGTGCTGTATGTGCCATCCGAGTGCACAAACGTTGGCGGCGCAAACGACGGCTGCTGGGGAGGTGGCTGCGCAAAGGAAGTGTAGGCATGAAACGCCTGAGGGTGAAGGTTGTCGGTATGGAAGCCGGGCATGCCAACGTCCATCAGAGAGCCTTGGCCTGGTACGGTGCCGCGAAGAGGGTCTGCAGTAGTCATGGTCATGGGCGTGTTGAGGCTCATGCTCAAACCAGTCAGGGTCGGCGTATGAAGATCGCCTGCCTGGTGGTGGTAGAGCGCGCTGTTGTTGTTCCCCCCGCCCCCGGGCGTCTGCGCATAGTACCCGACATTGTTATTGTTCGGAAACGACGTGGAGAAAGAAAAGGCCCCCGGATCGAGCAGCGAAGGTGTAAACTTCCAAGGCTCATTGGTTGACGCGCGCGGTGTCGGATCCTGGTCCGGAAAGACGGTGTTGTGGTGGATGGTTTGTGTTCTAAGAACAAGTCAGTTGAGTCAGATTTTCACGGGATACCAATCTCAGAATAGACCTACCGTTGTTGGCCGGCGAGCGAAGATGCGACTGCAGCATTTGCGGCTTCCGCATCCGTGGATACCGGCAACTGGGCGGGTCCGTTGGTGGGTGATGCGGCAACCTCTGGGAACTGTTGCCGAAAATTGGCCAACAGGTCGTCGGCAGGCTTCTGCGAGCTCGTCCTTTACGACAGTTAGTAGATGAGCGCGCGGGCGGTCGGCGTACGCAGGCTCGGGGTAGACATACCGCTGGCGGAACATTGCGAGGTCGTGATGTGTGGATTGCAGTCGCAATCGACTCAAATGCAGGGCCCTGCTAGGATGAGCAGGGCTAGTGAGCAACGGATAAAGGTGCGGCTGCTAGTATGGCGATACGCTGACGGGATTCGATGTGCAGCGTCGTTGGTCGGACGCGGTGGTTTAGACGGGGTGCAATACAGTCAACAACTGTATCGGCGGCTGCGAGGGAGAGGTGAAGAAGATGTAGTCTTCGACTTTGTACCGGCTCATAGAACCCCTCAAGTCGCGTCGAGCCCCAATTGGCAGTTGGATCTTGCAGATACGACAGTTGCAGTGGTTGTCGTTGAGGGTGCTGCCGGAGCAGATGTTGGTAGAAATAGTGGTGTTATCGTGGGTCGGTGTAAGCAGGTGGCCGTCTCACCAAATCGGGTCAGCGCAAATGAGTGGAAGTAGGCGAATATTATGTAGAGCCTTGCAGAGTACTCTGAACGGCGAACGTGAAAAGACGTGGTCAATTTAGAGCGAGAGACGGAGACGGAGACTGAAGCGACGGCAGAAGACAATGCGATGGTATGGACAGGAAAGAGGGTGGATGCGGAAGAAAGAGAAAGGAGAGGACTAAATAATCAAGGGATGGCGAAGTAGATGTGTAAGGATGGGGATGGGGGGGGGGGTATGTAGAGTAATACGGGAGATTCCAAGGGCACTCCATTAGCAGGCATGCCACGCATATATACATATGTACTCGCACAGGAGGAGGAGTGGTGGGATACGAGTCTCGACAGGTGAATTGAGTATGGCCCGGCCCTCTCCACATATGTTTGGGTGTCACACGGCTAATGGAGAAAGCGGGCCATGTAACAAAAACAAGAGGAACGGGCAGAAACCAGAGAAGGAAGAGAAAGGGAACCGGCGGCAACTAGAGGAGCAGCCGTTGGCGCAACCAAAGTCTGGGGCGGAAGAGAGGGGGGAAGGGGGTGTTTCTTGTGACGATGGGGATGGGGATTGGGATGGGGACGGGGGGTAAGGTGAGGGTAGAAAGACGAATGCGACGGGTGCCTGGGGATAGGAAGAACGGATCTGACGAAGAGAAGCAGGTAAAGCAGAGACCGTGGGAGAAGGGATGCAGGACCAAAAGAGCTCGGGCACGGAGGACGATGCACCAACAGGGAGTCGTCGTCACGAGCGCGGGACAGTGAGGTGAACGAACAATGGGGACGGCGTACCAGAATATCGTAGAGGATATGGCCGAAGCCATACGCTTCAGGACGTACTCGTACTCGTACCAGTACAGACTGGCAGGATCGTAACGGCGTGTGTTGGATGTAAATACGGGTTGGCGCAAAAAGGAAAAAAAAGACGGAGGTCGACGAAGAAGGTGGCGATGTCGTAGTGTGGCGTTTGTTGATCTGGCAAGAAAATGCGAGAAAGAGGCCGGGTCAGGTGATGCTTGAGTTGGAGCTCGGATTCTGTGCGATGTTGGCAACAGGCCAAATAATTCGAATACGAGTAGCTTGAACGAAGCGGCCGGTAAGATGCGAAGCTGATGCCGCTGGCGAAAGTGAGTCGAAGAAACGCGTGCGCGGCGTAGACGTGAGATGCACCTGGCAGGGAAGAGAGAGATGAAACGAGATAATAACGATAAAAGCGATAAATAAGAAATAGGGAAAAGGGAAAAAAAGAGAAAACGAAGCAGATAAAATAGAAGGAAAAAAAGAGGGGGATAAAAAAGAGGGGGATTTTCAGAGAGGGAAGGAGAGAAATAGAAAGAGAGCGAGAAGAGGAAGGAGATAAAATGAGATAAAATGGCGAATACTCAAAAGGAAGGGGCAAGGGTAGCTGCTCGTACCTCACAAGGGCACGTGTCAGGTAGAAATGCACGAAGGAGGAAAGAGCAGGAGCAGGAGAGAGGAGCTTCAGGAAGAGAAAATGTAGGAAGTAGGAAGGAACTGAAGATGTCGACTTTCTCGAGATGGGGGTGGATGCTGTTTAAAGAAGGAGGCACCGCCTCGGGCCCCGATGACGCTTGTTTTCTTTTCTTTTCTTTTTTTCGTGGGTTGACCCTGGAGATATACTGGTGCATGTTCGCCTCTGTACGGAGTACGAGTACTTGGTATGTGGTTTGCTTCTTTTGCGTACTTGGTACGAATACGCTAGGTTTATGGTTTGCTGAGGGCCTGTCGTCATGTCAGAGTTAGTACCTTTCTTGGGCCGAATCGTGGCGTATTAGACATCGCCCCAAAGCAGCTGCCCGCCTCGCCGCAGATGGATGTCGTTTCTTCTTCGAGGCTTCTAGTATATAGTGCGTATTTATTTTTCGTATTTATTTTTATTACTTTATTATGAGTTTGGGTATTTCTTATTTATTTATTGCTATTATTTTATTGCTGTGGAGAGGGACTGCAAAGGGGGCAATGACGACCGGGGAGGATGTGGGCTCCACAGACACAGATGGAGGGGGCGTGTGTGTAACGGCTCTTTGTGTGAGCGTGCTTTCGCCGCCCAAAACGCCAGCGCGGTGGGAGCCATGCGCTGCCCCCATTACGGCGGCCGTGAGCTACGACGTTTATGGCAATTGGAAAGGGACGGTGGCGTCGTCATCGCAGCAGTTGCATCATAGCTCGTGTGCTGGGAGAGAGTGAGAGAGTGGGAGAGTGGGAGAGAGTATGTGAGAGAGTGAGAGATTGAGAGAATGAGACAGTAAGAGAGCGGAGCGCGTCTGCGGAGTGCGCAGAGTTGCTCATCTCGGCAGGAGGATTGGCAGCTCTTGCAGATATACGACGTAAACAACAGCAGCAAACAATTGTGAGCAGTCATTTCACAGTGCCAACAGCCGGACCACGTCACGTGGATATACTCGTAGTAATTCTTACACTCCGTACGAATACTCTTGTGCGTACAGTGCTATGCACCGCGCAGGGTCCTGTCCATTCCCAATTTCGGCTCTCACCAAAAAAAAAAAATACCCTGGCGCGATCGCAATGGTCACGGTGTAGTTGATCAGTACCGCAAATGGGCTAGTGGCAGAGGTTGATGTATTTTACCGGCGGCGCGAGTACCTCTGCGACAGTTGTTGGCACAAAGGTACTTGAAGTACGTAGCACGATAGTACGGAGTACGGGTGCCCATACGGAGTACATTGGGAGGCAAGGCACCTATGATGCAATACCGAGCAGGCCCCACCGTCATCCACTTGCGTTGATACAGTGTCTGTGGCAGTGCTGGGATGGGTTGTGGGTGTCGCTCTATTGCCTCCCTAGGGTCAGGTCTTCAGCCTATGAGTACTTCGTACACTATTCGTAGCGTGCGAAGGAGGTGACAGAGCACTCGTACGTAATATGCAGTAAAAATTTCAGTGGAGAGCAAGGACCCTGATTTTCATTCGAAGACGGGCGGCACTGGTAACGTATGATACGAGAATTACGAGTAGCTGAGAATGAACGAAAAAAAGAAAAAAAAAAGATACTTTGGGACGGACGCAAGGGAGACGGAAAACTACCGAGTACGAGTAGAAGAGGTCTGATATCAAAAACAGCATGCAAATGTACAAAGTGGGAGGAGCAGCACTGTTGGGCATTCTCGAGGACAGGGCATTCCATTTTGAGACAGCCCGACTGTTGTGTGTTCACTCTGATACACTTGCACGGGCGGCCCGTCGGCTCCGTCTGATTTCCCTTGCGCATCCGACATGGCGGGTTTTGGCAATGATGAGCACCAGAGACACCAGAGACACCACTAAGGAATTTAGGTCGTGGGTGATGGCACGCGCGGGATTTGAACTCTCGAGCGCTGAAAAGTCGACGACGTCATCGATGTCAGACAGAATGTCAGATAATACGAGCAGCACAGCATCACATGACTGCGACGTACGGGTGAGAGCTAATCCGTAGTGCCGTGGCATATGCGGAGACTACGACTACGAGTACGATGTGTGTCGTGTCAAAAAATGAGGCTAACCGCTACAGAACATCGATTGGGTATGGAGTGGTCGTTGGCTACGGCCGTTCTAAGTCCGTCCGTTGACAGCTGTGCGGTCGAGTGGTATTTTGGCACGAACGGCGTACTTCCCGTCCTTGGCATAAATACGCTCTTCTCGGGAGTGCGCAGCGGGAGCAACTTTTAAGGTAAGGCGAAAATAAGACAGAGAGATACGGAGTATTCGTGCTCGTAGTAGAGATCAGTCTCGCACACAGAAAGCCACTGCTCTGTGGGCAAAAGTGTCGGACAAAATGCGAAAAGACAAAAAAAAAGCCTCGTAGCCCCCGATGACAAATCCATAATGGTCCCAGAAATGAACGGAGCACAGAGCAGTTGCTTCTTTCACCCAACAGCCGCCCTAGCCTACGCGGCTGCACGTTGCTACTCCGTAGATGCATGTTGCTTTTGGCGTGGCGTTTCTGCTTCTTCCAGCCGCCTTTGGGTATTATTTTCCCTCTTTCGGCGCGGTCCCACCTTGTGACGTCACTGCGTTTCTTTCTCACGCATTGGAATGCCCCACTCCCGGGAAGGGGTAGGCCACCTCGACGTCGGTACTCATAAACTACTCCGTACTCCGTAGCTACGAGTACTAAAAAATAGTCTTCAGGAGTACGAGTACATCCAAAAGACAGCAAAGAATGGGAAAAATCAAAATGACCAAAAAAAGAAAAAGAAAAGAAAAAGAAAAAAGTCAAAAGTCAACTTCATAAAAGGATAAACTTCAAAACTTCAAATCCCGCAAGACATTAGAGGCATGCGTTGCTACGAGTATCGCCACGGTGAGTCAGCTTCGAGGCCGCGCTGGTCGCACCGTCGGGACGCTGCCGGCACACGGCGCATGCGTGACACCCCCGACTCAGACATGCGCCGCTGCCCGCTGGGCTCGTACGACTGTCGAGCTACCCGCGGTGACGTTGGGCGCCGGCAAAATGGGTGTAGGGGAACGAAAATCAAGGGTCCATTGGCGACGTCATGGCTGCGGTCCTTTCCCGTATGTCAGCCCGTCTGTCTACCCCTCGCCTCGTGTTTCCTCGGATGCCTTGCCTATTCCGTCGTGGTTCTTTCTTAATGTCTACGAGTGTGATTTGCACCCGCGCTCCAATGGAATCGCTACGTTGCAGGCGGCTTCCTGCTAGCCAGTCGGCTGTCGCGCGGAGAACAACACTAGCAGTCACTCGTAGTATGCGATTCTTTGTTTTGCGCTGAAGAGCGAGCGTAGGGGGGGAGAGGGGGGAGAAAGGGGAAAACAATAGTATTCCTAATACTCCTAATATAATAATATAATAATATAATAATAATAATAAAATGAGAAAACAAAAAGTAGGCAAACGGCTTGACTCAGGAACGAGAGAAAATCTCCCAGCCCAAGCTGACTCGCGTCGTCTTCTGTCACAAAACGGATGCCTCTCCCCATAGTTATTTTACCTACTATATTCCCCGATTCCCCCGATTTTTCCTTATTTCTTTTTCGTCTTTGGGACCCCCCGACTCCTCTTTTAAACGCAGTAGCTTGTTTCAGGATGAGATCAAAACATATCTCAAGTCGGCAGTTTGCCCATCAAATGAAAGTGTTTCATTAACGAGATTATGCGCCCCAGACCAAACGGGGGTTTAACATTACAGGGCTGTTTCTACATTCCTGACTCGGACATGCGGTGCAGAGCACAATCTACGAGAACGCCGTGTGTTTGCATAGTAGAATTGCTTTTTGAAGATTTTTATATAGATGTGCATATTAGGTTGTGGCATGGCCTGCGCCTTAAGAGGTTGTCGAATATAAGCGGAGAGCAGGGCACAGGGTGCCGAGATGACGGGAGCAGGCTGTCGATGTAGTACCGGTCGTCACTGAGCATACGGAGTACGCAGTACTCGTACAGGCAACTCACAGACAGCGGCGACCCTGCATTTCATTCAAGGGAGAGAAGAAAAAAATACAAAGGGAATCGCGTGAGGAATGATGAGAGGAATAATGCTCAAGTTTGTGTCGTTGATTACAGCTCGTCGCGATGCGATGCAATGGAATGCGCCCAAAAGGGACGAGGATGTGGGATGGGCGCTAGTGCGAGGAGGAGACGAGGAGACTGACGACGTTGGGGCGTCTGTTTAAAGTGCGGGGGTGTGACCGCATCGAAATGTTTAGTCCGATCAATTCATTTTTATTTTTATTTTTATTTTTATTACTCATCATAGGTAAAATACTGTTGAATCAGCACTGCTCTGCGGCCCGCAAAACCTGGTGCGTCAGGACGCCTGAATCCACTCTTCTCATTCGCTCCTTCCGTCAGGCTCCTCCTTTTCTGATTCTGCCCAATCAAGTGTGCAGCCGCCCTAGGCTATGACATCATGGCCATGCGTTAATCCACTGGATACGGTGAGAAGGGACAGATCACGACATGAATGTAGAGTATCTGAACAGAATTATGCAGATGGATAGAGAAAGGATTGAGGATGTGCATCGGAACTACGGATTAATGCTGTATGAAAAGAGTGCGTACTCCGTACTACCGCTGAAAACTACCTGTACGAGCACCTCGTACCAACTGACATGCCCCGTGAGGTTACTCGTGACTTTACAGGGGGGAAACAACAGCGAACTGCGATTATTAGTCATCTATAAAATTCACCTAATTCGCACAACCCCCCCCTCCTACCTTCCCTATTGCCTCATCTTTGTTAGGGCCCGAACTTGATCCGAGCTGATTCCGGTAGCGCCTGCCTTACTGTGTGAGTACTCGCACACGTACGACCTTACTATGACATCATTGAATCCTCCAAAGGTGCGGCGTACTCGTACACGGCCGCCCACCCCAGGTCCCCTATGACGCTGATGCCGTCTCATCACCCGCTATCCATTGCCAGAGTGCCCGAATACGGGCTTCACACTTTGTACACAGGACAGCCACGACCACTTTATCATTATCTGATTGAACGGCTAGTGCGCGTCCGTTATCCGCTGTCCATACTATTTGTAAGACTGATAAACACATAATATGGACGGAGTACGAGTACTTGTACTCCGTATTTACACTTTGATGGAATTTTTGGGCCTGAGATGACGTCATCACCATCTGATGACTGCTTTGATTTCTGTCCACAGTCTTTTTAGCTTTTTTTTTTTGCTTTTTATACTCTCAAATGCAATTTGTGCAGCAGTAGCCTGTACGTTTGCGGCTTTCTCGCTCTCTTGTTATGCCATGCATGTTGGATACTCGTAGCATCCATCCATCCATCTATCCATTCTCTCCTCGAGACCATCCACCGGGGCATTATTCCTATTCGTATCACACGCACTGCTGCTCCCGGTTGATCAGATCGTACTACGGTGTAGGTAATGCTACCATGGAGAACAAAGAGCAGCGACTGCAGCATATAGATGGGGCCCGTGTATCAGAGTGATGGAGTCGGTCTACTTGTGCTCGTAGTATTTACATATAGAACTCACCTTTGGCGTCCCATACGTGTCGTTGATTTCCGCGGCAGGCGAGCGTGGTGCCCCTTCCTTTTCTCCCTGGTTCCAGTTAAAGTGGTCGTATATCTACGTCGTAGTATTGCTATCCACTCCACTCTATCTTCTTTATGACTTGGCCACCATCAGGGCTTCGGTGCTTTTTTTTTTTGAATTGAAAAGCTGCTCCACGTGGTCAAGATCCACACATTATCGGCTGATGAGTCGAGGACTGTTGAGAGAGGGAGCATCAAACGACGGGGAGTATTCACAGGAAAGTCGTGGCTAGGGGCTGGTACACTCGTCTGTGCTTGCCAGACCTAACCCATGAGACTTTGGTCTGGCATCATCTACTCCGTATCCCAACGACGTAGCCATGACATGCCTGGATGTGTCACGAGCGATAACGCTTATATGTATTTTTGGCCATGACTGTGCTTTTTAACGTATCTTTGGCACATCATGACATGGCCAGACACGTTGCAACTAATTGCCATCCTGGCTTCGTCTACTCTGTATTTCTTTATTCGCCAACAAGTCTACGGAGTATTCTGCAACGTCTCTGGATACACTACGAGTATCTTCACTAGATCAGTGCTTTTTACAGAAATACCAGGTCGCAATGGCCCGCTGGGTGCTCCCGTAATCTATCAGGATATGCAACGTGGTTCATACCATCTGGTGGCCGTTGATGGAAGAACCAGCATCCGAACAGAGATCATCCCGTATGTTCCCAGAATAGAAACAAAACTGGTCCAAGCACTCACTAGACAAGCTGGAGATTGGCCAAGGGTGAGATCCTACAGTATTTGTAATTATATGGATGATTATGCAGATATGTGAGACATGTTTTCGAAAGGTGCTCCTATTCGAAAGAACTTGGCCGCCATTTTGTAGAATTGCTTTGTGTGGGAGGTGATTGATGTACTATTCCCTCGTGAGATGACTTTAAACCAACAAGAAAGGGGTATTCCGGCTTGGCCAAGAGTTTCTGTCGATGCACGAGAACTACAGAAGCGGTGTACGCAAATTACTCATAAAAATGCAGTGTAAATCGTCTGCTTTGAAGTAGTTTACAGGATTGTCAACGGGCACTATGAAAGTGATTGTACGAGTAGATCCTGATATTGGATCAGAATGGCTGTTGGCTGTATCGATCAATACAAATCCTCGGGTTCTCAAGAACGCACAAAAAACACACCAGTGCAAGCAATACTAGACGCTTGCTGTTCTATTCTTGTCTTTGGCATACTCGTAGCTGTCTGCATACGACGTGGCCAAGACCGTAGGGTTGGCTGCTGTTTTCTTCTCTCGTTTTTGCTCCATCATATCGAAGATTTCGGTGTCTTTCCAATGTTGTTCACTCGTCTGAAGTACTTCTGTAAATAGCTCTCATCATAGGTTTAACTGAGGTAGATGTTTTACCTAGAGCGCCGGTCGTGAGCCATGAATCTAGTTCTTTGGCAACCATATTCACTGCACAATACAGACCACACCGTCTCTGATTTTAGGAATGCAGGCACATACACACATACAGTTCTATGAGATCAATTTTTTTTAAAGACAGCGGACTCTGGTTTGATTCTCGAGTATCCCAGGCATCACGATCCGATCCTCGTCCTTTTTTTGCAATACCATTGCGCGTGTATGCTCCTATCCCTTTGCATCTGCTCTCCCTGGGCAACAGTCCTGCCTCACTGTCTCAATGTCAACCTGGTCGGACTCGGCCACTGGTCCGGTGGCATGTGCTTTCATTACGACCGACGGCATGAAAGACAGTTTTGGCCGTGCTTGATCTGCTGACCACCTTGCTGCATCTTTCGCTATGTGGTACCGACAATGTCGTGAATCTATTTTTGTTCTCTTGCCCCTTACCTACGAGCACTTACCCCATTGCCACGGAAGAAGAAGACGCTTCTTTCTGCCACCACAGCGTGCCATTTTTCATTTCGCATCTTGTTGCCAAAATCTAAATTTATCAGCCTCACTCCGTACGGAGTACACTGGAGGAAAAAATCAGCGACTTATTCCTTCCCCCTCTCCCCCCCCCCCCCCCCAAGTGGCAGCTTGTTCGTCGGCCCACAACTGGCCAGACAGTTGCATCGGTCAGCCAGCAAGGTGCTGGAGTACTTCTATTTCCATCTAGAACATGTCTCAAGTGATAAGCAATTCTTCTACGTGAATATGGAGAACAAAAAGGACTCAGTCAGTGGGTAAGGGGTGGTAAAGGCAAGTTGGCAACAAGCAGCATGCCACCTGACCACCCGGGGGACCTGGTGCCCGTTAAAAAAGAAAAGAAGAAAAAAAAGAAAGGGCGGGTTTGGCCGGCGTGGCAGTGTTTTTGTCCCCGGGCGCATACCAACTGCAGGCAAATGGTCCAGAGGCCGCCATCCAATCTTGCTGAAGCACCCAGGCTGCTGCACAACGCGTCTCAACTTATCATAATAGGGGATGTATGCAGGATCAGTTGTCGAGTGTCTGCTGCATCGACAGACTCTTCCCCTTCTTGGTCGATATCGGTTTGGGCGTTCAAGGATTACTCCCTTTTTTTAACATTCACGTGTTAAGCGTACGGTGTACTGTTTCAAGTGATAATGATAAACTGGGCTCGAGGATATAAGAAAGGGCCCCCTGAAAATCATAACGATATTCGATAGATAATAGAGTGTTGATTGTAATAACAAGAAAACGAAAGCTACTGTGAACCCCAAAACCCCAGAAAATACAACCAACTAATAAGAAAGACAAAAACGAAAATGCAAATGCAAACAAAATAACACTTGCCATAACAAGAAAACGAAAGATGCTGTAAAAAAATACAATCAAGAAATAAAAAAGGCAAAAACAAAAACGCAAACAAAATAACACATAACCAAAAAGCAAACTTGGGCCGAGTTTGCTGTATGCCTCGTTTAAGCCGCCATCGCACATCTCACATCGTCTCTTGTTCCCGACATCGCCGCATCCGTCATAACTCCGTCACCATCCAAATCCTGGACGCTATTCATTGCCATCTCCTGGACAGATAGTCATAGTAAGGTCGGAATGCTCTTCGATGCATATCGCCTCTTGACTGCGTGGCGCCATGGCAGGCGCCTGGGTGCTGGATCCGGCAGGGCCGTAGAGGTCGGACAGGTCCAAGATGCCGTTCTTGTATGCGTCATACAGCATGGTCGAATGGTCCTGCGTCGTGGAAGCCGGCGACTGGAAAGGGTTGGTCTGGTCCCAGGCGGCGTGCTGGCCATCGGCGCAGTTGGCCTTGATGTCCCAGTTGATGCCAAAGTCGGTTTCGCCGCAAGGAAAGCCAGCCATGCCCTTGTTGTGCATCAGCTTGTGCGTCATCCACAGCACGTCCTCGAGGGTCGGGTCCGACAGCTCCTGCCAGACGGGCGGAGCGGGCATGTTGGCGGGGGACGTCTCTGTCTCTGTGATCATCTGGCATGCGCGGCTCTGGCGCGGGTATAGGTAGGGATTTGGCCGTGGCAGAGCCGCGCGGGGGTCGGCCGCGGCGTAAATGTCCCGGGGACGCACAGCCGTCGACGGGACTTGCCCATACTGTTTTTCCAGGCACCTTTCGAGGCGCTGTGTGAAATTCACCCGGCGCGTCCGCTCCCGCCCAAGCGGCATTGTCTTGGGCAGAGCGACCTGGATGAGCTGTGTGCAGGCGGCCGTCAGATGGGCGCCGCATGGTCTTGCGGGTTTTGTGTCGGCACGAGGATCGAAGGGAGCAGGGTCAAAGTTGAACCGCGGCGGAGATGCCTCCTTCTTCGGTGTGTAGCCGAATAGCTTGTGGTTGCTGTTGTATTCGCGTCTGCTGTTGCCTTTGCCTTTGCTGTTGCTGGCATCAGCCTGGCGCGGCCAAGTGAGTTGTTGCCCGCGGTCCCGCAGGCGGTGCCGTATATATGGCGGTGGTGCCACCCAGCCGCCCGACCCCAGGAAACAGATGCAGTGACGGTAACGAGCCAGGTTGGGTGCGGCCAGAACGCGCACGGCGAAGACGGTCGACTGCGCTATAAAGTCGAGAGCCTCGCGACTATGGCGGCCATCCGCCTCGCGCCAAGGCGACGCATTGTTTCTCTGATGATAATGATGCTCCCGAAAGATGGGCTCGAGGACGTCAAAGATGGTGTCTGCTGACATGCCAAACGCCTGCATAAGCGCCATGTCGGCGCCGCTGAAGCTCTTGACCTCGACGTCAATGTGCAGTGCATAGGTGCACGGATCGTGGCTCGGGACCTGCAGGCCATCGGGCGTCACGCTCGTCCACCGGGCGTCGTCGCAGCGGAAGTTGATGAGCTGCGTGGCATCGATGGCGTGCGCCGCGTCCGCGTCGTCGTAGGTGTGCCTCGAGAAGCCGCCTCTGTGAGCAAAGAAGAGCATGAGCTCAAAGTGGAGATAGAGAAAGGTGTGTGCCGTTATAGTAAACTGGCCTGTGGCATAGATATCCGTAACTTCCGAGAAGAACACCCTTCTATTCCAAGGGACACTGGCCGAGTAGGGGCTATGGTATAAGATCAGGCCAAACGTCTTGAAGAAATAGTCGCTGTGGGAGGCGCCCATCACCATTGGCAGCCCTGCCATCATTCGCGAGACATTGGAATAGACGGGAATCGTGCCCGCGTCGCCGGGGAGGACTTCGTTGCCATTGTCGTCGATGCAGTCGGCCGAGAACGTGTCAAAGTGTCTCTGGTTCACTTCCAGGCTCCGGTTTCTGTCCTCCCACGATCTGTCCTCCCACGATCTGCCCTCCCACGAGCCACCTCCAGAAGACTGCCGAGGGTGGTCGTCGGATGTTTTCGTCTTATCAGACGGAGGGGGCTTGGAGATCACGGGTCTCTCCTTATGTGTCAGTCTGCGCTTCAGCCCCTCGCTTTGACACGGTATGTTGTCGTCACCCAGAGCTACTTCATGAACTCGTTTTGGTGGCCGCGATGATACCACAAACGTGGGATGAAGACGAAGCAAATACCGGAGCTGCCGCTGCCTGTCCCTTTCAGCCGAAGCCGATTTATAATACAGTGTCAGCGCATGGCAGCATTTAGCATACCCGGATTTGGTGTCGATGTCGAGCTTCTGTGTGATGCTGAGATGCGCCCGTCTCTTCGTCTGGGCCTCGGCATACAGGTGCCGTTGTTCTTCCATGGCTTTTTGATGGCGTTGGTACACAGGGTATGCCTTGGCATACTTTCTCCTGTGGAGGTGATGGACTAAAATAAATTTGCGTCTCAATGCCAGGATTAACTTGGACATGTTGCGCAAGTAGACCTCCTCCTTGCTCGCTGGCAGCGCCAGCGGCTGGTTGGTGTGGTCGGTGTGGTCGGGGAGGTCAGGCTGTAGAGGGATGTCAGATGGCGTGGAATCCATTGTGAATGGGAGTCTGTTGTGTGACGTAATGCGAGGTGTTGTTTGTGTCCCTATAAGAGGTTGGTGAGAAGTGAGGAGACCAAGTTAACGTATGCAGATAGAGTGTTGGCATGTATAACTGGGAGAATCAAGTAAATGAAGATGTATGTGTTGACAATGAGGAAAGAGAAGATTGATACGGTTGGGAAAAAATGAGGGAGAAGGGAGAAGATAGATATGGGAAGAGAAAGAGCACTGATTGTGCTGTCTTTCCATCTCTCCAGGCGAAAATATAAGCCACGCCCCCCCCAAGAGTCCCCCCTCAAGCCATAGTTAGCACTGCTCTTCCCCTATATTACTTTGCCGGTTGCCTTATATTAATTTTTGACCGTTCACCAGCGGATTTTTGATGAGGTGGCACTATTAAGAACCAACACTCTGTTGTAGATACCAACATAGTCATGAGTCATGTGGCCTCGATGCAAGATGTGCCCGGAGATGGTTTTGTTGGTTGACACTGTTATGTCTTTGTTTGCCCGAGATAGGATGACGCACAGGGGACACTCGTTCACAAAGTCATTGTTTGGAATATATTCCAGAAGAAAAAAAAACAGGTAAACTGAAAAGACTGTAATGCCAGGCTCCGATATCTTCCCGAAGAAGCCTCCCAAGTCGTCCATTATCGTGACGTTGGCCGTGTAAGTCAGGAATAGGACTAGGCTGTCGATCATCAGCAAGGGCCACAAATGCACCTGATTTAGCACGTGACAGCTCTCTTGCATTGAGTACAGTTTTTTACACTGGCGGATTCCGGCCAGGAGGCGCATCGTTTCGCTTTTACGTTTACGTACCCTGCTACTTGATAATCAGTGGTCCTCTTTGATAAATAGTGAACAAAAGGCACATGTGAAATCGCAAAGCTTAAAACCCGGGCAATCGTTGCCCGAAGATCTTCGATGCAAAAGTTCCGTCCAACGTACCGAATTCGCACCTCAATCCGTGTACTTGTGCACACGTGACCAGGCCTTTACTAGCGCTGAAAGAACTCTTCGCCACGCAAGGGGGAATGTTTGCGTTGCAGCCCAACGCAATGCGGAAGCCAAAAATAATATAATAAAAATAATATAAAAATAATAATACCAAAAACATGTGTTAAAAATACACTACAAAAAAAGATCATCCGCGCTCTCCTCCTTCTCTCTTCCACCCACAGGTCACCTCAGCACAACACCGCCTTGTCAATCCAGCTCCCCTCCGCCTCTACGGTGTGCGTCGGCATTCTTCTCTCTCTCTCTCTCTCCCTCTCTCTTCAATTCATCCCTTTTCTACTTCTTTTCGGTCTCGATTGACTTTTGGAGTTCTTGCAGCCTGCATTTTGCATCGTCTTTTTGCGGCCTCCCCCCCCTCCCTCTCGGCATCGATTCTTGTCCGCCTCGAGATCGTTCGCGCATTTCCTCGAGCCCATCATCTTCCGCTTGGACACCTTCTCACCCGTCGGTCGTCCTTTGCTATCGATATATCGTCATAGACTGTCTTCTCGAAAGAGCTGTCTTCAAGCCTTCCCCCGCCTTTATCGCCACGATATCTCGTTGGATTCACATCTGCATCCTGGTACGTGAACTCGCTCTCGGTACTTGATATCTGGCACTTGCTTCTGCATTGTCGGCTTGTCTTCTCTTCCTTGCCTCGTATCAGGCCTCATTGCTTGCTCCCTTGTCGAGTGTTCTCGCCCGCTAAATTGCCCCTCCAGACAACCAATCCAGGCCGACATCGAGCCGGAACAGCAAATCTCTTTTTTGCTACACCCATCTCACCCTCTCTCTCCCGCCCGGACTCTCTTGTGACTTTCGCTAGTCATGGCCAGCCCGCTCCAGTTTGCCTACCGCACCCAGAAGGCCATCGGTGTCTTTGACGCCGCCCCGGTCTACGAATCGCTTTCCGGATTCGTCCCGCCCGAGGGGAACCTTCGGTGTATTGCCTACTCGCCCTGCGGCCGCTACTTTGCCTGGGCCTCCAATGAGACCGTTGCCATTTGCGACGCCTCTGTTGGCTCGGCAATCAACACCCTCCAGGTCGCCAATGTCTTTGAGATTGGATTCTCGCCGCTGGGCACCTACTTGAGCACGTGGGAGCGCCCGGCCAAGGACGAGAACGGCGATGCCACCAAGAACCTCAAGATCTGGCGCACCGTTGACGAGGCCAGCGCGCCGCAGCCGCTCGGCCGCTTTGTGCAGAAGGCGCAGACCGGGTGGAACCTGCAGTACACACACGACGAGCAGTTTTGTGCGCGCCACGTCACCAACGAGGTCCATTTCTACAAGAGCAATGACCTGTCCAATGTGCACGACAAGCTGCGCGTGGAGGGCCTGTCCATGTTTTCGCTGACGCCCGGCAAGACCAACTCGGTCGCGGTCTTCATCCCCGAGCGCAAGGGCCAGCCCGCCGCCGTCCGCGTGTTCAACGTCCCGCACTTTGCCACGCCCGTGTCGCAAAAGACGTTTTTCAAGGGCGACAAGGTGCAGTTCAAGTGGAACCAGGAGGGCTCGAGTCTGATTGTGCTGGCACAGACCGATGTCGACAAGTCCAACAAGAGCTACTACGGCGAGACGACGCTCTACATTCTGAGTGCCAACGGCGGCTTCGATGCACGCATCTCGCTGGACAAGGAGGGCCCGATCCACGATGTCGCGTGGTCGCCCAACTCGAAAGAGTTTGGTGTCATCTACGGCTACATGCCCGCCAAGACGACCATCTTCAACCAGCGCGCCGAGGCCAAGCACACGTTCCCGCTCAGCCCCCGCAACACGATCCTGTTCTCGCCCAACGGCCGCTTTGTACTGGTGGCCGGGTTTGGTAACCTGGCGGGCCAGATCGATGTGTACGATCTGAACAAGGACTACCGCAAGGTGTGCACGATCGAGAGCGGCAACCCCAGTGTGTGCGAGTGGAGCCCCGACTCGCGCTACATCCTGACCGCCACGACGTCGCCTCGTCTGCGTGTCGACAACGGCGTGAAGCTGTGGCATGTGGGCGGTGGCCTGATGTACACGGTCGATATGGACGAGCTGTACAATGTGGCGTGGCGGCCGCTGGACAGCGCCTCGCTGGCAGCGTTGGCGTCTACCGACCCTCTCACGGTGGTGCCCGTGCCGCACCCGTCGGCGCAGGCCTACCTGATAACGCGCAAGACGCCGTCGAAGCCGGCCGGCGCGTACCGGCCGCCCGGTGCCCGTGGCGCATCGACGCCGCTGCACTTCAAGCGCGAGGACGAAGGCGGCACTGCTCACATTGTGGGCAACGGCACCAGCGCCACGGGTGCCGCTCTGGGCTCTCTGGGCGCCAGCGGGTTCGGCCGGGCTCGCCGACAGGTGCCCGGTGCCGAGCCGGTCGAGCTTTCGGCGAATGCTCCCGCGTTTGTTCCCGGTGCTGAGCCGGTGGACGGCAACGATGCCCTGTCCAAGTCGGCTCTCAAGAACAAGAAGAAGCGCGGCAACCGCAAGGCCAACAAGGACGCCGGCGACGGCGCCAACGGCACGAACGGTACAAACGGCACGAACGGCACAAACGGCAACCTGGCGGCGCCCTCTGGCGACTACCGCCATGGCACGAGCCCCGAGCGCCGCGGCAACGGCCAGAATGCACGCAGCCAGTCGCGCAACCCGCAGGGCGGCCGCAGCCGCGCCGGCACGATGCGCCAACAGCGTGATTTCCAGCAGAATGGCAGCAACAACGGCGCCCCCGTTAACGACCCGGCGGCGGCGGCGGCGGCTTCTGCGGCGGCGACCGCGGCGGCCAACGAGGCGATGGCGGCTGCTAACAACAGCCCCATTGCCAAGAAGATTCGCAGCCTGCAAAAGAAGATTCGCGCAATCGAGGATCTGGAGATGCGGCATGCAGGCGGCGAGAAGTTGGAGGACACGCAGATCAAGAAGATCGGCACCAAGGCAGCCGTCCTGCGTGAGCTGGACGAGCTTGAGAAGCAGTAAAAGGCGGAGAAGAAAAAAAGCTTGGGCCGCGTGATTGGAGCTTCTTTGGGTCGCTTCTGGTTATCAGCAGCAGTTTCCATAATATATGGACAAGCAAAATAACGTTGAAAAATCAAAAAGAGTTTGAAAAGCGGTTTTCAGACCAACCCAAAATTGATATCAATTTGATACCAGTGCAAACGTGTGGTAGGACGTGATTATTATGTTTCTGATTAACAACGAAGATGCCATTGTAGTCTATTGTTCGCTTCTAAACATTATTGTTGATAATAGCAGCCACTTGTCATGGTAGTCTAGATGAAGGCTTATTCATGGAGTCGTGATCCAGCATTGTGGTTACTCAATGTCCGACTTATTCATCCATCATCCACCAGAACCAAGTAAATACCAAATTAATATGGCTGCATTTCTGAATGCTTTAATGATATAATTGTTATTTTTTATAATATAATCACCTCCATCTGACGGTGCAAGACCTGAGAATCATGGACAAATGCATCGATGATGATTTCATCTCACTGTCACTGCACGTGACCTATCGAGTTGGCGTTAAATCGGCTGGCGTTCTACCAGCAAGTTGCTGTACATGATTATCTTTCTTTTAGAATTTTAAAAACAATCTCATCGATTATGAGGTTAAATGAAAATTTAACAACAACTATTGATGGAAGCCATCACACTCTTAATTCGTACGAGTACTCGTACATGCCGTTCTGGGCGGTGAAGATGGGTCCGCGGCTCGAGCTTACAGGACGACCCCACAAATGGCACGCTTGTGGGTCTCGAAAATTCAATAATTTGGCGGTGAAGCGAGGCAGTACCTGCATCCACTTATCTTTTTTTCCTTTGGGGGTCCTCTCCCCCAAAGCCGGCAATTTTCACCTTTTTTTTTTTTTGCGGTCTCCCTCCATCCTCCACACCACGACTGGCATCGCCTCTTCGCTTTGCGTTACGAGTACAGCCTCCTCTTCCACCCCCCCTCTCCCTCGTCGATCTTTTAATTCTACTCAGACCCCTGGACGCGGGTGCGCCTTTATCACTGTTTTGCCTTTATTTTTATTGTATTGTTCCTTTTGTTTCCCTTTGGGCCAACGCCCCTCTCAAAAAAATGGCCGACGCTTCTCTCCAGGTACGCCGACGACGCACGAGGTGGACGGGCGCATTTGCGGGAAGGGAGAGGCACCGAGGAAGAGCAACGAGCCCGAGACTGACGTGCAATAACAGAGCCGCTTACGCCAGCATGAACGCGCATTCGATGGGCTGCTGTCGCTGATCCCGGCCAAGCTGTACTACGGCAACGGCGACGAGCCAAGTGTGAGTTTTTTCTCTCTCTTTTATATATAAAGAGAGGACTAACCGTCGTGCGCAGGAACAATGGTTGCGGAAAAAGCAGACCAAGTCGGAGAAGAGCGCTGCGCGCCGCGCGAACCTCGACCCCGAGAACGAACTGAACAAGAGCGTCAAGGAAGTCATGGCCGAGCGGTCGGCCAACAAGCGGAAGCTGGAGCAGATCTCTGGCGCGCAGAAGAAGAAGAAGGACAAGCAGAGTAATGTCGAGGAGGAAGAGGAGGATGACGACGACGACGACGAAAGCATCGCCGGTGTCGCCAAAGAGGTGCCCGGCGAGGGCCTGAAGCGGGCCAAGGAGAACGCTGCCAAGAAGCAAAAGACCAGCAAGGACGAGGAAGAGGCGGCGAAGGAGGACGAGGAGGATGACGAGGAAGAGGAAGACCTCGGTGTCAGCCTGGAGGAGGCGAACCTGTCACAGAAGCAGCAGAAGAAGCTGTTGAAGAAGCACGCCAAGCTCGAGAAGCGCGCCGAGAAGCGCAGAAACAAAGCCGAGCAGAAGAAGGACAAGGCCGGCGACGACGACACTGCGGCGGGCGAGGCCAAGACGGAGGCCAAGACCGAAGCCAAGAACAAAAAGGAGAAGAAGGACAGCAAGGACAAGAAGGACAAACCATCAGTGAATGCGAAAGAGAGCGAGGCAGACGACGACGACAACAACAACGACGACAACGACGGACTTGTTCCCGGCGTCGGCTTCGCAGGCCTTCTCGGCGACGAAGACGTCCCCTCGGCACCGTCTTCCCCCAGCAGCCCGTCCGACAACACCTTTGACACGCCGCTGCCTACCACGGAGGCCAAGGACGCTGCAGGCAGCGCCAACACCAGCGCTAGCGCCAGCGCTAGCGCATCCACGTCCATGATCACGTCGACGGCGTCCATCACGATCCCGGCGGCGTTTTCCAACTCGCTGCTGGCCAAGCCGGCGTCGCCGACGTCGTCCGTCGCGTCGTCGTCGAAGCCCAAGGTGACGGTGCCCTCGGACACGTCGGCGCTGCGGGCGCGGCTGGCGGCGCGCATTGCCGAGCTGCGGGCGGCGCGCAAGGCCGACGTCGACGAGGTGGACGGCAGCGGCAATGTGATCCGCACGCGGCAGCAGCTGATCGAGGACCGGCGCCAGAAGCAGGCCGAGCGCAAGCTGCACAAGAAGGAGCTGCGCCGCGCGGCGCGTCTGGAAGAGGACCGCAAGCGCGAAGAGGCCGTGGCGTCGGCGCGCGGATCCCCGCTTGTCCGCGTTGGCGGTGGTGGTGGTAGCGGCGATGACGCTGGCGACGAGATCAAGACCAATTTTGCATTCAGCCGCGTGGCGTTCCAGGACGGCACGCAAATGTCGCGCGACTTGTCCTACGTCAAGGAAGGCGGCGCCGGCGCCGGCGGCGCCAAGAAGAAGAGCGGCCCGGCAGCCAACGACGTCAAAGCGCAGCTGGCGCGGCTGGAGGCGCAGAAGAAGCGGCTGGCCAAGATGGACGAGGCGCAGCGGCGCGACGTGGAGGAGAAGGAGCGGTGGCTGGCGGCGCGCAAGCGGGCCGAAGGCGTGGGCCGGGGCGACGGCACGGGGCTGGCGGGAGCGGCGGCGGCGGCGGCGGGGGCGCTGAGCGTGTCGGAGGGCGCGATCAAGTCGACGGAGCAGCTGCTGAAGAAGGCGATCAAGCGCAAGGACAAGATCAAGAAGAAGAGCGAGAAGGAGTGGGGGGAGCGCAAGGAGGGCGTGGCCAAGTCGATCATGGAGCGGCAGCGCAAGCGCGAGGAGAACCTGCGCAAGCGCAAAGACGACAAGATGCTGCGGCGCGCGGGCCTGGCCAAGAAGGCCAAGAAGGGCACCGGCGGTGGTGGCGGCGGCAAGGGCAAAGGACGGCCTGGTTTCGAGGGGTCCTTTGGCGGCCGGCGAAAGTAGGCGGCTTTTTTTTTCTTCTTTTTTTCTTTTTTTCTTCTTTTTTCTTTTTTTGTTTTTCTTTTCGTCTATACTGTCTGCTGTTTTGGCGTTCTGGGTGTTGTTTGACGTTGTCTTTGCTCTCTCTCTCCCTGTCTCGCGTCGAGCTTGGCCTACCATACTCTTTTGTTTTTCTTGTTTACGATAAAGCTGGGCGTCTGCGTACAATAAAAGTTTCTGATTTGGGCCATCCTCATCATCATATCGTGAGAGCGACTGTATTTTTGCCATGCAATGGCCATGGAATGGGGAAAAATGGGAAAATAACGAAAGATGGGAGACGGAAGAGATAATAGACACAACAATGTAGACAACGCCTATGATCCGTTTGGAGCAAGATAAACGACATGGCAAAAAAGGAAAGTAAAAAAAAAGAAAAGAAAAACAGGACGTTAAACACAACCCCCGCCCCCCCATACAACGGAACGCAGACCAAACAAGGTAAAAGATTATGGTAGAAAATAAAACATAACGAGAGCAGACAAAGAGGAGAGAAAGACAGGTACAGGCAGAGAAAAAGAAAGCCCGCAGATTTTGTTCTTTTTTGGTCTCCTTTCCAACATCCAGACGCACGGAGATCCGTAAATAGAGTAAAGGGAGGGAAATAAAAAGGCAAGACACAGTAGTGGGCGCCGTCGATGGGCGGGTTTCGCGGCTGGGTCGTAAAGGATCGCTGAATAGGGGCACAGTCCGTCGCCTCTCGGTGGTCATTGGGATATCAGGAATGGTGTGGGTATGATCGTTGTCGCCCACCTGGCTGCATCTCCGCTGGTTGTCGATGGCTTCGTGTCGGACTGGTCGTCGCTGGGGGGTGGTTGCGCAAGAAGACAGCTCGTCGATCGAGAAGTGTCTACAAAATCGAGTCCAGCCGTGTAAAGACGTTCAAGCATGCTGCGACAACCTCGAGTTGCAGCTCGCGGTCCTTGTTTGCGTTGACTTCCTGTAAGCGGGGGGAGAGAACGGGTTAGCAGGTTCACGGGAAGCAAAGAAAAAGCGAAGAAGAAGCAAAGAAGAAGCAAAGAAGAAGCAAAGAAGAAGAACAGAGGCAAGACATACATCGCTCACGGCCTGTGGCAGGTTGGCGCCGATGCCGTTTGTGGTCGCCTTGCGGGCAAAGGGCCACTGGCTGTAGTCGGCCAGCAGCTCGTCGGTCTGCGCAAACGCGCGCTCGCGCGCCTCGTGGCCCAGCGTGCTTAGGGCGTTCTCCAGCACGTTGGCCGCGTACGCCGCGCACACCATGGCAATGGTGCGCACGTAGCGGTACTCGTAGTTCTCGGGCAAAAACTGCGACGCCGGCAGCACAATGGTGCGCTGGGTCAGGACGTTGCGCACGCGGCGGCGGATCTCCTCCTTGGCGCCGCCATCGGCGACCGGGTGCGTGGCCATGTCAAAGAGCAGGAAATTGCGCTTCTCGGTGCGCAGGATGCCCTTGTCGACGAGGCCCTTGGCCAGGCGCTCGCGCACCTGCTTGAGCTGGTAGCCGATCTTCATCAGGTTCCAGGTCTCGCCCGACATGAGGTCGATCCACGAGCTGACGCTCATCTTCTCGCTGGCCTTCATCATCTTGAGGGCCTCGTCGAGCAGCACCTCGCCGGTCAGCGTGTCGTCGATGACCTCGATGACGCGGTCGGCCAGGGGGAAGCGGCGGCGCGCGGGGTCCTTTTGCATGCTGATGCGGCCACGGAAGGCGAGTTCGAGGACGATGCAGCCGCGCAGGGCGTAGGAGATGTTGTCGTTCCAGAAGGAGAGGTAGCCCTGGGAGGTTAGCTCAGGGCGAAACAACAGCAACAAAACAAAACAAAACAAAACACACCTGCTTGTCCTTCAAGCCAAGCAGCAGGACCTCCTCCATCAGCGTCAGCTTGGGCTGCTTGCTGCGCTCGGCGCTCTCGCTCAGGTCGCGCGGGTCGTAGGCAATCTTGTGGCCGTTGTCGCCTTGCTCGTAGCTGGTCTCGGGCGCGCTGTCCTTGCCAATGTCTGGGCTCTCGGCCCCGTTGCCGTTTGCGCCAGCACTGCTGCCAGCAGCAGCGCCACCGCCTCTTCGTCTGGTCAAGCCCGAGGTTGTCGACATTATGGGCTGTGGTGTGTGGTGTGGTGGTGTCGTCGAGGAGGGAGGGTAAGGGGAGGGGGAGAGGAGAAAAAGAGTAAAAGGTTATATAGGTGGATGGCGATTCGATATTCTATTCAGGGGCCGCCGTTGTAACAGATGGAGAATGCCGTCGCTGCTCAAACGTCGTTTCTAGGGTCGAGAACGGAGCCAAAGCTTGTGGTGATGAGGGCGGGAGAAAAACAAAAAAAAGATAAAAAGAGTAAAAAAAGTAAAAACGAGGTTTTTGGGACAGAGCAAGAGAAAACAGTGTCAGAGTACCGAATTAGTGGACGACAAGGTAAGCTAGTCCAAGGATGCTACGTGTGCTGTGCCCCCGACGCGACGCAAGAGAGGAGACCCGGGAAGGAGCGCAAAGAGTGAGCGAAATAGGCGGGCAAAAAAGGGGTGGTCGACATCCCGTCGGAGCATAATAAAGTGAGAGAGTGAGAGCGGAGAGTGGGGTCGCCTCACGTGATGTGCAATGGTCCGAGACTCCACGCCAAGCAAGGCGCATACGAGTAGCTCGAAAACGGGACCTCTCTCCGTCCAACAGGACACTGGCAAGGCGTACGCGGAGAGTTTTGTATGATCGTGCGGCGCTTTAGCCCCTCCATGATGAAAGATGTCGACGCCGGACATGGAAACGGCGAAACGCCACCTCTCTTCAGGGATGTCTGTGTCATTACTCTTGATGGGAGCTCATCAATCTCACGACCTGCTTAGTAATCACGGCATTGCATTCTGACGGCGGCGTCACAATCACAGACCAAACATGTTGTCTCAGGTCCCCTGAGAGTAGCTTGGGTCGGTATGCTCTGCACCCTAGGCCAGGCGGTATTCAATGGCCACGTCTCGATCAAGGGACTGGCTTCGCGTGGCCAGACGGATCTGCAGGCGAGAGGAGCACGATCGACATGCGTATCACCGAGTACTACTGGTTTTATGGACGATATATCTGCAGCAGGATGTAGTTGAGTGCGCCGGTGACTTGATATTATTCTGGAACTTGATTTGTTGCTGATTGAAACTATCAGATATTCAACAAAAATGATTTTCAGATAATAAAAAAACTTAAAAAATGAATAAGACGGATTTATGTACTTTATTTAATGTAACAGGAAATTAAAAAAAAAAAAAAGTACCGATGAATGGATAAAATAGCTGAGAACATCTACAAATTTATTATCCAGCCATGGTCCTACAATTATTCAAACCTAATTTATGACGCAAGTCAAACGTGTTGTTATTGATGACAATCAAAAAAGTAAAAAAATTTGAAAAGAGGAGAGAAAGAAAACAGAAAATAAAGAGTGTCAATCTAGAAAACAAACGCAACTGAATAAAAAACAACAAACAACAAAGACAATTCCTCCACGAAACGGCTGAAGCAGCAGTAGGCCTCCTTGGTATGCGATGACGTGGCCTTGGCCCGGCAGTCTACATGCCCGCCATGGCCATGCAGACGATCATGGCAACACAGAGCGATATCGTAGAAGCCGCATTAAAGATCCGCACCGCGGTGCTCGTCTTGACCGCCGCCGCCGCCGCCTCCTCAGTTGTTCCATCAGCATCATCCTCCAGAGCACGTTTCTCGGGAGCAGCGGCAGCAGCAGCAGCAGCAGCAGCAGCAGCAGCAGACCGCTCGAGAATGCGCGGTCCGGTCGGCATCACGTCCGTGTGCCGGATCGAGCGCGTCACCGTTGTCGTCTTCGCCATCCAAACATCGCCATCGCCATCGCCATCGCCATTGCTATCGCCATGGACCCGGTTGAACCAGTTCCGGTAGTGGTAGTCCAGACGATGCACAGGCGTGGTGGTCGGCGACGCAGTGGTCGTCGTTGTCGCCGCCGTCGGTGGCGCCTGCTGATGACAGCCATAGCCATAGCACTGCGGCTCCGACGACGACGACGACGAGGCGCAGACCGACTTGGTATAGGTCTCGACCACGCTCGTGACAGTGGTTCCTACTTTGTTAGCAGATTTTCTGACAAGAAATACTTGAGAATGGGGCATAACAAACTTTGTGATCCGTCTTGGGAGACTTCAATGACGTCGACAATGACGACCACCTCGACGACGGTGTAGTCGCTGCAGGACGAGGACGTGCTCGAGAGACTCGAGGAGGAGGTGCTGGGCGTGCTTGTCGTCGGGATGCTCGTGGGTGGCGGCGGCGTCGTGGTCGTGGAAGGCCCGGCCACCGAGCTGTTGCTTGACAAGGTCGACACCGGCAGTGACGAGCTGTGTCCTGTCAAGGAAGATGAGTTGCTGCTGGCTGACGATGTTGTCGGGATCACCGATGATGATGATGACAGAGACGTCGGCCCGCCGGTCGTCGTGTTGTTGGACTGGCTGGAGGTGGTGGTTGTGGACACTGGAAACACGGAGCTCGTGGAGACCACAGACGAGTTGCCGGTGCCAAGCACGGACGAGGTCGTTGTCAACAATGACAACGACGACGACGACAACGTCGGGCTGACAGTACTGTTCAGGGCGGACGACGACGACGACGACGACGACGACGACACAGGAATCAAAGTGCTGTTGAGGCTGTGCGTGGACACGGACGTTGGCGAGGATGTATTCCAGCTGGCCGTCGACACCGGCGCCGACGTCGACGATGACGTCGAAAGCATGCTGCTCGAGAACGTGTAGTTGTGGCTGCTGCTGCTGCTGCTGCTGCTGCTGCTAATACCCGTAAAGATGCTCGACGACACACCACCGGAGAAGGAGGAGACGCCAGACGATAGCGGGATGGAGGTGGACGTTGGGTAGTTTGACGTGTTGTAGGAGGACGAGGACGAGGCCCAAGAGGTGCTGCTGGGAGTGGCACTGCTGAAGTTGGTTGTGTTTGTCGGAAGGCTGGTGGATGAGTTTGTTGGGAACAAACTGGTAGAAGAGTGTGTAGGAAGAGAGCTGATAGCGGAAGAATTTGTTGGGAGCAAGCTGGTGGTCGAGTTTGTCGGGATCAAGCTGGTAGAAGATTGTGTAGGGGGCGAACTGATGCTGGATGAGTTTGTCGGAAGGCTGGTGGATGAGTTCGTCGGGAACAAGCTCGTGGATGGCTGGGTAGGGAGAGAACTGAGGGTGGACGAGTTTGTCGGGAACAAGCTGGTAGACGACTGTGTAGGGAGCGAGCTTATGGTGGTCGAGTTTGTAGGGAATGAGGTGGTGGACGAGTTCGTCGGGAAAAAGCTGGTGGATGAAAGTGTAGGAAGCGAGCTAATGGTGGACGAGTTTGTAGGCAGTGCACTGGTGGACGAGTTCGCCGGAAGCGAGCTGGATACACTGGTCCATGTCGTCGAGACATTGAAAGACGAGGACGAGACCCAAGACGACGACGTAGGTGCCGTGGACAAAGGCGCCGTGGACAACGGAACCGACGAGCTGTGCCATGTGGTCGAGGAGTTGCTGAACGGAGCCGAGGCGGAGCTAGAGCTTGATGACGGGGACCCAGTAGAGATAGGACCAGTCGACAGAGGGATGGACGGACCTGTCGATAGGGGGACAGTCGGACCAGTCGATAGGGGGACAGTCGGACCAGTCGACAGAGGCACTGAAGAACGGCTCGTGTTTGTAACCGACGACGGGAACAAGGATGATGAGGGTTGGGACCGAGACGAGATGGACCAGGACGCGCTCGAGTTACTCACTGGCAAGCTGCTGCTTGCTCCCGTGCCCAGAGGAACCGAGGACGAAGTGAGTGTAGTCGTTGACGTAAAAGGAACGGTGGTCGTGTTGGAAAAGGGCACCGAGAGCGAGGACACGGACTCGGGAAGCGAGGAGGAGCCAGTAGGGCCCGTTGACAAGGGAGCACTCGTAGACGAGCTGTTCCAGCTGGTGGTGGTGGACGAAGTATTGAGTGAGAGACTGGGGGATAGAGTGGAAGACAGAGTGGAAGACAGAGTGGAAGAAGAAGTGGAAGTAGTGGTGCCTGTCCCTGGGAACGTGACAGTCCTCGTCGAGACTTCTGTCTCGGTAGTCGTGGTCGTGGTCGTGGTCGTGGCCTCGGCGACAACCAATCCATCGGTAGCACCAGAACTCGTCAACGTGCCAGTGGACAGAGACGACGACGACGCCGACGATGTCTCTGCACAGGACGTGCCGGTGCTGTCCAAGCCATTGACACACTGGCAGGTCGACGAGCAGAGGCTTCCCGACGCGCCGTTCTGGGTGCCGGCGTCGCACTGCTCACCACTTTCCGTCTGGACGACACTGTCGCCACAGCCGACGGGCACGGCACCGCGCGCCACAATGTACGGCACACCGCTGGCGCCACTGGCAAACTGGCGCACGCCGACCGCCCCGGACGCACCGCCGGCATCGGCCAGCACGGCCACGGGCGCAAAGCCGTCGGTACCACCCGTTGGGTAATAGGGGATCAGAGCGTGGGCACTGCAGGACCAGTTGCTGAGGTTGTTGTCGGCGATGCTGAGGAAGCTGGGCGACGTGGCCACGACGTGGGCATCGTCGTAGCAGCTGAGCCGGCCCTGGGCCGTGAAGTTGCCAAAGGGCGTCAGGGGCTCAATGGTGGCGAACGACACGTCGTCGTAGTAGCAGGAGAGCGAAAAGTAAAGACCGGTGCCCGGGCCGCTGGCCGCGAAGCGGATGCCGTCCTGCATGAGGGCGACGGCCCCGGGCCGCGTGGTGGCGTGGAACGTGGTGTCCGTGCCGATGACGATGATGTTGCCGACGACGGCGGGCGACCATGCGGCCTTGGTGTCGGTCAGGAACTGGATGGCGCTGAGGCTGCCGCAGTCTGTGTCGGGCACGACGATGGCCTTGTACTTGGCAAAGTCGGCGGCCGTCATGGCATTCCATTCGGCGCCCGTGGCAACGTGGACTATGGCGTTAGATTTTTTTTTCTCAAGCACTTAAGGAAATAGAGAGATAGCTCACCAGTATAGTTGAGGGCCAAGGCTTGCTTGTATTCGTTGTACGTCAGGCCTTGATGGAAGAGTAGGTCCTGTGCAAGTGCCGACCCAGCCAAGGCTGCGAGCCATGGGAGGGTGTTGAAGGACCGCATGATGCTGGGTTGCTGGTGTTGGCGTCAAGGCGTAAAGCGGCAGCTGTAGATATACGATATATATATAAACGAGGATGACAAAATGAGGATGACAAAACGAGAAAGAAAAAGGAAGGGGAAACAAAAGAATGAACCCGAAAAGGACGCCTTGAGTGACGGTAAACGAGAGACTCGGATGTACTGGAAAAAATCAAGGAACACGGACAAGATATATACGGCCGGTGTGCTCTCGACGGGGAGGTAAGATGACGAGACGGAAAGCGAGACGGAAAGAGAGACGGAAAGAGGGCAGATGCAAGACAAGGGGACGCAACAAGACGAGAGAGAAAGACAGGACGTGAGAACAGAAAAGAGCGGCGAGCACAAAAAAGAGATACAGAGACAGTCAAAAGACGTCAGAGGCGTCAGTTGAGTCGTCAGAGACAGGAGATGTGCCGAAGCAGAATGCAAGACGCAGAACAAATGATTCAAAAGGAGTGAGAAGGGGGGAAGCAAGCGGTGACCGCCGAAGAAGGGACGAGGCGATGCGAAGAGAAAGACAGACTGTGGAAGAAGAGGAGTGGGATACAAGGAGGGAGAAGGAAAGACGCGAGACAAGAAAGAAAAGAAAAGAGACAGAAGGAAAACAAGAAAGAAAAGAAACGAGACAGGAGGAAAACAAGAAAGAAAAGAAACAAGCAGTGTCAGTGGTTTATAACGGGTTGTTTGTTGTTTGATTAATTATCTACTATATTGTTCGGACCGGACCTGGGACAGCACCCTGGCCACCACCGACGGGCTATGATCAGCTAGAGCACGCTCTGCTATCTACTCCTCCCAGACGACACCGCCTCGACGCTCACACGAACACGCACGCCTACACGCGAGATGGGAGGACAGACTTGTCTTGGCCAACGATACGAGAAACGCGCATAGCGAGGAAGAACATGCTAACGCAGCAGAGACAAGAGACAAGCCCTTGGTTGTTTTTCGCACCTGCATCGGCACCTGCACCTGGTCTTGCGCATGCAAGGAAGCTGCGTAACGGTGCACGCAGAGAGACAAATACAAAGGACCAGAGACGGCGATATCGGTGGCGTATAGCCAGGAGGAGGTGGCTTCCGCCGGCTGCTGCAGGCTGGATAAGCAGTCGTCTACTGTGACAGTTGTGAGTTACTGTTGTGATTGAGTAGTCAAAGATGCTCGGGACAAGCTTTTCATCGAGGCGATCGTTCCGGTTGTCTGGATAGGTAAGAAATCCCTGACCTGTTTATAGTCGTCCCGAGATGATTTAGTCGTCCCGAGATGATCTTGTACGAGTACAGGTTGGGTGCAGAAATATCTGTGCGTCATAGTATTTTAGCTGCCCCAAGGTGGAAGGTGGACAGGATGGCTATAGGCCATGGAGTCGCAGTCGCTAGCACGATATCTCGAGTGGTACTGCATTGCAGGTCGAATGGTTTGGCATGACAGCTGCCAGCCTGCCACAGGCGAGCAGACCTGCATGATCGACCTGCAGGCTCGTCTTGTTCGCTCTCACAGTTTTGCGAGCGCCATCGGTAGTTCCTGCTATCGTTCCCGAACTGACACGTTCATGCTGAGCTTTTCTTTTCTTTTATGTCGAACTCCATGTCGTTTCGGAAATCAAAGCAAAAGTTCGTTATCGGCATAAAACTTGCTATCCACAAAACAACGCATTGCAACAAGGCAAACATACTCGTCCACCTACTCAGACACTCCTTGTTGTCTCTCGAGATACTCTTGCCATAAGGGCCCACGAGGATCCATGAGTGTGTGTTGCACAACATCCGTGTCAAATTAAACGAAAGGACCCAAGACCTGGTCACTCCATGTCAACTACTCCGTACAAGGGGGACTCGGCGAGAAAGAGGCAGCAGCCAGCCGGCGCGAGCACAGCATATCCTGCTGGCCGAGACGAGGTGGGAAACCAACGCAGGTACCGGGATAGCCCGCCTCGATCACGTTGCCTTTCCCGTCGACGGATGCATGGTCGGATACGAAGGACACATGGTGGTCGCACACGCACCACACGATCTCGTCTAAGAAGATGCGCTTGCTGGGGCATATAGAGTTATGCACGGCAGCTTCTTTTATGTATCAGGTGTCGATGTAAGCACGAGATGGATCTGTGAGTCGACGTCGGATGTGATGCCTGTTGTCGAGGAATTTTATCAGTGTCGGCGATCACAACGATTGGTTGGAGTGGGTTCATGCTAGAGTGAATGCAGAGTATTTCACAATAGCAACATAGTGAATGCCAACTTCATAGCTAGAAAATCATATTTCTCATCGAAAGGCAAGTTTGTTCAGTTCGTAATCGAGGCTTCAAGTCGTGATAGTGACGTCGTCTAGTGTGGCGCTCCAGTGCACCGCCACACTTGTGTCCTGTCGCGTCCCCCGCAGCGCGGCGCGTCTCCCACTCTTTCCAAATATAGCCAGCAGAAGTGTCGGCCGCAGCTTCCCTGCAAAACGACTCCAACAGCAGCTGTTTACGCGGGAACTTTTTAGTGGGTCTCACAACGTCAACGTCAACATCCACGAACAAGAGCAACATTTGCCCGCCAGGTGGACGGAACAGCAAGCAACTCTCACAACCCTCCTATGGACGCCCGACCCTGCAATGGCGTCCGTGACATCCCTCGGGGTGCATGAGCCCGCCGGACTACGGTATGCGATCGCCGAAGGCATACTGCCCGCCAACGCCGGGCCCGACCAGTACGAATGGAAGCTTTTTGACGACGAAAACGGCGAGGACGAGCTGTTCACGACGACGACATGTGTCATCTGGTCCCGTGGCGGCGAGGTCGGCCGGTGCCTGCGCTTTGATGTCGAGCAGGAGCCCATCTCGACGGCCCTGTTGGCCTACTTTCCAACCAGCGAAGACGACGTTGCCGCCGCCACATCCAAAACCACTCCCACGACGACGACGACGACGACGACGACGACGACGACAAAGGCCTCTTCAACCTCCTCAGCCCCCTCCGCCAAACGATCGACCTCGAACCCGGCACCCGCGCCTCTGCCGCTGGCCAAGTCGCTCATCGTCTTCCTCCGCACGCAGGCGCACGTGTACTCCTTCTCGGGCGGCGAGTACATCCTGCACATGCCCTTTGAAGTGGACTCGGCCATTGCTGCCCCGCGCGGCGTCATCATCCAGCGCAAGTCCAAGGTCGACAACACCGTCCCCGTGACGCTCCGCTTTCCGCGCGTGCCGCCCAACTCGTTTGTCTCGTCGCAGATCCTGCCGCCGCAGGCCAGCTTCGCCGGCGGCGCCTCATTTTCGACGGCCGGCCTCGGCAAGCCAAAACCACTCCCCATGCGCCTCAGCTCGACGCTCGACGCCATGTGGGACACGCCGCTCGAGTCCAACGACCTTGGCTGGCCGCGGCTCGTGTGTCTCACCGATCCCATGTCCGAGATTGGCCTCGTGGTCACACAGCCCGAAAAGGCCAGCAAAGACCGCTACCCGCGCAGCAGCAACAGCCCGCGGACGCCCTTTCTCGACCCGGCCGAGGAGATCTTGCACATTGAGTCGATCAAGCAGGGGCCCAAGACGCTGAGTCTCCGCGACGAGCTGATCCTCGCCGTCACCGTCAACCGCGACACGAGCATGTACAGCGTGTGGCGCATGACGTATCTCAGCGCCGAGGACCAGCTGACGCGCCGGCGCAAGTCGAAACCGGACAACAAGAAGACGGAAGCCACAACAAAGGACGGTGGCGGGGGGGCATCGGCAGGCAATGGGGGGGGCAACCGCCGGCGAAGCTCCATGGCGCCAGGCACGCCTCACGTGTCGTCGTTCCGCGAGAGCATGGGTCCTCCGCAGCCGATGAAGCGGACACGGAAAAGCGAACGGATCGAACGCATCGAGAAGGAAAAGGACGGCGGGGCTCTCGAAAAAGCACTGTCCTTGGAGACGGGCCGGATCAGTGACGCGTCCCGGAGACAGTCCCGCCGAGCCAGCTCACTTCTTGCGCGCGCCGACCTTTCCGCATCCCACGAGAGGCCGCTGTTCCCAGATCCACCGGGAGCGGCGATAGGCGGCGGTGGCGGCGGCGGCGGCGCCAGCACATCCTCTGCAGCAGGCGGCCGGCGCGTGGACTCTCACGGGAGCCAGCGCGGCCGCAACAGCTCGGGCTACGGTGGCGTCACCGGCGGCGGCGGCAACCTACACTTTAGCCACACCCTCAACAGCCTGCTGGAGTCGCCCGTGGACGGCCTTCTGGAGGAGCTGCGATCGGGCGGCGACTTTGAGGGCTTCCACAACATGGGGCTGGACGATCCCGAGTTTGACGGGCTCGCCAAGGAAGTCCTGTTTGCCAAGATCCATAGCATGCCCATGGATACGACCAACCTGCGCTACTCGCTGCTGAACCGACCGGCGGCCAAGCTGTGCAAGGTGTTTATCATTGTGGGCACGCCCTACTCGGTCGACGAGCAGGACCGCAACTACCTTTTGGTGTGCATCCAGGACGTCATCGACAAGCGTCTGCAGCTCCTCACGCTGCATGTGCAGGTGCGCGGCGATGCCGCCGACTCGGCATCAACAACGGCAACAACAGCAACGCCGGCCAGCTCGCCGCCGGCAACAACTACAACTACCTCAATCACGTGGGGCCAGCACAGAAAGGCACAGAACGTGGCCGACTCGTGCGTGATCCACGACGGCGACCAGTCTATGATTTTCATTCTGTCCGAGGGCGACAACGGCCAGCGCCAGCTCAGCATCCAGGCGCCATGGAGCGAGCTCACCACCATCTCCATACCGCCACTATCCCTGCACAACCGGGACCTTGTCTCCACGGACGATGACAGCGGCCCTGGCCCTGGCCCTGGCGGAAGCATCTTCCAGACGGCAAAGACGGGCGAGTTTGGCGTGTCCATTGCCAGTCTCCGCTACCCACGAGGCAAGGGTGTGATTGACGTGGTGGACGAGCAGAACCGGCTGCACCAGGTCCAGATCCAGCTCGAGCCGCGGTCGGCACGCGTGCGCCAGGTGCTGAACGTGCTGCGCAGCATCCTGCCGGCCTCGCACGCGGAAAAGGTTGTTCTGGGCTGGTGGCAGCTCATGCAGTGGCTGGACGGCATGCAGCTCGACGTGTCCGCCCGCGAACGCGAGTGGACCGCCCTTGTGACGGAGCTGTGCATCATCTTCCTGGCCGCTCTCCACCCCGACGGCAGCGGGGCTGACCGCGTCCAGCAGCATGCTGCTCTGACCGTGTCTGCGAGCAGCAGCAAGCGCCTGACGAACCCAGCACCGGCTTGGGCCATGTCCAAAGCCTGGAACTGGGCGGCGTCTGGCGACGCGCTCAGCCCGGCAGCGAGCTTTGCGACGGCCATCTACCAAGGCAGTGAGGCAGGGCCAGGGCCAGGGCCAGGGCCAGAAGAAACGGGGGGCGACGGACCGCTGGCCGAGCCGATCCGACTGGCCAAGCTGTTCATGGCCACAGAGGCCGGCGATCAAGCTGTCGGCGTGACTGGCTATCTCCCTACTGCGCTGAGCATATCTGAATCGTCGCGGCAAAGGGCCGTCTGGGGCATCACGATGGCCCTGCATCTGCTGGTGGAGGAGGAGAAACTGGACATTATGTCCTGTGGCATCAACAACAGCATCGGTCTCAAGACGGTCGTTTACCAGATGTGTCTCTGGCTCAACTGGCCGGCGTTTGCCACAGTGTATGCTCTGGACCTGCCCGTGTCTTCGCGCACGCAGAGGCCCTCGGCACCGCCTTTGGTAGCGGAACCAGAGAGCATACCCAGCATCTACGACTGGGCCCGACTGCGGTTCACGGGCCAGAGCAAAGAGCCGTTCTTGTCCCTGCGGGATGTCTATGCCGTGCTGTCGCAGCAGAGCCCCAAGGAGGCCCATCGAGGCGACAACATGTGGAAAGACCTGACACCGCGCACGCTGATGCTCCGCCGGTTCTTCGACGAGGTGACGCTGTTTAGTTCCAGCGCGCACGTCGTCGAAACGATGCACAAGTGCGGCTTCACGCCGGGGGTCCTGGACACGCTGCCCGAGGGCATGGCGACGCCCTTCCACGACGCCATCACACGCTGCCAGCTGCGGCCCCCGCGCCACTGGAGCAAGGAGCTCTATGAGCTCGTCGGCCGGGGCGACATGAACACGGTGCTGAAAGCCGAACCGCTGGACGGGAGCAGCGCCGGCAACGCCGCCAGCAATGCTGTCATGCAGGCCCTCTACAAGAAGCCGCCGTCACCCAAGGAAGAAGAGGAGGCCGCCAGCAGCGGTGCGCTCGGGGCGGCCGAGGAGCCCGAGAGCGAGGAGCGGCAGAATGTGATCCAGGCACTGTTCCGCGACGACAAGCGGCTGTTTGAGGCGCAGAACCTCCTGTCGTCGTCCAAGCCGCGCGTGGTGCGTCTGTACCCGCAACCGGAGTGGTCCGAGTCGGCGTACCTGGAGCGGCAGAAGGAGCTGGTGACGACGGTGGCCACGAGCACGCTGGCAACGTCGGCGGGCCGGGGCATGCTCAACTACGGCTTCCGGTTCCCGCTGCTGACGCAAAAGTTCAATGTGCAGGGCTTCAACCTGACGTGCATCGTGCGGCCGACCAACGTGGCCGTCGGCGTGGACAAGGCCATGTTCACGGAGGAGCGGGTCAACTGGGCCTTTTTCCACCAGGGCGTGGCGTACGGGCTGGCCATCTCGGCGCGCGCCAAGGGGATCGACACGTCGTGGATTGTGTTCAACAAGCCCGGGACGGACCTGAGCCACCGGCACGCGGGCTTCCTGCTGGCGCTGGGGCTCAACGGGCACCTCAAGTCGGTGGCCAAGTGGGTGGCGTTCAAGTACCTGACGCCCAAACACATGATGACGTCGATTGGGCTGCTGCTGGGCCTGGCGGTGTCGCACCTGGGCACGATGGACTCGCTGATCACGCGGCTGCTGTCGGTGCACGTCACGCGCATGCTGCCGCGCGGGGCGGCCGAGTTGAACCTGTCGCACCAGATCCAGACGACGGGCATCATGGGCATCGGCTTGCTGTACTACAACAGCCAGCACCGGCGGATGAGCGAGATCATGATGTCGGAGATTGAGTACATGGACGACGAGGACGACGAGGACCCGCTGCGCAACGAGGGGTACCGCCTGGCGGCGGCGTTTGCGCTGGGCTTCATCAACCTGGGCAAGGGCAGCGACCGCAAGGGCCTGCTGAACATGCACATCACGGAGCAGCTGCTGAGCCTGGCGACGTGTACGAAAAAGGTTGAGCTGGTCAACGTGCTGGACCGCGCGGCGCCGGCGGCCACGATGGCCATTGCGCTGATCTACATGAAGACGGAGGACCACATTGTGGCGCGCAAGATCGACATCCCCGCGTCGAGCATGCAGTTTGACTATGTGCGGCCGGACGTGCTGCTGCTGCGCACGCTGGCCAAGAACCTGATCCTGTGGAACGAGATCCGCGCGACGCCCGACTGGATCCGCCACAGCCTGCCGGCCGAGTTCCGCGACCGCTACATGCTGGAGGACATGCCGTCGCCGCTGCGCACGCAGGACCTGCCCTTCCTCTGCATCCTGGCGGGCCTGTGCTTTGCCGTGGCCCTGCGGTTTGCGGGCTCGGGCAACACGCGCGTGCGGGACCTGCTGGTGCACTACCTCGACCAGCTGATTGTCATTGTCGTGGGGCGGGGCGCGGCACTGTACGGCTTGGCCCTTTCGTTTGACGCGCAGCTGGCGCGCGGCGGCGCACGCATGTGTCTGGACGTGCTGGCGCTGTCGTGCGCGACGGTGATGGCGGGCACGGGCGACATTGAGGTGCTGCGGCGGCTGCGGCTGCTGCACGGGCGCGACGACGTGCAGACGACGTACGGCAGCCACATGGCGGCGCATCTGGCGATCGGGACGCTGTTCCTGGGGTCGGGGACGACGACGTTTGGCAACAGCAACCTGGCGGTGGCGGCGCTGCTGGTGGCCTTTTACCCCATCTTCCCGACGAGCGTGCAGGACAACGGCTCTCATCTGCAGGCGTTTCGGCACTTTTGGGTGCTGGCGACCGAGCCGCGGTGTCTCGTGACCAAGGACGCGGCCACGGGCCAGCCCATCTCGGTGCCGATTCTCATCTACCTCAAGCCGTCGGCACTGAGCATTCATGGTGGTGGCGGCGCGCGTGACGCTGCTGCCCGTCCGTCGCCCGACGACACGGTGCAGCGCCGCCAGACGCCGTGTCTGCTGCCGCCGCTGGACGACATTGTGGCGATCCGGACCAACGCGTCGGCGCAGGGGTTCTGGGACCTGGAGGTGGGCTTTGAGCGGGATCCGTCGCTGCGCACGGCCTTTCAGACGAACCAGAACCTGTACCTGCGCCGGCGGCCCGCGCACGAGAGTGTGTTTTCGACGACGCTCCAGGCACTGTCGCGGACGACGATGATGACTGAGGCTGGTGGAAAGGGAAGAAAGAGCAACGGCAACGGCCACGGCCACGGCGACCCGCTGGGGTGGCTGTTTGGCCTTGACACGTTCAAGGGCCTGAGCCGGGCCGAGCGGGCGTTTGTCCTGGGCGAGGACGGCGGTGGAGGTGGTGGTGGTGGTGGTGGTGGTGGCAGCGGTACCAGTCTGACGTCGCTGAGCAGCGTGGTGGACGCGCGGCTGTCTCTGGCGAGCGGGCTGAGCAGTGGCTGGGGCCGCGACCGGCTGCTGGACCTGCGGCTGCTGTTTGACTGGGCCGACCAGCGGAACGCGCGTCTTGCGGTGGACCACGAGCAGGACGGTCAGGACGGCAAGGACGGCAAGGACGGCAAGGACGGCCAGGACAGCCTGCTCCCGCCGTGGCCCAGCACAGACACGGACAAGGGCAGCGTCGACTGGTGGCTGAGCGACAGTGCCATTGACAAACTCAAGGGGACGGTGTGGCTGGCAGGCCAGGAAGACTGATGAGATGGATGACGCGATGAGGATTATACATACATACATGAGCAAAGGCGTCGTCGGATGGGATTACTACAGCGGTTTACGACTCGTGGATATTATGAAAAGATTCGATTTAATTATAACGTTGTAGAGTGCTCGCGTTTCGCAGTATGGACCATTAGTAATCCGATATAGGCACCACGTTCTCGACAAGCCGTTTTGGCAAGAACATACTCCGTACACGCTCCCGCCGTCCTCCCCATATTACCCCATACTTACCCCATATCACCCCACACTCTGCCCTCTGCAATGACAGCTGTCGGTGCGTACGGGGACGAATCAAGAGGCAGAGCCGCAGCCACATCGGGTCCATGGCCCCGACATGGTGATAAAGCTGCGATGGTGGTGTTATATACGAGTAATCTGGCAGGCTGGGCTATTGGAATCCTGCGCACGTCCCTAGATGTCCGTTACTAAATAAATGATGGTCTGCTTATCGTGCACGTCCCAGTGCAACCATTCTCTTGCCGGCAGTTCTTGCGAGCGCCCTCCACTGCCGGGGGGAAGGGGGCTGGATGCGTCTTCCCCTCACGTAGAGGGTGCGTCGAAAGAGGAGAACAGGATGCCATTCGTTCTCGGCTGTTGTCAGTGCAGGATAAGGCCAGTGATGATTTCCATGCCAGAGCAGGGGAAGACGATACCCGCGTGGTCGATCTCCTCACTACGCCAGCGTATGTTGCTGATCTATATAACCTACCACCTATGCCACTATGCGTGGCTGATCCTCCTCCTCTTATTCCCAGTGTCTTGCTCTGCTCTTCTATTTGTGTCGCCCCAAAACCACTCGATATAGCCCCCCCCCCCCACAACAATGTCTACACCTGAACTGAGCGATGCCGAAAAGGCTGCCGTGCATGTCACGCACCACGACGGCATAAAGCCCGCAGCCGCAGCCACGGCTCTCCACGAGTACGTCGAGACCGAGGGCTACGTCATTGACGCGCCCGAGGACGACAGCGGCGAGAGCGGCGGCCCGGGCGGCGGCGGCGGCGGCGGCGGCGGCGCGCACCCGCTGCTGAAGCGGGCCAAGGACGGCCACACCATCCTCATCCCGCAGCCCAGCGACGACCCCAACGACCCGCTCAACTGGAGCTGGGCCACGAAGCACATGACGCTCTTCATTGTGGCCTTTACGGCGCTGCTGCCCGACTACGGCAGCGCCACGGGGTCCGTCACGCTCATCGTGCAGGCCGAGCAGTGGCACATGACGCAGGACGGCGTCAACCACAGCCAGGCCGGCAACGTGTTTATGCTGGGCGCGGGCGGCCTCTTTGTGGTGATTTTCGCCGCCTACTTTGGCCGCCTGCCCGTCGTGTTTTATTTCTTGGCCGCGTCGACGGCCACGGCCGCCTGGTGCGCGGGCGCCACGTCATTTGCGTCGTTCATGGCCGCGCGCATCCTCAACGGCCTCTTTAGCACGGTCACCCAGGTCGCCGGGCTCATCTTTATCCAGGATATTTTTTTCTTTCACGAGCGCGCGCGCAAGATCAACATCTGGGCGTCGTGTTTTATTATTAGCCCGTACCTGGGCCCGCTGCTGACGGCGTTTATGCTGACGGCCGAGCCGTGGCCCGTGCCGTTCTGGGTCTACACCGCCATGACGGCCGCGTGCTTTGCGGCGACGACCTTCTTGCTGCGCGAGACCTACTACGACCGCCGCATCCCCGCGGCGCAGCAGCCGTTGCAGGGGTGCTCCCGCGCCAGTCAGGTTTTGGGGGTGGCCCAGTTCCGCTCGCGCCACCTGCGCAACAATTTCGGCCACGCCGTCTGGCGCACGTGCAGCGTCATCCTCAAGCCGACCGTCTTCCTCATCTGCCTGTATTTCGCCTTCACGTTTGCCTGGGTCGTCGGCATCAACACGACGCTGTCCATCCTGCTGCAGCCCGTCTACGCCTTTGGCGTGCGCCAGATTGGCTACTTTTACTTCACGCCCGTCGTCGCCGTCGTGCTCGGCGAGCTGGCCGGCCACTGGCTGCACGACGCCATCGCCCGGCAGTACATCCGCACGCACCACGGCCACTTTGAGCCCGAGGTGCGCCTGCGCGCCATCTTTGTCAGCATGCCGCTGATGGCGGTCGGCATCGTGCTGCTGGGCCAGGCGCTCGAGGACGGGTGGCACTACATGGTGGCGGCCGTCAGCTGGGGCATGTACGTGTTTGGCATCATGATCACGGCCGTGTCCGTGTCGAGCTACTGCCTCGACTCGTACCCCGAGGCCAGCGGCGAGGTGTCGGCCTGGGTCAATTTCTGCCGCACCATGGGCGGCTTCATCATCTCGTACTTCCAGGTGCGCTGGGCCACCGACCAGGGCGCCAAGATCAGCTTTGGCATCCAGGGCGCCATTGTCGCGGGCGCGTTTGTCATTGTGCTGTGTCTGCTGCGCTGGGGCAAAGCCATGCGCGTCTGGGCCGGTCCTCTGAATTTCAACACTGTCTAACTAAAAAGGGCGTCTGTTTGATTTTCTTGTTCTGTTGCGAAATCCATTTTGATTTTTTAAAATTTCTTAAAACAATGTAGTACTTTTCTAGTTCTGTTGGTCCTTGGTGATGCCCCTCCTTTGTTTCATATAAAATCGCTATGGTTCTGAGAGAGTATTGTGGTGATAAAGTATTCGTTCGTTGCTTAACTTAATTTTGTTGACTGATTTACCTAAAGAAAAATTATCTGATTTTGCCTTGTTGGTAAATAGTACTGGATAGGTGCATACTGCTCAAATGCAAAGGAGCATGGCCGATCTGCATCCTCATAGAAGTTGTATTCACTCTTCATCTTGATAAATATTTTGGTTGTAGATATCTAGAATATCCGCCGTAGACATCCCCAAGTCCACGGCTCTCAGTAAAAACATGCAAGAAAATGGCTTTAAGAAAAATCAAGTCTTTTATTTTCCTCAAAAACGCCGTACAGAAAGGACAAGAAGAAAAAGACAAGAAAGAAAGATACGAGTCATATGAAATGACAGACGAGGAAAGATAAAAAAAAAAAAAAAAAAAAACAGGAAAAAAACAGAAAGCAGAAAAAAGAAAAAAAAGAAAAAAAGAGAAAACATTAAACGACCAAAAATGTCAAAAGATTCTTTTCCGATCCCGTTTCCCTTTTTAGACAATGAGGCTGATGTGACGTTGTTTTTGAATATCCGTGCTGAATGAGTTTTTGGAAGAAATCCGTTAATCCGTGAGTCCGTGAACCCGTCAGTCCGTGACCCGTGAACCGTGATCCGTGATCCGTGACAACGACGTGCTCATCTCGACACGGCGGCCGTCAGCACCTGTGTCCGGAAGAAGCCGCCCTTTGTCCGCTCAATGACCTGCTGGTACACGGAGCTGTTGGGGTGGTTCATGACGACTGTGCCCTCCTTGAAGTCGATCTTGGCGTCCAGCCGCGTGTCGCGGATCAGGTTGACAATCCACTTCTCGCCGTCGTCCACGTTGAGGCCCAGCTGCTCGCTGACGCGCTTCAGGTCGATGCGCGTGTGGATCTTGCAGTACGACTCGAAGAACAGGTGGCGCGCCGCGTCGACAAAGGCGTCGGCCACGCCGGCCAGGAAGAAATCGGACCGCAGCACCTCCTCGGCGCGCGGCAGGTGGCGCTGGGCCTCCTCAAAGTCAAAGTCGAGGAAGAGCGCCTTGACAAAGTCGGTCACGGGGTCCGTGTACTCGTACGCCTCCTGCTTGACCACGCGCACAATGTCCTTGAGCTGCTTCTGCTGCGTGCCGGCGTTCTTGAAGCGGCCGCGGCCCGAGATGACGGCCACGATCACGTAGCGCAGCACCCACGGGCACGACGTCTGGATGGTGTTGATGTAGTTGGGCGAGAAGAGCAGGTCGAGCACGCCCTCGCGCGACGCCTCGTGGTTGAAGAGCGGGAACAGCGCCCAGTGCAGCAGCCACGTGCGCTGCTGCAGCTGCGCCAGCGGGTTGTTGAACAACTTTGTGTCGATCATCTCTTTCACCTTTTGGATCTCCTCCAGCGCGCCCTCCCAGTTGGTCGTCAGGATCTCCGACGCCAGCTTGCCCCACGTCGCCGCAGACACCTTGTCGTTGTCCGTGGACAGCACGCGGAACTGGTACAGCAAGTCCGCAGCAGCGCCGTAGTTACCGCAGCTGTACTGGAAGTTGCCGTAGTCGTACAGGGCGTTGACCATTTCGACGGTGACCTATTTTGTTAGTCTGTTGTTGTGTTTCATTAACTCGACCCCCCCCGCTTAACCTACATTGTGCTCCTTCTTCAGGAACTCCAGGTTGGCAACCTTGTCGCTGCGAAGGTTGCCGACGACGTCCTCGTTGCCCAGCAGATCACGCAGCCGCGTTGTGTCGGCCTCAAACTGCTCCAGCTTGGCCATCACCTGGTCGCGCTTCTGTGCGTATTCGGCGGGGGCCGTGTCCAGGTTGTTGATTTCGCAGTACAGGTTGGCAATGTAGTCGGTCATGTTCGTCTTCTTCAGCAGCTCGTACTTGGCCTTTGTGATTTCGCGCGCCTTGGCCTCGTTGGTCGGGTTGCCGTCGTCATCCTCCAGCTGTGCCGCCGAAAACTCCAGCAGAGGGAAAATCAGGTGCCGGTCCAGGCGAGAGACCAGCTGCGGCAGCAGGTCAAATTCGGCCACGGATGCCATGTTGGGTGGCTTTGGTGAATCTGACGGAAAAGGAAAAAAAAGAAACGAAAAAAAAAAAGGAAGATGTTGTTGGTGATGAAATCGGCGGCGTGGAAGTGGTGATAATGGTGATAATCGGTGGTAATGGCGACGGAAGGAGGGGATTTGATCTTACCGTGAATTTTGGCTTTTTTTCGTTTGGTGGGGCTCGCCATTGCTCAACTCTGATTTGACGGCCCGCCTAGCTCTTGATGAGTCATCTGTGACCTGCGCCCCAAAATGCAGGAAATGTGGGAATTTCTTTCTGTTCCCCCCTCCCCTCCCTTCAATGGACAATACTTGATCCGTACCGCATGCGGAAATTCTGCCGGGCGGTGACGGGGCAAATCCAAGCTTGAAGCATCGCGGACATTTGAGCCGACAGTCTCGCGATGCTGCTTTTGAAAAAGGCGGTATCTCCGGCGACAACCCTTCACAACACCAAAAAATGCTGTCATTAATACGCCTGCGCCCTGCTGCCACCAGCCTACCGGCCACGCTGCGGCTGCCGGCCGTCGCCCGGTCCTTTGTGACTTCGTCTCCCTTTTTCACAGATGCGCAGCCGGCGGAGCCGTCCTCCTCCGTAGCTCCCACGCCGGCCGCACCGGCCACCGAGGCCGCACCGGCCGCCCAGGCCGCACCAAAGTCTCCCTTCTCACAAGGCCCGCCGATGCCCTTCTTCATCAACCGCACCCACTCCCTCAACCTGCCCGTCTACCACCGCATCAAGTCGGGCGGCACCAACAAGACGACCGAGATCAAGAAGATTGAGGGCGACGCCCGCGTGCTCTCGCAGATGATTGCGTCCGAGCTGGCCCTGGAGACCAAGGTCAACCCCGTCACCAACCACATCAGCATAAAGGTGCGCACTTTACTCTTGATCCCTAATAGCTACTTTCCAGCCCGTCACTAACAATTTTCTAGGGACTGCACAGAAAGGCCGTTGAGTCATGGCTGCTACAAAAGGGGTTCTAAAAGAGTGATGGGCATACACAGAGCATGATGAATAAGAGCGTGCATTACAACTTGTACTATATGATCAATCAAAATAGAAGCATGTACAACACGGGATAAAACAAAAAAAAAGTCAATGGTCGACGTGGCCCAGCACGCAAGCAGTGAATGATGAGAGTGTAGAATATTTATATATATATACCGGAAGGAATATCAAAGAGCGTATGCAAAAAAGTAGACACAGATAAAACTATTAAAGCTAGGCAAAACACGACACAAGAAAACGGGGACCCCAAGCAAGGTTGGACAGAACGCGTACAGCCAAGCCAACACCGGCAAACAGACAAATACAAAGTATAAGAAAGGATGCGAAGAAGAAGAAGAGGAAGAAGAAGAGACTGAACAAGAACAAAAAAAACGCCGTTATTATCCCCAGTTCGTTTGTTTAACACATGATACACATCAGCAGGTTGTCACTAGTCACAGCGCAGCACAACTCATTGCTCGAGCGCGGCAAAAGCGACCAGGTTGCGCAGAAACCCATCCCGGCCCCATTCGCCGCTGATCATCTCCAGTGCCTCCAGCAGTTCCTCCTCGGACGGCAGGACGGAGGGCGGCAGCTTCGCGCACGCCGGGTCGCTCGGGTCGACGGCCTTTTCGCTCAGCTTGCGCAGCATCGAAATGGCCAGAACCACAATGTACATCAGCTCGGCGTCCTTGGGCGGCGGCGGCGGCGGGCGGCCCCGGCCCTGGTACGGCGCCTGCTGGCGGTACATGATCTCGACGCTCTCGTACTGCCGGCACAGATCGCGCACGGTCCGGTGCAGGTTGTGCGGGAACGCGTTCTTGGCCGTGAGCCAGGCACGCGCCACGCCCGACTCGGGCCCCGGCGTCAGGCCCGCAACAATGTCGGCTGCGAGCAAGCCCTGCATAAGAATCGGCTTGCGCACTTCCAGCACGGGCGGCAGGTGGCGGGGGCGCATCTCCCGCAGATGCTCGGGGATCGGTGAAATCGCGAGCGCAAACGTCTGCGTCAGCAGGTCGGCCGCGCCCGGCATGGCAAACAGGTTGCGGAAGTGGGTCCGGTTGGGCTCGTCGCGCGCGAGCAGCTTAGCTAACGCGTCGACGGCCGGCGGCAGGTACGGCTGCAGTGCGGGCTGGTACAGCGGGAAGAAGATGCTCTCGTCGGCCAGGCTCGGCAGCGGCGTCGGCGCAAACGCCAGCAGGAACTGCAGCAGGCAGAACGCATCGTCGCGGTCCGGCAGCTCAATGGAGCCGGAAATGTTGGACAGCAGAATGATGACGTCCTTCATGAACTCCAGCATGTTGAGCTGCGTGCGCAAAAACATGTTGCGCGTGCCGGCATAGCGGATCACCTGCGACAGGAACTTGATGGCCGTCTCGTCGGCCAGGCTGGCCTGGTTGTACGGGTTGAATGACAGGTTGCGCAGGATCGTCGTGATGCAGAGCAGGTAGTCGACCGCGCGGTTCAGCTCCTCCTCCTGGGATCCGTACTCGGGCTCTTCGCGGATCGACAGACGCTCAATCTGGCACGCACGCGAGATGTCCTCGTATGGCGGAATCAGGATCTCGTCCGACACCTCCACCGTGTTATCGACCAGCAGATCGACAAGCTCCTCGGCGTACTCGACAATCGTCCCCAGAAGGTCGTCGCAGTACTCCAGGTTGATCTCCAGCGTAGGATTGCTCGCCACCGTCACAGACGCAAGCGTGTCCAACGCGAGGCGGACCTCGCTGTGGATGCCGGACTGGATGCTCATGGTCAAGGCGTGGATATCAATGTTGCCGAGCTCAGCAGGAATCGGGGCGTCGGGCCGCATCCGCACGATATCGGTGACCACCTTGGACGGTGCGTAGATGTCCACCCCGCCAAACGTTTGGTACTCGCGCATCTTGGGCTTGTATTCGTCTGACTCTTCCAGCGGTGGGAGCTGCGGCTGGGCCTGCGGTGTGCTGGCCCCAGCGTCAGGAGGCAGCATGCTCCCCTCCATATATGGGACACCGACCTTGGCTTGTGCCGGCGACTGAGTCGCATAGTCGGGATGTTGACCAGGGTGGCCCAGTGGACCGTGGGGACCCGGGGGGCCGGGGGGGTACGGCGAGCGACCCTGCGCCTGCATCTGGGCGGCATAGTTGGCTTGCGCCTGGGCCTGAGCCTGCGTCTGAGCGTTGCGTGCAGCCTTGCCCTTAGCAGGCGCACGGGGATGCTGACCGGCTGAAGGCTGAGGCGACGGGTAGCCATTGACGATTGGAGAAGGTGGCAGTCCCTGCTGGCCAGCTGGGCCGGTATGGTTCATGACCATCCCCATCGGTGGCTGCTGCTGACCAGATGGCATTCTCTGTCCCGGGCTGGGGCGCATATCGGACTTGGGAGTGCTCGGGGGTAGGCCGACAGGGCCACCCAGACCCTGCTCGTGGGATAGTATAGACGGCTGCTGCTGCTGCTGCTGCTGCTGTTGAGGCGGCTGCTGGTGTGCCTGTCGTGGGGTCCCCTGAGGCTGTGGCTGTTGTGACTGCAGGGCCTGCTGAGGTTGCTGCGGCTGCTGTTGCTGCTGCGGTGGCTGCTGTTGCTGCTGAGCTTGCTGTTGTTGTTGTTGCTGCTGCTGCTGCTGCTGGCTGGCCTTGGCACGGCTTTGAGAAACAAACTCCTCAAACTTGACCAGGTTCCGCTCGTACACGCTCCGGATCTGTGCTGCAAGAACAGGGATCTGGTGTGGAGGGTAGCCTAATGCCGCTGTGATCTGGGGCCATCCGTTGGCCTGCGTGACGTTTCGGTAGCCATTGTATTTTTGCACGGTCTGGAACAGTTGCATGAGATGAACAGGGCGGTCACCAATGACAGGGTTCGTATCTAATGGCATGTTGATGCGGCCCATGAAAACGGTGAGTTGGTTCAGGAACTGGTCCGGGTTGGATCGCTGCGCGTTGGGCTGCGGACCGCCCGGAGGGCCTTGGCTGATTGTTGGAGTTCCCGGAGGTGCGTGGCCGTTGGGTGTACCTTGGGGAGCAGGTGACTGTTGGTGGTGCGGGTGCTGTTGCTGCTGTTGCTGCTGTTGCTGCTGTTGCTGCTGTTGCTGCTGTTGCTGCTGGTGCTGCTGGTGCTGCTGCGATTGCTGAGCCTGTTGTGCCTGTGCCTGTGCCTGTGCCTGCGCCTGCGCTTGTGCCTGTGCTTGAGCTTGCTGCTGCTGCTGCTGCTGCTGCTGCTGAAGCTGTTGCTGCTGTCTTGCAATCATGCTGCGCTGCTGCACCGAAATGTTCTGACCTGCCATCTGCACATTCGGCTGCATCCCACCCTGCTGCTGCTGCTGCTGCTGGAGCTGACGCTGAATCTGCATTTGGTACATCAACTTCTGCTGTTCCATGGGTGTTCTTGCCTGTGCTAGCTGCTGCTGCATCTGGGGCGTGAACATGGCACCAGGAGGCACCTGACCCATCGGTGCCATTGCGTTCATCTGGCCCATCGGATTCATCTGCCCCATGGGGTTCATCTGCCCCATCTGCCCCATGGGCGATCCCATCTGGCCCATCTGGCCCATGTGTTGCGGCATCATCTGGCCACCGGCACCGACACCTTGCTGAGGATTTGGCGAGGGGCGGCCACCCGTTGGTGTAGGCGGGAAGTTGGGGTTGTAGCCCTGCTGTGGGTAGCTGCCACTGGGTCCCTGCGCATAAGGGTTCTGGCCCGAGGTCTGGCCGTGTTCGGAGGGGACGGGCGACGCCTGGGGAACAAAGGGCTGGTTCACTGGGGAGAAGGGATGGGGAGACGTGGTGGCGACGCGCTGGGGCACGGCGCTGCCCGACCGGATTTGATTTGCCATGGTGGGAGACGGCGTCGCATTCGCCGAGCCGTTGTGTGGCAGATGCGGCGGCTGGCCCTGCGATGGGTGCTGTTGCTGTTGCTGCGGTTGCCCGTACTGGCCGGGGGTCTCGGCGCGTGACGTCGGCAGCATACCCGAGTTTTGACGCGGTGACCCGACGGCGCTCTCCTCGCGTGGGCGCGGACGTTTCGACGGAATGACCTGGTTTGTCTGGTACATGGGGTTGAACGGTGATGGCGAGGCCGTGCGATGCTGCTGCTGATGCTGCTGTTGTGGGTGCTGCATGGCCATCATCTGGGGGTTGAACTGACTCAGCGCGGCAGGATTAAACTGACTGGCGTTCGAGTTGGCCATGAAGGCAGACGGGTCGCTGATGCCGGGTATACCTCCAGGAGGCGCATTCGGATCATTCATGTGAGGAAAGCCATTGCCATTGTGGCTCTGCACGGCCGGCTCGTTCATCCAGGAGCTCATGGTTGCCACGTCTCAGTGACAGCGATCGAGTGCGCCGCAAGATACGAGAGCTATGGGGCGGCAATGGGGGCAGCAATGGGAGACGGCGACGAAGAGGATGGCGTAAGGCGCGGATGGGAGGTGGTCGTGTGCCGCGCGTAGTATGTATTGATGATTCGTCGTAGATGATGCTGGTCCAAGTTTTCGGGGGCCGGAAGATGGAAAATGATGAGGAGAGTCGTGTAGGTCGTTATATGATCATCGAGGACGGGGACGAGGACGGGGGAGAGAAGACAGATCGACAGTATGCGCCCATGGGAGACGTCGGACGAGCGATGACCGAGGTCAATGGAGCTGGAGTCGGATTCGATGCGCGACGAAGCGATGCGACGCGATGGCTTTCCAAAGAGAACAGGTCAGTTTCTGCTGCACCGAGACAAGCGAGGCGACGCGATTGAAATGCGTGAAAAAAGCTTAAAACTTTTCGGCTGGTCCAAGGTGCCAAAGGGAGCTGGCTGACAACAAGCAGAGCAGAATTTGAATGGCAAATACTGGTAGTTCCAAAACAGCAAAAAGACGAAAAATAGAGGGATAAAAAAACACACAGAAGAGGATGAACGAGATGCAGACCAGGGGGTGGGCGGAGGGTGGGAGGGAGTCGTCGCGATGCGATGGGAATGGCCCTGGGTCAGGCGAATGGCAGGCGACGACGATGGTGTGGTCAATTGAAAAAAGAAAAGCAAATGAATGTGAAGGAGGGTATGGATGACAAATGAAGATGCGACTGGATCGAGGGAAGGCGCACACGGGGAGGGGGGGAGACGAAGGAAAGTACGTGATAGTGCGTGCGTGCGTGCGTGTGTGCGTGTGTGTTTTGAGTCGCGTCAGATTCTCGAAAAAAAGAGGTCCAAAAGGTGGAAAGGTCGCGGCTGTGCCAGCTGGTGTGGTGGAAGGAACGTTAGATGGGGCATGGGGGAGTTGCGTGTGGTTGGGGGGGGATAGGAGAGTAGGGACAGAGGAATTATTAGTGATAAAAGGCTGCTGTGTTTTTCCAGTGACTCTTTTTTTCTTCTTTTTTTTCTGCAATTTATCTGATCATTTTTCGTATTTACTTTGCAAATGGTTCGGGCTGGACTGAGGATTGTGCACTGTGCAGACGGGCGTCCGATCACTAGACCCTCGGCCGTTCAGGTGCTAAAGGAAAAGGGTTCCAGGGGAAAGTACCTGTCGCGTTTTAACGGGGGAGAAAGGGAAATACAGTGCAGAGCAGTGCAAAACAGTGCGAACTATGGAGAGATGAGCACTGTATTGGCACGGTACTCGTACACCCGGGCAATTCGGTAGGCAGCAGAAGCCAGAAGCAGACGAAGCGCAGAAGCGCGATCTAGGGACCCGCCCGATCGCGTTCACAACCACGACGCGACGGCTGGGCATGTATCGATGACCAAGCTGGGGCGTGTGCAGAGGAGCAGTGTGATCAAACAAACTGCAAATGCGCAGTACCATTGAACAAACAGCTCGTTGTGTGGCTACACCGATGCGGCTGGTGCAAGTACCGAACGAAGGGAAGGGAGGGAAGGCGCGACGGGACGAAAATAGGGGACCGAATCTGGAAAGAACGGACGACCAACACACAAGGAAAGATCTAACAAAAGATCCAACAAGGAAAAGGGAACACAGTACGTTATGATATGACAACAGAGACAAGTACTTACTCGATGCTCGTACACAGCGGGAAAGCGGCAAGCGGAACGCGGAAAGCGGAAAGCGAAAAAAGGCGCGTTGGGTGGCGGTGCGTTGGTCAGGACTTCAGGAGGAGCAGCAGCAACAAGGGAGGAAAGAGCTGCAGAGGGAAAGCAAAGAGACAGGTCTCTCTCTCCTCTCTCTCCTCTCTCTCCTCTCTTTCCGTTTTCTCCTGTCCGACAGACCCCACTTCACGTCTCTTTCCGTGCTAGTGCTGTAGTGGAGCCCGTACGTCTGCGTGCGCGACGGCGATCACCAATCAGGTGATGCTATGTGATGGTGTCGACTCGACTTTGAAGGCACACAGTGTCTCCGTACCAGTACGAGTACTCGTACATTACTGCACAACTTGACGTTCTAGATTCCAAGATGAAGCTTCCGGCAGGGCTGAGACGGGAAGAACAGATGCATGCATGTGCTTTCCCTGCTGAAGAGTGGCCAAGGCTGCGTGACCTCCTGGGCTGAAAGGCATGGGCCGCAAAGTCGCAACGCCAGACGTAGCTTGTATTGACAGGCCGTATGCCTTGTACGCGTATTCAGTACTCGTAGGTCCATATGAACAGTACGGAGTGATCGCATGGTCTATCGAATTGCGCTTGCCGGACCGCATGTTGGCCGCAGATGTGTACGGAACGAGGGCCTAGTCCAGGCTGTACTTTGTATTTTAAGCCCCAAGATTCAAAAGAAGGCCCAGGCAAACGAAAGCAGACCAATCAAAAAGTATTACAGTCGTAGTGTTTGGACCATTGGTGCGGCTCACCAGCGAAGCTCTGTCAGAGCTCCTCTGTCAATGGGGTCTACTTGCACTGATAACGTACTCCGTACTCCGTACAGCAAACCGCGCTAAACTTGTTACGTGTAAAACGCGACCATGCGCGCATCGAGGACAACCAGAGCTCTCAGAAACACATTGGCCAACCGCATCATACTTTCGATGGCAAAACGAAAGATTGAGATCGATGCGGCCGAGGCACCACGGCGGTCGTCCAGGCTGAGGACGAACGTGGAAGAGAATGCGCCCGCTGCAACAGGGGCAAAAAAGCCTGCGCCAGAGGCAAAACCACCACCACCACCAAAGGCCAAAACAAAGGCCAAAGCAAAGACAGAGGTGACGCCCACGGCAAAAGCGCCAAAACCGTCAAAATTCTCAAAAGAGAGCAGCAAGCCCGAGGAGGCCGCCGACTCAGCATCATCCACCGGTGGTGCCCGCCAGTATTGGCTCCTCAAGGCCGAGCCCGAGACGCGCATCGAGAACGGCGTCGACGTGCGGTTCTCGATCGACGACCTGCGCAACAAGACCGAGCCCGAGCCGTGGGACGGCATCCGCAACTATGGCGCGCGCAACAACCTGCGCGCCATGCGCAAGGGCGACCTGGCGTTTTTCTACCACTCCAACACCAAGGTGCCCGGCATCGTGGGCACCATGGAGATTGTCCAGGAACACTCGCCGGATTGTACGTCTTCCTCGCACCAGTGAACTAAGGCTCGCTGCTTGCTGGACAGACAAGATTAGCTAACATCTCTGCGCAGGGACGGCCCACGACCCAAAGACGGCATACTACGACGCGTCCTCGACGCCTGCCAACCCCAAATGGAGCGTGGTCCATGTCGAGTTCCGGTCCAAGTTCAAAGAGGTGATTTCCCTCTACGACCTGCGCGCCATGGGAGCCGCACCGGGCTCGCCCCTTGCCAACATGCAGCTGCTCAAGCAGGGCCGGCTGAGCGTCAGCAAAGTCTCGCCGGCCGAGTGGGAGCACATATTATCGGTGGCCAAGCAGTAGAGGTTGTGTGGTAGAAAGAACGGGTAGTAGTCAACGAGAGTAATGGACACAGCAAAAGCAGAGAAAGTGCAAAGAGAAAGGCATAGCTTTTGGTATATACAAAGTAAAAGCAAGGGCAATGCTATCAAAGAACACCAAAGACACCAAAGACACCAACACAAGACATGACTGAGAACAAACGTAAAAAGGCACGCCTACTCGTTGCTGGTGCTGGGCTCAGCTTCGGCCTCCTCTTCTTCCTCCTCCTCCTCCTCGACCCCCGCTGCTCTCTGAAGCTTCCTCCGCGTGTCGACAAGGACGGCGTGCAGACCGGCATCCAGGCCCTGCCGCGACACCAGCGCATCCACCCACGCCGTCGACTTGGCCGCCAGCCGTGCCTTGGTGGTCGGCGTCTTCATCGCGTCCATGCCCTGCCACAGCAGCACGAGCGACGTCCGCAGCGCTCGTGGGAAGGCGGCGCTGTCGACGTCGAGGCCCAGCAGCGGCTGCTTCACGCGGCAGTTCCACGTCGCGGGCTCGGCCGCGTAGGATGCGGACAATGCGTCGACGACGCGCTGGACGAGCGCGGGCTGTGCGGTGACTTTGCCTTGGAACGCGACAAAGACGTCGAAAAAGGCCTCGCCGGCGTCGGCATTGAAGAACTGCTGCCGCGTGGCCCCGTCGAAGATGGCGCGCGGGATGGCGCCCTCGAGTGCTGGTGTTGCCCGGAGCTTGGCAATGGCGTCGTCGGAGAAGACCTCGGGCTTGGCTTGCGCCGCCGGGTCGTCGGTCAGGTGCTTGGGGAGGATTACAGCATTCGAAAAATCGCCGTCGTCCTCCGCCTCCTCATCGTCGTCGTCATCGAAAGCCATGCCCTCGCCTTCCTCGTACACATTGCCCGTCTTCTTTTCCTTGCGGCTCTCGGCCACCAAGGCCGAGATCTCCAGGTTGTTCTTCTTATTTGCTTTCCCGCTCTTGACCTCAAACTTTTGCAGCCATTCCATCTCGACACGCGCATACTCGGTCCACACCAGCAGGCTCGCCGACGTGGCGGCCGAGGCGGTGCAGAAGCGGCAGCCGCGCATAAAGTAGCTGCGCGCGGCCTCCATGTCGCCGTCGCGCACGCTCTTGCGGCCGGCAATGACCCACAGCTCGCCGTTGCCCGGCATGAGCCGCAGGGCGCGCGTCATGATGCCGCGCCAGCGCTTGGTGGCTTTGGCCTGCGCGGCAAACTCGAGGTATTTCCGCCACAGCAGCATGCTGCCCGGGTGTTTTGTGACGCCGCGCTCGAACGTCTGGAAGATGCGGCCCTGGCTGGCGTGGCCGGACGACTGCTTGATCTTGAGCCGCGCGCAGCGCTTGGCGCGCAGCTTGTCCATCTGCTGGTCCCATTCGATGTAGTTGAGGACGTCGGTGGGCGTCGACCCGGGCGAGAGGATGATGCGCTCGAATTCGGTGCGCTTCTGGACGAGCATGCGGATCTCGTCCTTGTTGAAAATCTCCTTGGACTCGAACTCGCGCAGCTGCGGCACCGACCGTTCGAGGTAGTACCGCGCTTTTTCGTCGACACGGGCCATTTTTGCGATTTGCGTGTGTGCTGGTTGCTGATGAGTCTTAACGGTGGTGGTAAAGTGAGCAAACACGATGCAGAGGTCATTGGTGATCTTTTTTTCTGCCTCTGCTACTTTCTGCCATGCTTTTTTTGGCGGTGAGACGTTATCTTATCGTGGGGTAGATCACGTGATCAACTGCCGCTCAGCCGCTTTGTTATCGTTCATCACATACCATGATGATGGCGGCTGCCTCCACCGGAGTACTCGTACGAGTAGATAAACTACTCGTACTCCGTATTCATTATCGTGTGTAAATACGAGTAATTAAAATCTACGTGCTGATAACGTTTTCGATATGGCACCGCTCTCGTCGGCCGGTGTTCATGCATGCAGACCGGAGTGCATGGCCGATGCTAGTCCAGAAAGGGAATCATATGATTGGCCCGACAGAACATCCCCACGTCTCCTGTAACTATCACTCGTACCTGCTCATCGTGACAAAGCCTCGTCCGCCTCGTTACCACGTCCCTCACATACCCAAGGCTGGCAGCCCATGTTATGACATTGGCCTCTTTGCTCCAGACTCCAGTGTCTAATTCACGGAACAAAAGGACCGTCGAAATTGTGGCGTGTGCCGTCGCTCCACGAAATCGCATTTCCAGCCCTGCTATGCCTGTGGCATGCCGTTGGATGCTTAAGAAGGCGAGCGTGCCTCCCATCAGGATACGTGCTTGTTTTGCTGCACACTGTGCTTTATTGCTTTATTCCACTTGGGATTGATTTTACTTGCAAGTATCCAAGTATGGTACGCGTCAAGAAGCCTTCGACACCACGGCGGAAGCCCAAGGCGCTCCCCGAGCCAAAGCCGCGAGCGTACGTCGTCCTTTGTCTAGATTTGTGTCTCCCGGGGGAGTTTTTTCCTGCAGTGGCGGTTTTATGCTAACGGACAAGCTGCCACGGATGCAAGAAGCAAAAGATCTTCTGCTCCAAGCACCTGCCCAAGTGCGAGCGCTGCCAGGCCAAGAACCTGGAATGCAGCTATGCCAAACCCAAAAAGATTCTGGTCAACGAAGAGTACGTATTTATCGTCAACGGGTATGCGTACACTCTCAGTGCTGACAAGCTAGTAAACTGCGGTATCTTAAGGCCAAGCTTGAACGCTATGAAGGTAGATTGACCCATCTTCAGTGTACCGTCTAATCTACACCAGTTGACCAACCCCCCTAGAAATCTACAACAGCCTACCACAAGATGTCGTCCGCCGTCTCCCTCCTGACCTATCGCCTCTGACCACGGCGCCCGAGGGGAACGACGACGACGATGACGATGAAGAAGAAGACGACATTGAGAGCGAGGCAGAAGACACAGACGAGACGCTTCCGGGGCAGTTCCAGCAGATGAGCCTCTACCTCAAGGCAAGCCGCGGGTCGGCCGACACCTTCTTGCAGATTGCCTCGCGCATGTCGGGCCTGCGCGATGATGTGGGCGAGGCGGCGCCTGATGCGGGTGCCGAGCCTGCCGCCTCGGGGTTCTATCATCCCGGCATGCTCCCGCGCAAACCGCTGAGCGGCCGCGAGGTGATCCAGCTGCCGCCCGTGGACGTTGCGCGGCAGTATTTTTTTGCCCAGCACATGTACATTGGCACCATTTTCGCCTTTTCCGACCCGGAGACGTTTGAGAAGCAGCTCGACCATGCCTACGACAACAGTCCGCTCGACCTTGGCGACACGCAGGCGTGCCTGACGTACGCCAAGATCCTCATGATTCTCGCTCTCGGTCGTCTGTACTCGGTCAACCGCGGCGGGGTGTCCCGAAGCACCGCCACCACCACATCAGTCCCAGGCGACTACGACCACCCGCCCGGCTTCGTCTATTTCAGCCATGGCCTCGCTCTGCTGCCGGACATCCACGAGCCCGGCTCCATCCTGGGCGTCGAGACGCTGGCGTACGTTGGCTATTTCCTGCAAAACATGAACCGGCGCGATGCCGCGTTCTTGTACATTGGCATCGCGCTGCGCATGGCCATTGGCCTGGGTCTGCACCAGGAGCTGCCGAGCACGTCGTCTGCGTCGGACGCAGAGCGCGAGCACCGGCGGCGCGTCTGGTGGAGCATCTACAGCCTCGACCGCATCCTGTCGCTCAAGTCGGGCCACCCGGTGTCGATTCTGGACGAAGACATTTCGGTGCGCATGCCGTCGCGGCTGCCCGGGGAGGCGGTCGACAGCCCCGTGGTCGTGCTCTGCTGCTACACGGAGCTGTCGCGGATCCTGGGCGAGATCACGGCGCTCATTTACCGGCGGACGGCGGCCACTAAGCACACGGGCCAGACGCTCCTGCAGACGGTGCACGCCATCCTGCAGTCGCTGATCCAGTGGGAGGAGGCGCTGCCCAAGTCGCTGCGCCTGGACCCGGACCGCGGCAAGCTGTCGCGCGAGAGCATCTCCATGTACCTGCACTACTACCAGTGCATCAACATGACGGCGCGGCCGCTGCTGTTCCACGTGGTGCAGAAGCGCCTGCGCGCCATGCGCAGCAAGCGGCCCGGCGCCGCCACCACCAAGGAGGAGACGCCGTGGCAGGCGGGCCTGTCGGCCAAGACAGTGGCGGTCATCCGCGCGTGCATGTCGGCGGCGCGCAACACGGTGCAGTTTATGAGCAAGGCGGCCGCGCACAACATGGTGGCCACGTACGGCTACATGGACGGCGAGCACGCCTTCTCGGCGGCCATTGTGCTGGCGCTGGTGCACACGGCCTTTCCCACGGATGCGGCCACGGTGGACGCCGTGGGCAAGGGGCTGGCGCTGCTGCGGCGCATGGGCGAGCTGGGCAACAGCTATGTGGCCGCGCGGTACCAGCGCCTGGCACGGCTGCACCAGGTGCTGGAGCCGGGCGCGGCCACGATGCAGGCTGTGCCGGGTGTGCAGGATACGCCACAGCCACGCCCAGGCCCTGTTTCGCCACCGCAAGAGCAGATACAGCAGCAGCAGCAGCAGCAGCAGCAACAACAACAACAACAACACCCGCCACCCATAGAGTCGTTCCCCCGAGAGGTCGACTACGCCGCCGCCACCAGCGAGAACCGGCCGTACCACTTTAGTCTCGACCTGGACTCCGCCCTGGATCTCGCCGACATTGACGGCATTCTCTTCATGGACACGACAGAGGCTGGCGGCGGGGCTGCTGTTCGCGATCCTTACCATGGCGGCGGCGGCAGCAGCAGCTACCGTGCCAGCAGCGCCATGCTCGGTGGTGGGAACGCCGCCCACACGCAGGCTGCCACGCAAGCAGCACACAGCCCCGGGACGCCGTCGGACGGCGCCGACCCCGACGATACCATAATGTGGGCAACGGCGTTTACCAATCCGGTGGTCAATTTTGACCTTTCCCTGCTCATGGCGGGCGAGAATGACATGCAAGACGTCCTGCACAGTCAATCATAGGCTGCCATGTTCTTTGCTGTTACGGAGTATATGATTTATGAGTTGACTGGTAATTTTTGTTTATATACGATTTATGATAATGCTTTGCTACCGTGGTCTCGCCTGTGGCGTTTTCGTATTTCCAGACAAGTACATAAGGAGGGTACGGAGTAGTTACAAAGGCCCCAGATTCTAGTGAGGCTCAGTTAGGACTTCGATGGAGATGTGTTCAACAGATCCAAGTTTTACGAGCAATGTCGGGCCTTTTCTAGAACTGGAGGCTTATGCATTAGGTCATAGATAGCAAGGATATGCTAGTCTTTTGTCCTCAATCAGCCTTACTATGTCCGGGATCTTGGATGCTGGACCCTGTCCCAACGGTCGCTGCTGCTGCGGAATTTAGAGGAGGCTCTGGTCTCGGTGGACATCACAGGCCTGCCCCTGTTAGTCGTAGATACGGAGTAGGGTGCATTACGAGCACGGAGTAGCCGGTCGGTGCATTTTGTGAAACTGCCTCCCCGGCTGCCGGAAGATACTTGACCCAACTGCAGGGTAGTGAAGGGGATACAGTACTCGTACTACTCCCTACGAGTACACTTTTTCACATGCTGCTAGTGCTCGCCAGGCTTTGCCATCTTGAGTGTTTTTGTACCTTGCACGAACTATGAATTCCACTAGACTTTGATAGGGGATGTCACCGTCCTATCTTTCTTTACGTATTGCTTTTGAGATATGAGCGAGAGCAATATACGATAAGCATAGAATGTCATCATAAATGTGTAATTCTACTATGAATCTGCTGAAGAACAGACGAAAAACGCATGGCCCATCCGACTACAAAGACAAGGCAGCCTCGGATCCGAAACAGTGCCATTCCGTGGAGATGCACTGATGCAGACAAAGTCGACTTGAGCCAATCCACCCGAATAATCGGGACGAGCAGTTGGCTTGGATCTTGGCAGATGGAGTTTTGTGTCTCGTCTGATCTACGGAGTACATACGAGTAGGAGTAATACCGGCATTTTTTCTGTTTGAAATTTCATCTCGTCTACCAGGAAAATCAATAACTTGTCCATTGTCACAGCAGCTCGACAAATGCGTCTCTCGGTCAAGGCGAGCTGCGACCAACGGGCAACGCTTGTTCGATAAGACGTCGCGTGGATGAACGGCTTGTGCTTGGCGGCGAGCCAATGAGGAAAAAGCCAGAGACGCAGGAAATGAAAAACGTGACGATCGTGAAGATCAAGAAAAGAACTACAGAGGACAACAAAGGAGCTAAACTCCTCTGATGGGATAAAAAGAACGATAAAGCACAGACGTGGTAGGAACGCCGGTGGGCCTTGTTGACTGTTTTAACCCTCAGACAAACTTTATGCAAGTCTTGGCAGGTTTGCTTATCATCGTGGTCAGATTCAGCCTCCTCTCTCTTACAGGCTCTTACAGGCTCTTACAGGGTGTCTTACAGGTGCCTTCCCCCTCTTTCTTACAGGCTGCCTTACAGGTGCCTTCCCCCCTGAGAGGTGAGACGCTTAGCCCCGGATGCACCCTGACACGGGCCAACACCCCTGGCTGCCAAGCCCGCCCTAAACCTGAACAGGAACTTCTGTGCTTTACACACCACCCAGTCGGAGGCTCCGTCCCATCAGTTGCAAATTGCACCCCGGCTGAGCCTTGCCCAGTACCAGTCCTCGATGCGACCTCTTTCGCGTGCTGCGGTATTCGAGCGGAGGAGGGGGGGGGGGAGGGGGGAGTGGTCGGATGATAGCCAGCCGAGCGTGCAAGAGGTGGGTAGTTTGGCTATGAGAGAGAAATATAAGTTGGGCATCACATCCGCCGTGATAGTTTGGCGTGGTCTTGTTTATTTTTGCTTTCCTTTGCTTTGCTTCTCATCATCGCATCTCCGTGTCAGAGCGGTATAATTTTGTTTGTTTGGACTCAGTTCCGCCCAGTTCTTGTTGCTGTTCTTCTTCGATAGAACCCTCACATTCTTTATTTTTGATTTTTTGAATTGACTTCGACATCACTCTCGCTTTCCTCATCTTAATTTTTACTCTAAATCACCAACCAAATACACACGTCTCCGACACCTCACTTCTTTTTTTCCCTCTTTTTTTCTGTTTTTTTTCTTTTTTTTTTTACCACGAATAACATGGCCTTCTCTCTCATCTCCGTCGCCAGCCTCGTGGCCGCCATGGCCACCCCGGCCTACGCTGCGGCGGCCGTCCAGCTCCGGCCGCACTTCCCCGGCCGCAAGGCGCCCAACTGCGCCCCGTCCCGCCAAGTCGACATGCACTACGGCAACGACCGCCACAGCTACGTCAACGTCTCGCTGTCCACCACACACCCGGCCGTCATGCTGGAGCAGCTGTCGTCGGTGTCGTCGGTCGACTGCGACGACTACTCGGTGGCCGTCAAGTTCAACAGCTCCAGCGCCTTCCAGGCGGCCGCCGCCCACTGGAATGTGAACGCGAGCGATCCGGCCGACCAGCTGCTGTTCATCACCAACCATCTGGGCGACTGCGATGCCGAGCTCGAGCGCGGCTTCTTCATGGCCAGCGCCATTGCCGTCAACAACCAGACCATGACCATTGTGGCCTCGACCACCAAGACGCAGATGAACGAGACCGCCAGCGACATTGACATCAACTTCCAGGGCGTGCCGCAGAGTGCTGCTGCTGCTCCCGCTGCCGTTTCCATTATTGGCCCGTCCAACTCGACGGTCAGCAACTATACGACCAACTCCACGACCACGTTCGGGTCCCGCGCCACGCGCACAAAGCGCGCCAGCCTCTCCCCCTCGCTGTCCATCGATCACACCTTTTCGCTGCAGCCCATGGTGCTGGTCCAGGAGGACCCCGTGACCGTCTCCCTGGACGAGGCGTCGGTCCAGGCCGCCGCGTCCATCTCGGGCCACATCAGCTACAGCTTCTTCACCCTCAAGGTGAAAGAGTTCACCATTGACTACGACGCCACCGTCGACACCCAGCTGGGCGTCGACGTCACCCTGAAGGGGGCCTTGCACGACGAGCTCAAGTACCCCTTCCCCCCGCTGACGTTTAGCCCGTTTGAGGTTCCCGGCATCCTGGCGCTGGGGCCCCAGCTGTCCTTCTCCGTGGGCGTGGGCCTGGCCGTCGCGGGCGCCGTGTCCATGAACGCCAAGCTCGGCGCGTCCATCGCCAAGGGCAGCGTCCACATCGACGTCAAGGACCAGAGCAAGTCGACGTCGTCCGGCTGGACGCCGCAGCTGACGAGCCACGCGCTGAGCGTCTCCGAGAGCATCACGGCCAACATCGACCCCTTTATCGACGTCAACCTGGGCGTCGGCTGCAACGTGCTCAACGGCCTGCTGGACCTGACCGTCGGCCTCGACGCGCAGCCGCGGTTCAAGAACGCCTTTACGCTCAGCGCGACGCAGGTGGTCCACAATGGCACCGTGACGGCGGTGGCCCCCGCCAAGCGCTCGGTTGCGCCGCGCCGCGCTGTTGCCCCGCGCCGCCGCCTTGCGCCGCGCGGCAGCTGCCCCAACGGCCTCGAGATCAAGTCGGACTTTGTGTTCAACCTGACGGCCGTGGTCACCAACTTCTTTACCGCGCCGCTCTACAGCGTCACCGTGCCCATCGCAGACAAGTGCGTGAACTAGTTCAGCCGGGCTGGGTCAAAGATGATTGGGATACAGAATTTGTTGTATATAAAAGGGGCGTTATTGTATATATATATGGTGCAGTGGGAACTGCGAAAATAATTTATGAACTTTTGCAAAAAAATACGAGTAGCTGTTAAGCTTTTCGTGATCTACAAAGCAACCGTCGTTCGCCGATGAGTTTCAGGACGCTGCAGATTTCCACTTGAGCAGGTCCGTGCCGTCCGGGACTGATACGAGCACTCCGTACGACGTACTCCGTACGAGTACACGACAATTATGCAACACAGATGCTTGTGGGAATCTTCGAGAATCGGTCAGGTTAGCTGCGATTATCAGAATAGCTAGTATTACTAATCCCACGCAGAAATCAAAAAGTACATGAATTCAAACCCAGACACTTTGATTTGATGTTGCATAACAGTTTTTCAAATAAGCAGAGACTACCTAGAAATTATATCTCAGCAATTTTCAACAATTTTATTCAGTGTCATTGATTAAAAAAAAAAACATAGCATCATCTTTGTAGATTTCAAATATATTCTACTTCTAATTTATAAGCACTCTATTTACACCGCCCGATAAGTGTACAAGTGGCGTCATAAAGCACCAATCAGAGCGTCTCTCATTCCCTTATAAGCTGCCTCGAAACCATGGAAGCTTCCGCAGACAGCTTGTACGAGGACACACTCTTCCTCTCAAGCTTATACACTCTTCCTCTCTTACAGACACTTGCACACAAAAAGTGACCGATCTACACATACGCCGCACATACACCAAACACACCATGTCTGGCCAAGTCACGCTGTTCGAGGTGTCCATCGGGACCTTCTCCAAGGGCCTCCGCACGCTCAAGCTCATCCTAGAAAAGGCCGCCGAGACGGCCAAGGAAAAGGGCATCGACCCGGACACCTATGCCAAGGCCAGCCTCGCCGAGGACATGCGCGGCCTCGACTTCCAGGTCCAGGTAGCCTCCAACACGGTCAAGAAGAGCATCTGGCGCCTGACGGGCGCCGAGATCGAGAGCTGGCCCGACAACGAGACGACGCTGGCGCAGCTGATTGCCCGCACCCAGCGCACCATCGACCTGCTGAGCACCGTGACAGAGGCGTCGCTCCAGGGCATCGACGGCAACATGGTGGAGTTGCAGATGGGCAAGAACGGCACCTTCAACCTGCCGGCCAAGGGCTACGTGCTCAACTACGCGCTGCCCAATTTCTTCTTCCACGTGCAGACGGCCTATGCCATCTTGCGGTCCAAGGGCGTGCCCCTGGGCAAGACGGACTACCTGACCAGTTTTTTGAAATAGCTGGCAAGCGGGCAAAAAATATAAGCGAGTTAGTAGATTTAAAGACAAATATAATTCATGATTACCACACAAAGTTGACATAATATACCCTGTGATCCAGCCTTTACCCAACACTCAGAACCCCAGGATCTGATTGGCCTTGGCCGTGACGACCGCGGCTCCGCGGGCGGTGCTGCGCGTGGCCATCTTGGCCAGCCCCATCGACTGCAGCGCCTCCTCGCCGTACCCGGTCAGCGTGGCCACGGGATCGGGCCGGCCGACGTGCGCGCTCTCGCCCTTGCCGCCCGGGAAGTCGGGGCTCGGCACGCCCGAGAGCACGCAGGCCCGCTGCCGTGCCAGGTACCGCGCGTTGCCTTCCGTCAGCGGGCACACGGGGATGTAGAGCACGCTCGAGTCGCTGGTCCCGCTGTGCACCCGGTCGACGGCGTGGATGGTGTCGCAGTGCCACACCACAAAATCGCCCGGCCTGACCTCGGGCACGTGCACCATGGTGCGCGCCAGCTCCAGGTGCGGGTGCGCCGGGGTGGTTCCATCCTGGTTCTGGTCCGCCTCCAAAGGAAACTCCTGGCCGTGCCCGGGCGTGGCCCCTTGCAGGGCCGAGGTCATCCTGTCGCCTGCTGTAAACCGCCAGTTGCTGGCGTCCAAGTAGGCAGCCGACGTGGGCGACAGCGAAGGCGACGCCGCGTTGACCGGCTCAAAGAACGGACGCAGCAGCGTGTACGCCGTGGCCAGCTTCGCCAGCGGGTACACCAGAAGTGTGCCCTGCCGCGGCGCCACGCGGCTGATGCTGAGCCACCCTTGGAACGCGCGAAAGGCCGTGCAGGCGCCCAGCCCGTGGTGCAGGTCCGTGACCGCCCGCGCCCGCGCGCCCGCGTCCCATGCGTCGTAGTCCTCCCACCGGCCGGCAAACACCTTGTTGTACACGCGGCCGCGCCCATACCCTTGGGGGTCCCACCGCTCCACGCTGCCGCCATCCTGGTGCGGCCCCAGCGCAAACCGCACATCGCCCGGCTGCCGGATCCGCAGACGGTCCGCATACGTCACGAGCTGCGTGAGATCGACCTCGTCTTCGGCCTCGTCTTGGGGTGTGGCATGCCACAGCTGGGACAAGAGCGCGTGCTGCACCCGCGCCAGGTGCGGGTGGGAACGCGCACGCAGCTGCGCCGCCGACCAGTACAGCTCCAGCACCTGCGGGTTGTCGCGCGGGTAGCCGCGCGTCTTGGAAGGATTCTGGGCCACGTACGCCTCGATGCTGTCCTTGTAGGCGCGCGCCTCCGCCTCCGGGATCACGCCGCGGACGACGGCCACGCCGCGCTTGAGCAGCGCGTCGCGGTGCGCATGGATGTCCTCATGCAGCGCGTCGTACCGGATCGCGGGGATGGCGGCCGGCCCCTGTGCGGCCAGCACCTCGTTCTCCGTGCGCAGCTCGGCCAGCAGGCGCTGCCAGCTCTCGACAATGGCCGGCTCGTTTCCCTGGACCAGGGACAGCTTGAGTTGCCGGTACCGGTCCGGCAGGGGCTTCGTCTCGACGCCCGACAGCGAAGCAAACGCATCCGAAATGTCGCCCTCGCGCTTGGTCATGGAGTTCACACTAGAGGCCATGGCGGGCGACTGTAACGTACTCGCCATATATGCCAGTTTGACAGAGTGACGCCGTGAGACTGCAAGCAGACGGGTTGATGACGTGCGCATGGGGACAGGGAGAAGCCGTGATGCCATCATGACTGCTTTCCTTTTGAACAGTGAGTCGATCTCAAAACCTGAGCTGCCAGAATCTACTGTGTCATGATTGCAAGCCGAACATCCATGCACAAGGCTCTATCATACATATTAAAGACATGGATGGTGAGAGAGCGGCTTATGCTGTTATCACGGAGTTTCTCAAATAGGCAATCGGAGAGCATGCTATGCCGTTGGGTAAGATTTGTTCGGATATAAGTACGCTCTGCGTGCCTGCAATTGAACAACAACAACAACAACAACAACCATCATGATGCGAGCCTCGAGCAATCACGTCGATAGCTCGGCTATCTGGAAATAAAGGCGTCTGGAGAGCTCGTCCTACATGCGGGGGCGGAGACCTGTAGATACTCGTACTCGTACTCGTACTCGTAGATGTCAAACCAAGTCGGCGGAGTTGACGCATTCGAGGTGGAGAAGCGGGCCTTGAGCGCGACGAGAATTCCTCTTTCCGCAACTCCGCATTTTGAAGCCAAAGCATGGCTAGCCGGGGAAAGCGCATAACCACAGTTGCTTTTGTCCTCGTATTTTTCTTCTCTTGAAGAGGAAAAAAAAAAGACAGAAAAAAAGGAAAGAGCAAGGAGGTGCCTTCTTCGAAGAGAAATAGTGGTTGGCAAATTAGTAATGGTAAGATAGAAGGGGAAAGAGCAAAGTGTAACGGCTCAAGTGTACACGGGAAGGAGCGACCTGCCAAACCACAGTTTACAGTTATCCGTCTCTCCGCCCTCTTCTTCTCCATTCTTTCCCCGGCATCGCATCTCGTGATACTCGTGCCTGGTAAAAATAACAGGCTCAAAAAGACGGAACATCAGAGGAAGAACGTCTTGTCTTCCCATCAATTTCCACTTTTTGGTTCCTGATTCCCCAGTTCCTCATCAAGACAGCCGCCAGCACTAGTTCCAGCCTTTACCCAATAGTGATCGCCCCCAAAGACCAACCTCGGTCCTACGGTCAATCGACGCTTTGAGCTGGAGCAGGAAGCTCCGACGCCAAACACCCAAGACATCCCAGGCTCAACCCCCGTCCAATTGACTGTCCCGCCATTGACACCCTCTCATTTGAGCGCATCGCCGCAACACGCACGGTATCTTTGACCCTCGCTCCCACACCCACCGCCGCCCATATGGCTACGGCAGCCTCGTCAATGCCTGTCAAGTGGGTGGCGTCGGACCATGACGGACTGCCCATGAAACGGAAGCAGGTTGCCCAGGCATGCGATAGCTGCCGCAGAAGAAAGGTAAGCCCGCCCGCGCCGACGCCGTCAGTCCTGCTGGGCGGAGCTGCTGTCGGAGTTTTTGGCCCTGTCTACATAGCATCTTCGTTCGCCCGGCTGACTGCTTCAAAGAAACGGTGCATCCATACCGAACCCGGCGAAGACGCCCGCCCAGCTTCACGACCTGACTCAACCGACCCGGCACGCAAGTCCGGCCACGCCCCTCCGGGCAGTCTCTTCAACAGTCTGAATTCATCTGTCTGCGCCCGCCCATCCAATAATAATGCTGTCTCCAATGACGGCGCGACGTCTGGCTCCAACGAGGACGACGAGGAAGATGCCACACAGGTGGCTGCCAACCGTCTTATGGAGCTATCGTCGTCCCGGTTCATCAGCGACCTGAACCCCGAGGGCATGTTCATCCAGGCTGCCAAGCCCTTACCCCCGAACACGCCGTACCGCGACAAGAACGACCTCGGTGTCTGGCTGCCGCCCGGAGCGAGCAGCAGTGACGGCAGGAATGCCGACGACAACGACGACGACGATGATGACAACGACAATGACAATGTCAACGACAAAGACAACAACGATTCGGCTCGCAGACTTGCTGGTACCACCGCTGCTACGAACGGAAGCGGGTCGACACGCAAGGCACAGCCGTCGCAATCAGGCGTGCCCCCGGCCAAACGTCGCCGCAGCCGCAACCACGCCAATGGTGCAGCCGGTGGCCGCGGCGGCAGCGGCCGTACGGCAATGTCCGAGGCGGCCCTGGCCTACGAGCGGGCGCGCTACGCTTTTGCCAGGGAGTGCCTCACCGTTTACCCGCCGGACGAGGACTTTGCGGCGCTGCACCACATCTACTGTGAACAAGTGCATCCTATCCTGCCCGTCCTCAAAGACGTGGAGCTCCAGCGGGCCGCCTCGTCTGTCTCGCCTCCTCAGACGACCTCCACGCCGCCCACACAACAAACACAACATACACCGCACTCATCCTCGTCCGTCTTTCCCACCCTGATCAAGCAGATCATCTCGCTGTCTGCCGCGACCACCAATGCCGACGCCGCCGCCGCGCACCTGCGGCTCGAACCCAACGGGCCCCTGCTCACGCCGCGCGAGTTCCACCACCGCCTTACTGATGCTGTGTCTGTGGTGCTCGATGCCGACTTGATTGGCCACCGGTTCGACTACATCCGGGCCTGCATCCTCATGTCCTTCTTCTACCAGCCGGCCACCGAGATCGACCGCAACAAGCCAAGCTTTCTGTGCACCCAGGCGGCCCACCACTTTCAGACGATCGGCGCCCATCTTCTGGGCTACCGTCCTGAGCGGCCCGACGACGACGCCGAGCGGATCTTTTGTGCGCTGTGGGCGCTCGACCGCCTCGCGGCCATATTGTACGCGCGCCCGTGCATGATGCATGCCTACGACAACGGCAAGAACCCGGAAGAGTGTGCGGCCAGGCAGCCCCCGTGCTTCCGGCTGTTCATGTCCGTGATCATCTGGCTGGACAAGGTGCTGCACCTCTACCGGCCACGGCAGCCGTTTGTCATGATCGACATTCCCGTGTACGAGGCGCTGATTCTGGACGCACAGGCCGAGAAGCTGCCAGCCAACCTGCTCGCCACGATCGAGGTGCTCTACCACACGGCGTGTGTGCTGTCGTGCCGGCAGCCGCTGAGCGCGTTCTCGGACATTGACGATGCGCCGCTCAACCGAGACGACCGCACATACCTGCCCATCTCGATCATGAATCCGCGGCGGTCGCACTCGTCCGACCGCATCGTGTGGGTGACCCAGACGCAGCCGATCTGCCTGCTTCCGTTTGTGCCCTATGCCGTGTCGATTGCGCTCAGTGTGCAGTACAAGAAGATGCGCTACAGCCGCACGCCGCTGTTTCGGACACGGGCACGGGTCGGGTTCAAGGACATTGTCGGCCTGCTGAAGAGCATGGGAGACGTGTTTATCAATGCACGTGTCAATGCAGCACTCGGCGAGTGTATCTGGAAGCAGATGGAGAAGACGGCGAGTACGCTGGCACGCGAAGAGCTCGAAGGCAGCAGCAGCAGCGGCGGCGGCAGCGGTGGCAGCAGCAGCAGTCAGCCAGCGACGGACGATGCGGCAGCCGCCGTCACAAAGAAGACGCCTGTCCCGCCGCCACCGCCTCCAGCGACAGCATCCGGCGGCGAGTCGCTTTCAAACGGCACACAAGCTCACGAAACATCATCATCTGCCGTGCCGCCACCCAGCAAGGCGACCGATGCCGTCCCCCCGCCCACGAGTGCAGCAGCAGCAGCACCAGCAGCAGCACAGGCGCAGACACAGGGACTTATCACGCTCGTGCCCGGGCCGATCCCGGGAACAGCAATGATGCCGCCGCCCACAGGCTCAGCACCGCTGCACTCGGCAGACCCGTCGCAGGCACCGGTTCAGGCACAGGTGCAGGTCGTGGCCGGATCCGTCTCGTTTCTTTCGGGGGACTATACGAATGCCATGACGGTCGCGCCAGCCGCCACAGTCGCGCAACATGCGACAACTATGGCGGGCAGCCTTGCAAACACAACAGCTTCCGCGGCGGCGGCGGCAACAGCTCCGTCTACGGCGACGGTCATGGGCGTGCAAGCAGCAACAACAGCAGCGCCACCCTTGGACCTCTCGGCGCTCGATACGCTGGACATGGACATTGACCTGTTCAACAACTTTGACCCGAGCTTCGACCTGGGCGCCATTGACACGGCCCTGCAGGCCAACCTGGACATGGGGATGCCCCAAAACTGGGGGCCGTGGAACAATCTGTCGTAGCGAGACTTTGAAAAGGCACCTCAGAAACGAAAGCCGAGGAAGAGGGTCCGGTGAGGTGATGGATATAATGACTTATGACTGCAATGCACTGGGGCTCGATTAATTTAATGAGAGAAACATGGAGCCAGTCCGTTGGCTTCAAAGTCAAAATGACAAAACACAATAACAAAATAATACTTCTAGACATGGTGTAATGGATGGGCAGAAGAATGTTGGAGCGACATAACGACATTAATCATCACGACATGGCACAGCAGCCCGCTTTCGTAGTAGCCGGCGCATCATATGCAACGGGCTTCTCCTCTTCAGATGATAATCCCTTTCCCCCTTTTTTCGCCAGATGGCTGCAGCTCGCCAGCGTGAACGGCACGGTGTTCTCGGGGACGCGCGGGTAAAACTCGAACGTCACGTGCGCCGTCCGGCCGCGGTCCGAGATGGACTTGAGCGCCGCCGCCGTGAGGATGACGTGGGCCTCGTCAAACTTCCACTGCTTCTCAAACGTGGCCCGGCCCTGCTGCAGCGGGCCCAGGTGCTTTGTCCACTCGTCAAAGGCCGCTTCGGGGGGTTCAGGCTCGGTGTCGCCATCATTGGGCAGCAGCACGATCTTGACGGCCGCCACGGTCGCGAGGCCGCGGTACCGGACGGGGATCTTGAGGTCGGCGTCGTGGAAGGCCGGGTCAAACGCTGCCGACGCGAGCACGGGCGTGTCCCACAGGACAAGCTCGATGGGCAGGGCGATGCCGTGGGAGAAGACGACGGTGAAAACGCCTTTGGTGCCGGGCTCGCCGACAAAGTACTTGGTCAGCAGGTGCTCGGAAAACGTGATTTGGTCGCCACTGATCTGGTATGCGCCGCCGGCCGCGGGGGCGAGGGGCTGGCCTGCTTCGTCGTCGACGCGCACGATGCGGTTGCCGTTGAGGACAAAGGGCAGCGTCTGGCTCTCGATGGGGTCGCCGGCCCGCTGGTAGAGAAAGGCCGACGACTGTTGCGTGGCCGCGCGCTCGTCGACGGTGCCGCCCGGCAGGCTGTTCCGGACGCCGCCATCACTTCGGCCGGCCGCGAGGATAATCTCCAGACTGGTCGGGTCGCGCCAGACGCGCCGCGCGCGGTCGAAATTGTCCAGCCCGTTGTCCCACATGATGGGCGCCATGCCGAGGGCGCGCGCCGCGCGCAGCATGTAGTCCAGGTACCGCCAGCGGGCGGCGCGCTCGCAGTTGATGGGGCTGGCGCTGAACTCGCCGAGCACGATGGGCACGTCGGCGGAGAGCGCGCGGCGGACCATCTGCAGGTCGGCGTCGACGGCGCGCTGGTCGTCGGCCGAGCCCCAGGTGGTCTTGCCCCAGGCGCTAAAGATGTAGTTGTACGGCCCGTAGTAGTGGAACTGGAGGGCCCAGGGGTTGGTGGTGGTGGCGACGTTGGCCGGCGGCACAAACCAGTCGGCCGTCTTCTTGGGGTCCTGCATGCCGCCGACGAGGTTGACGACGCGCTGCGCATTGAAGCCGTTATCCCCCTGGGCCGATGCAGCGTTGATCGCGTCCAGGAACAGGCGGTTGAGCTCGTTGACGCGCGCGCCGTCCGCCGCCGTCTCGGCCGGCGGCTCGTTGATGGACTCGAACGCCACGGTCTCGGGCAGGTCCTTGAGCGCGGCGGCAATCTGCACCCACGTGGCGTAGAACTGTGCATAGACGGTCTCGGGCTTGTTCTCGGGCTTGGTTAGGTCCGCCCACTTCCAGCTGTCGTGGTGGATGTTGGTGATGACGTAGAAGCCGCGGACGAGCGCCATGCAGATGACCTCGCGGACACGCGCCAGCCACGTTGGGTTGATGGTCCAATGGTGGTGGGGGCCCGACGACACATAGTGGTCGGCATACGTCACGGGGATGCGCACGCTGCGGAAGCCGGCACGCTTGACGTCGTCAAACGTCGCGGCGACCACGGGCCGGTTGTTCCACGACCCTTCGTCGGGCACGGCATCGAGCGTGTTGCCGAGGTTCCAGCCGGGGTCGAGGCGCGCGACGAACTCGGCGGCCGTGATGGGCGTGAACGTGGGCGGGGCCGGCGGCAGCTCCGGTGATGATGATGTCATCATGGCCAGTGCAGGTGCTTTACTCCGTACGGAAGGTGGATCAATACGACGGAGCCGGAAACGACACGTGCGCGTACCGCAGAGCACGGCCGGCCACGCGACGCCTGTTGGAGGAGGCGGGCAATAAATTAGTGGGTAAGACAGTGGAGACAGTCGGGGAAGATGACCCGCTGGGCAAAGCGCAATTGCCTCCAACATGCCCAGCATGCTCAAGGAGAAGTTCCAACATGCGTACTTGCCTTGCAAAGTCGCCGCGCACTGGCTTGTCCGTTGCTTTGGGAAAGAAACACATGCTGTTTTTATCCACTCAGTTTTTTTCTCTTCTTTTTTCTATTTTTCTTTTTGAGCTTGTTGTTGTCTTTATGAGAGTGTGCCCAGCATACGCACTGTAACAGACGTCAGGCATTGAACCAATCACAGGCCAGCAGCAGTCTCCATTTTACCGTGTAAGTCCCAACCAGCATCGTTGGTTTTGGTGGTGATGTCTTTGAATTCGGGCACCTTTGTATCAACTTGCTCAACAGCAGTCTTTCTGAGGTGGCCAACGCTTTGTAACAATGCTTGCAAGAATGAAAAAAAAAAAATCAACCCTAATGATGGTGTGCGGTGGGCTATCTAACAGCAGTGGCCTAGAAGATTTTTCTGAAAAAAACATTACTTTCCTCCATCTTCTTCAAACTTCAAACTTCAAACCTCTTCTACATCGATCTATCTCAAGTTTCAGCAATCTCACACTTTTTTTTTCTCTCCTTTGGAGATTCTTCTCCTTTTTCTCCTTCTTCTCCTTCTTCTCCTTCTTCTTCTTCTCCTTCTTCTCCTTCTTCTCCTTCTTCTCCTTCTTCTCCTTCTTCTCCTTCTTCTCCTTCTTCTCCTTCTTCTCCTTCTTCTCCTTCTTATCCTTCTTCTTCCCCTTCTTCTTCCCCTTCTTCTTCCCCTTCTCCTCATCTTGATTTAAATCCATCTCACATAACCCCCAGTTGTCAAAATGAGTGTCACCATCAGCCGCAGCATTTCCCGGGCCTCCGGTGCATCTGTTGCCTCGGCCGTCTTCCCCAACTCTGTCGAGGAGATCGTTCCTGTCGAGATGCAAGATCTCGAGAAAAACGCCAACGCGCCCTCTTCGGACGAGGACAAGGCTCCCAGCAGTGATGACGCAGACGACACAATCAGCACCGGTGTCGAGGCCGGCATCACGGACATGCAGATGATGCGCAAGCAGTGGAGCAAAAAGATGCTCGTCGCGGCCTATGTCATGATCTGGCTGATTCTCTTCACCGACTCGCTCCAGCAGGGCATGTCCAGCAACCTGGCGCCCTATGTCACGAGCGCCTTCAAGAGCCACTCCCTGACCGCGTCCACGGCCGTCATGTCCAGCATCATTGGCGGCCTGGTGAAGCTGCCCCTGTCCAAGGTCCTCGACATCTGGGGCCGTCCCCAGGGCTTTGCCCTGTCCATGGTCATCCTCGTCGTCGGCCTCGCCATGATGGCCGCGTGCGGCAACGTCCACACCTATGCGGCGGCGCAGGTCTTTTACTGGGTCGGCTTCAACGGCATGAGCTACTCGCTGCAAATCTTCTTGGCCGACACGTCGCCGCTCGAGAACCGGGCCCTGACCTTTGCCTTTTCCACGTCGCCCTTCCTGGTCACCGCCTGGGTGTGCGGGCCCATGTCCACGCAGATCAAGGAGCACATCGGCTTCCGCTGGGGCTACGGCATGTTTGCCATCATCACGCCCATTGTCTGCCTGCCGCTGCTCCTGCTCTTCCGGTACCAGGCCCGCATTTCCCGCGAGGCGCTCGCCGCGACGCGGGGGTCTTCGCCTACTGCTAATGTCACGGCCTCGCCGACGGAGAAGAAAAAGACCATGTGGCAGACGCTGCGGCACCACGCCATCGAGCTCGACATCATCGGCCTGCTCTTGATCCTCATCGGCATGGCCCTGTTCCTGCTGCCCTTTAGCATCTACTCGTACCAGGAGCGCCAGTGGCGGTCGCCCATGATCATCGCTGTTCTGATCACGGGCGTCGTCTTCCTCGTGGCGTTTGCCGTCTACGAGCGGTACGGCGCCACCAAGACGTTTGTGCCGTTTGCGCTCATGACCGACCGCACCGTTGTGGGCTCGTGCATTGCCACGGGCGGCCTGTTTGTCAGCTTCAGCATCTGGTTTGCCTTTTACGCCAGCTTCCTGCAGGTCGTCGCGGGCGTCAGCATGGCCGAGGCCGGCTACATCACCAGCATCTTCAGCATCGGCTCGTGCACGTTTTCCTTTGTCGTCGGCGGCCTGATCCGCTGGTCCGGCCGCTTCAAGTGGATTGCCGTGTACTTTGGCGTGCCGGCCACCATCCTGGGCGTCGTGCTGCTGGCCGTCTTCCGGTTTCCCACGACGCCGATCGCCGTCGTCGTCGTGGCCCAGATCCTCATTGCCTCGGCCGGCGGCGCCATGGTCATCTGCGACCAGATGGCCCTCATGGCGGCCGTGCCCCACGAGTACGTGGCCGTCGGCCTCGCCATCGAGAACATGTTTGCCAACATTGGCGGCGGCATCGGCTCGACCGTCGCCTCGGCGCTGTGGACCAGCATCTTCCCCAAAGCCCTGGCCCGGCACCTGCCCGAGCTCACGCCCACCGAGGTGTTTGACATTTACGAAGACCTGGCGCTCCAGCTGTCGCACCCCAAGGGCACGCTGATCCGCACGGGCATCGAGCTCGCGTACAGCGACGCCCAAAAGTACATGGCGAGCACGGCGGCGGCGGTGCTGATCATTCCCTGGGTGTCGGTCATGATCTGGCGCAACGTGCTCATCAAGGACACCAAGGACGCACGCGAGGCCAAGAGCTCTGACGAGAAGAACGTGGCCAAGGACAGTGCCACCAACGCCGATGACGCGGCTCCCCAGAAGAAGTGGTGGCATTTCAAGGCCAGAATGCACTCTTAAATTGGTTGATCTTTTCAAGGCATATTTTTTGAAGAACAAGGTATTACATCCCAGACAATATCCAACAATGCCAGACAATGATATATTCTCACACACCAGTCCTAGCCTTTGTCGCTACGGCGCCCGGTGCCAGTGTCTTTGACTGACAGCTGTGGCAGCTTGACACGTTCACGGCTGCTGTCGCGAGAGTACGCCGACAACGCCATCATGGCCAGTTGACGCTGCTTTGGTGATACCCAAGATACACAGCCAGGTTGAACTCCTCTTCAACTGGCACGACATTCATCAGTGTCGTCACAGCAGTTGTTGAGCACCCCCCCCTCCTAAGAGGGTGCTAGTGTGTATGTGCCACAACTGCAGGAGACGCCACGGCACGGCACCACAGCAACACGGCGCGCCAGTAATATCGTTCGATGTCAGTTTCGGAAGCGGTATACACGCGGGAGCCTGCACTTTTCGACAACTGGAGAAGGCGAGATACACTGTCGGATCTCGTCAATGAAGAAGTGCGCGCTTATTTCGGGTCTTTCGACTTGGACTCCTTTCCCCTGATCTGCAGCTTCAGCTCGTCGACAAAATGCTTGAAGAAGCCGCCGTCGCTGGGGTGGGCGGTGGCTTCGCCGCGCCGGAGAGGCTCGCTCGGGTCGCGGCCATGGCGGGCTTCGTGCACCCTGCGGTGGATGGCCCGCACGGCGTGGTGAAAGGACGGACTGCGGAGGAGCTAGTCTGTTAGTGGGTTTTGGATAATCATGAGTCAGGGGGGAAAAAAAACCTACACGCTGGACGAGGACATCCTGTCTCTGTTAGCCACAAATCACAAGGCAAACCAAGTCCACGTCAAGACCAGGCGGAAAGAATGCATACCTCCATAGACCGGATTAGGCTGAATATAAAAGGCCAAGGTGCCATTTTTACTTGACTGCAGCATGATTGTACACGCCGAGCCAGTGTATACACGCGAAAACGCTGTGTTGTAGTCTGGACGTGTGGCAGACCGTCGGGCTTCAGTTGATGCTGCGGCGGGATGCGCGGCGCACTGGCGGTCAAAGCAAAAGGCTTCTACGGAGTACACCATAAGATCGGCTACCAGGATAAGATAGTACAGTGGAGCAACCCACTACCAAATATTAGCGGTCAGCAGCGGCAGAATAGATGGGCTTTATCGATAAGGCCGACTTTTGACGTTTTTCTCTTACTCCGGACTGACGACAGTTGACGTCCGGCTTTGGTTTTTTTGCGCCAGCAGCATAATATATAATATATATAAAATTATATATTGCCTGCTTACATGTTGTCAATACGTGGTGCGCCGAAAACGCTCTTCGGCTGCCCGCAGTGGCGGCCACAACTGCGACACGCAACATGTCTGCAATGTATGATTCGGCAAGGCCTGGGCATGACGCGCAGCCCTCGGCAGCCTCGTCTGTATGCCACGGTGCACACGCCCAGGAAGCGGCAGTCGGCCCAGCTGGCAGCGAGCGATCTCCGTGCCGACTCCAGCCTGGCCGAAAAGCTCAAGGATACGGGTCTGTGGGATTATGGCCGGTGGGCGTCTGTGCCTGAGAAAGACGCGGACTCGGCCCCGGCCTCGGACTCGGCGTCCGAGACCAAGACCAAGACCAAAAAGACAAAGACAAAGACGGCCGGCGGCGGCGGCACGAAGCGGCAGCGGGGCGACCGGAACCGCGTCAACATTGTGTCGGAGAAACTCACGGATGATGTCATCTCGTACTTGGGGCCCAACTTTGTCGAGCGGCACCGGGGCTGCGACATTCTCGACATCTACCCGGGCGCGGGTCTCTGGAGCAGCAAGCTGCACGAGGCGCTGCAGCCGCGCTCGCACATCCTGATGGAGCCGGACGCCGAGTTCTACAAGGATTTTTTAAAGGATCTGGTGGCCAAGCCCAACGTCACGCTGGTCCCGCTGTCGGGCATCATCTGGCGGAACCTGACGGGCATCCTGAACGAGCAGTATCTGCCACACCAAGTCGAGATTGTACGGCCACAGCAGGATGGCGTCGGGACAAGCAGCAGCAGCGACGGCGCCGACAACACCAAGCCTCTGCCCCGCAACGACACGCTGCTGGTGACGGCCAACCTCGCCTTTTTTCCCCAGCGGCGGTTCGGCATGTTCGACTCGGTGTCGCAGCTGGTGCTCTACCAGTTCATCAACAGCATCCGGGCCACGTCGCTCTTCCACAAGTACGGCCTGGTGCGCATGCTCATCTGGGTCGAGGACAACGACCGGCACGCGCTGATTGCGCGGTCGTGCCAGCGGCGGCGGCGTCTCGCGCTGGACGGCGAGATGGCCACGGAGTGGATCAACGAGCTGACGGGCCGCGATGTGACCGACAGCGACTGGTACCGGCGCGACCACGCGCTCGATCTCGAGAGCTGCCGGCGGGTGCTGCGCCGGATGAAGGCCGAGGGCGTCGAGATTCCGGCGGGCCGCGAGACGAGGCGTGTCAAGGAGGTGCGTGCCATGATGGCGGCCGACGAGGTGATTGATTTCTCGGCCGGGCCCAAGTTCAACCGGCCGTACCTCCAAGAGCTGGAGGAGCTGGAGAAGTTTTTCAAAGGCAAGACGGCCAAAGCGATCAAAGTGGAGGAGGTCGACGAGGACGGCAAAGAAGACGCCGAGGAATTCGCAGAGGAAGATGAAGACGCCGAGAACGACGCCGAAGACACCACCACCAAGACAGCCTCCAAAAAAGTGCCCAAGCGTAGCCGGCTGCTCGCGCTGCGGTACCGGCGCACGCGCGAGGAGCGGGCGTGGGAGATGATGGCCGCAATCATGGCGGAGCGCGACCACCTGGCCAAGCTGCACCGGCCCAACATGAACGAGCGCATGGAGAGGCTGCTGCAGGCGCGCGAGGTGCGCTGGAACGCGATTGTGGCCGAGATGAACCAGCGCGACCGCGGCGACTTTTTGCTCTACCGCGACAACCTGCACGTGTTCCGCCAGGCCGAGCTGGCGCTGAGCGAGCAGCGCATCAAGGTTAAGGACGACGACGACGCAGAGGACACCCAGGACGACACTAAGGTCACTAAGAAGGTTGCTAAGAAGGCCACTAAGAAGGCCACTGAGAAGGTCACCAAGGCCACCAAGGCCACCAAGAACGACACCAAAAACGACCCCAAGAACGACCCCAACCAAGAGACGCCGTTCCACCAACCGCTCATGTCCTGGGACAAGCGCGACCGCGAGCCGCTCGTGGTCCAGAACAACGAGTTCTTCCCCAACACCGAGTGCGTGCTACTGGACATCCAGCCCAAGTCGATGCACCCGCTCATCCGCGCCATGGGCCCCGGCACGAGCCGTGCGGGCGACCACTTTGAGCTGATCGTCAAGGCCATGATGGCCGTGGGTGCCGAGCCCGTGAGCACGGCCATCGAGACGGTGTGGCCCGGCGCGGCGGCCGGCGTGCTGCCCAAGTGCCCGTCGCTGTACGACCTGAAGCAGGGCGGCAGTCCCGTGCGCGGGCCGTACGGCGAGCTGTCGGCTCGGACGCTCAACGAGCGGCAGTGGGTGGAGATCCTGGAGGCGTGGATGGCGTGGCCGTTCCGGCCCACACTGGGCGAGCTGCTGCGGCGGGTGTCGGAGGAAGGGTACGATGTCGAGGAGGAGTCGACCAGAGCCGAGTAGGGGGCTGTCTACGGCGTACGAGTATTCCGTAGTGCTCAATATCACATGATCTCATCTTCATGCTCTCTCTACTCCGTACTCCGTCTACTCCGTATGGTTTCGTATTTTTCTCGTAGCCTTGATTTCTTGAACTCTTGGTTGTGTTTCTCTCCTTTCTTTCTTTTTTCTTTATTTTCTATTTTCTTTATTTATTTTTCGATTTTATTTTTCCCTACCCTTCACATCAAGCTTCTCCGTCCGTATGCTTAATTCTTGCCGATGCGCTTGGACCCTGGCCGGCGGCTACTCCTTGGCACACCTTGTCCCGAGCCCTTGTCCCTGCCCGCCCTAATACCTTGCCAAGCCCGGACTGTATCTGTTTCTTCCTTGTTTCGTCGTGTTTTCCCCGAGCATCTCGCGTTTCCTCCGTTTCTACTTTTGACCATGTTTTTTCCTTCTTTTGGTATCTTGTTCCGTTTGTTCGACGTCTTCTGTTTCATAATCGCTCATGTACCTGCTTTTGTCTTTGCTCTCCGATTCTAGCCTGCATTTCTATTGAGCGTTACTCTAATACTCGTACACCGTACGTCCCAAATCCTACCGCCCATGGCTGCTGTTTTTTGCTATTCCCATGGTTCCAGGCCCTGCTTTTCACCTGCCACAGACCTGTCCCTGTAACACTGTTATACACACGGCAAACCGACCAACCAATTCTGCGGCACCGTTGCACTTGGTCGGCTGTCAAGCGTGTGGTCGAACACGGTTATATTAGATCGCACCAGCTGCCCTGGTCATCCGTGAATATATGAGGATGACTCGGCATTCAAAATCTGCTTCATTTTTTTATTTTCTTTTTTTGTTATTATATTATATTATATTGGTCACCAGATTGCTTCGTGGCCTGCACACAAGGAAGGAGCGACCCAGAACTCTATTTACTAATTCTGCTGATGCGCTTACCATCGTGCAGCACTTGCCCCATTTGAAGCTCTGCCTCGACGCATACCAGACGAGAACTTGGGCTTTTTTTTAATTGATTTACTCGACACCTACACGATATTGCAAGTACGCACGAAACACACACGACTGGAGATCCAGTGGTGACGCCGTCGACAGCAAACAAGAACGCCAGCGCTGGAGAGAAACAAAATTGGTGGCGGCAGTTCAATACCAACAAAAAACCAGGCACATTGACGGCATGATCCCACCATCGCTCATGGTGAGGCGGCCATCGTCGATATATCGGTATTTTGCGCCGGCAGTGATGCTGGTGCTGGTCATATACTGGTACATTTTGACACCAGTGAGGACATACTCGACCACCGACACCATGGCCCTCGCAGCCGCCCAGCTGATGCAAGGCCGCTTTGCACACACACACCACCACCACCACGCGCAAGAACGAGCAGAGCAGATCCCGCTTGGTGGTGGTGCGGACGAGACAAGCGCTCGGCCGCATCCCATTGAGGAGCTCATGGGCAAGGCGCAGACGACCTTTGACGGCTTGCTGGCCCGACAGACGCACACCCTCAACGACACGGCAGCGGCGTACCGCGAGCGGCGAGGCCGGCACCCGCCCCCGGGGTTCGACGTGTGGTACAAGTACGCGGCGGACCACAATGTGCTCATGGTGGAGGAGTTCTGGGACCCGATCTACCACGACCTGCACCCGTTCTGGGGCATGCCCGCACGGCAGATGCAGCACGATGCCTACAACTTCCACATGAAGATCAGCGTGCGCAACGGCACGGCGTCCACGACGAGCGACTGGTTCTGGACCCGGATCTGGCTCGAGATGCTCCAGACCATCGAGCACGTGCTGCCCGACATGGACATTCCCCTCAACGCCATGGACGAGCCGCGCATGGTAGTGCCGTGGGAGGCGATGAGCGAGCACGTCAAGCAGGCCGACCGGACAGTGGCAAAGCAAGAGCACAACGTCGTGACGACAACCTACCAGACACTGGACCCCGATCTCAGCAAGCCCGTCAACGAGCCGAGCGATATTGCATGGGAGACATCGGGGCCGTACTGGGACATTGTCCGGCGGGCATGCGACCCGGCGTCGGCCGCGCGGCAAGCCGCACCCGCAACCGACTTTAGCAAGACGCCCGTGATACGGCACAACTATGCAAGGGCCCATATGCACCGCGGGTATGTGGCCAACACGACGCTGGCAAGCGACATCTGCCACCAGCCCGACATCCAGACACTCAACGGCATCTTCATCGAGCCGCTGACCATCTCGTCGACGAGAAAACTCTTTCCCCTGTTCGGCGGCAGCAAGCTCTCGGTCAACAGCGAGATCCTGCTGCCGGCACCCATGTACTGGGCCGAAGACGAGCGGTTCACCGTCGCAGAAGAAGATGACGACGACAGCAGTGCCCGGTGGGAGGACAAGCACAACGGCATCGTGTGGCGCGGCGTGGCGACGGGCGGGCGAAACCGGCCCGACAACTGGCGCGGGTTCCAGCGGCACCGGTTCGTGGCCATGAACAACGCCACGACACTGGCAGAGCAAGGGCTGCAGCATGGGCCGCAGCACGCCGAGAGCCAGGAGCTCGCCGCATGGGTCCGGGAGCGGTCGGACTGCGGGTTTGTCGACCTAATGTGCGACGAGGCCAGCAAGGTCGTCAACACCGAGGACGACGACACGACAAGGACCAGCTGTCCGTACGTCGACCCGTACTACGCCGTGGTGGCGAGCAAGGACCTGGCGCAGCAGATGCAGTACAAGTACCTGCCGGACATTGACGGCAACAGCTTCAGCGGGCGGTACCTGGCCTTTTTGCGCAGCAGCAGCCTGCCAATCAAGGCGACCGTGTGGCGCGAGTGGCACGACGCCCGGCTGGTGGCCTGGAAGCACTATGTGCCCATGGACACGCGGTTCGGCGAGTGGTTCGGCATCGTCGAGTTCTTCATGGGGCGGACGCAGCGACGCAGCGTGAGCCGCGGCCACGACGACCTGGCCAAGCGGATTGCGGCCGACGGCAAGGCCTGGGCGGCGCGCGTGCTGCGCAAGGAGGACATGCAGGTGTATGTGCTGCGGCTGCTCCTAGAGTATGCGCGGGTGTCGGACGAGAAGCGCGAGCAGATGGCCTGGGTGGGTGATTTGCAGTGAGTGACTTGGAATGTGTGTGCACGTGTGCACGGAGTACTCGTAATATATGTACTATGGGCTAGCGAGCCGCTAGGCCCGAGCCGAGACAACGGCGGCTTGGGCGCGATAGATCTATGGCGTTTTTATGTCTGTGTTTTTATGTTTTTTTTTATGTCTTTATGTTTTTTATGTCTTTGGCCTTGAATATTTTTATGATATATTTGTTTATTTTCTATTTATTTACCAATGGAATCGCTTGGAAAAATATGCCTGGTCGGGCTGAAGCGACCCCCAGCCACTCTAATAACTGTCTGCACTTGTGATTGCACTAGCGCTTGCCGTCTTGCAGCGCACCCAGCCATCCCATTTTCACGTTCCCGGATCCAATTGGGCAGAGGCCAGTGCCAATCTACCCTACCATTTATGCGGCCGCATGGCAAATCGACAAGACGGGGGAAACGAAGGCAGACAGGCAAAAGAGTAATAAGCCGACCCTTCCGCCCTTGGCTCCAATTCCCCCCCTTGTTCAGCTAGCCTTGCGTTTCTCCGCCTGTCCTTTTCCTGGTACGCTGCCCGACAATACGAGTACTCATATTATTATCTGCCACTCCGCCAGCACATGCCAGCGCATCACGGCCTAATCTCTTCGCTATCTGTCTGTCTGTCTGTATCTTGAACTTTCTCTGGCTGTCTTCGTGACAGCATTTTGCCTTTGCCCTGAATTGGCACCAGCAAACCAGCAACAAAAAGGCATATCTTCACCGTCATGCTCCGGGCAACACAATCTATCAACACAGCCGCCTAATCTGACCTTGTGTGCCCCTCCACATTATCTACCGCCCACCATGCCTTCGACCATCATGACCGAGTCCGAGGTCATCAGCATGGACCGTCGCCGCTTCGTCCGCGCGCCCATGCGCCATGGTGGCCATGGACACGTCGTCGTCCACAAGTACCGCTGGCCCGCCGTCCAGCTCAACTTTTGGATCATCATCATGCTCGTCGCCTCCTGCACCCTCATCGGCGTCTTCGCCACCTTTATCCAGATGCAGCACCGCCTCGAGCTGCACACGCCGTGGTACTTCGCCTACCTCGTGACAGTCGGCGCGCTCGGCGTCGCCTTCGTCCTCGCCGTGCTCGTGCTCATCTACCAGCAGCGCCTCCTGCCGTCCATTGTCATGATCGGCGGCTTCGTGCTGTTTGTGCTGTGGCTCGTCGGCCTCATTGTGCTGTCCATCCAGCTGTGGGGCCCCGCTGGCAGCGTCAGCGCCAACTGCAACCTGGCCGTGTTCAAGCAGGACCCCAAGGGCCTGTCGACGGCGACGCTGGCCTGGATGGAGCAGAGGGCCATCTGCCAGAGCTGGCAGACGGGCTTCAGCCTGAGTCTTGTGGGGGCTGTTTTCCTGCTATGGATCATGGTCATGGCGTTCAAGGTGTTTGCCGACGACTCGAAGCCATAGCTTTCTTCTTCTGGAGTTCTTCGCTTTTTTCTTTCCTTTTTTCTTTCTTTTTAAAGATCACGATAATGACCGCCGTTTCAACGTTTCTATATATCACGATAATGACCACCGTTTTAACTTCATTTCTCATCCACCCTGTCCTCATCTACTACAAATCATCTGCCCATGCGTTGCCTCGCGCTCGCCCGTCTTCATGCCAGGCACCGCTGAATACGCCGCTTGGGCTGGTCCCACGCACGCCGCAACGGTGCAGCTTTGTCAGTGCACCAGCGACGTGGAAACCGTCCACGTCTGGCCGATCTGCCAGAGCTCGATCGCAGACTAGCGTGTCCATGGCTATGCCAGCAATCAAAATACAAGACATCCCGCTACGCTTCAACCGCACCGCGGCGGCAGCTGTCTCGGCCGCACTCCCGAGACTTGGATGCCAACCCGTGACTCATATGCAGCCCGGCCATGGTCGGATCGGCACACAACTTTGGCTTGGTATCATCGAAAGCACGGCATATGGGCTAGTCGCCAAATCCCCAAACCGCATCAACGGGTACCCGGAGTACCTTATTGGGGTAGTGCCACGGTGACCACGTTGTTTCTCATCTCGCACCAAGATAACAGCATGGGACCGTCAAACGGCATCTACGTAAGGATAAACTGCCTTATGCTAGACTTCAATATGGAAGCTTCCAAAATTCTGTCTGGCACTTCAGCGTATATTATGCTTTTTAGTCTGATATCAAAATTGTTTTATTCTAGATAATCTAATTTATCTTACCTTTACACCTGTTCTACAAAAAGATTTATATATTTGAATTTTAATATACATTTCATTTATTCTAGTTTAATGAAAATTACGGTAAGTAAATTACCTTTACGACTTCACAGGCGTCTCTTCATGGACAAAAAAACCGAACACTATAGATTAATAAGTGATACGTTTTTTTGAACTCGTCTTCGTCCAGACAGCCCTATAAAACTGTACATACCAGGGTATTCTTCCACGTACGGCCATAGATACTGGAAAGCACGGGATCCCGTCCGCTCTCCCCTAGTTAAACCAATAATCGGTGGATTAGTAGTTGGGTCGGTGACGACCAGCGAATACCCGCTGCTGTACATTCTTTTTTTCTTTTTGTTTCTTTTTAATTCTCATCCTCTGATCTTTTTAATTCTTAACATTATTTTGACATCCTATAGCTTGTCTACTCCAGATGAGTATCGCTCGTATAGCGAGTACCCCCGGTAGAGCTGGTCTAGTCGGACTTGTGTTTAATGTTATATCACCTCTAGACCAAGCCGCCTATATCCTGTTCTTAAGGCGTGTAATAGGCTTGATACAGCTGGCCGAGACAACGCTGAGAAGCGGAAGTTTGGCCTGTTGGACATTAGTATGTCTCGTGCAGTGTGTTCTCGGGATGGTGCCGCGCCTTTTTGGATATGAGGACATGGATTTGATTACACAGATTGCAACGTACACATCTACATCCTACACACGTTACGCGTTAGAAAAGATCACAGCCAAGGGTACTTTTAGTGTTTATATTGATTTGGGGTCGCGTATGTAGACTATATATTACCCCGTCCATATGCCGTGACCCTTAGTTGGAGTACTTGGAGTCCACCTTCTTGCTGTGTGGTTGTCAGTACGTGGTGACGAGGCACAGCAGCTGCTGCGGTGTAATCATTCAAGGTGGCTTACCCAGTGGCCTTCTCAAACACACCACGGAGACCGTCAGTGATCTTTTCGCTGGTGTTGGCATCGACGTTGTGGCCCGTCTTCTTGGCAATGAACTGGAAGGCCTTGTCGCCGTAGTCCTGGTTCTGCTGGCCGGAGGCGTCACCCTGCTGGGAGCCCTGAGCGTTTTGCTGGTTGTTGTCCATTGTGATAGAAGATTGTTTGGTTTGTTGATGTGGCTTGAGATGGAAAGATTGTGTAGTCAGAGTGTAGAAGGAGGGAAATACGAGTCAATATCGAGGGGCATGAGCCCGTGAGGCTTGGCTTTATATACCCCTCCTTGCACCATTTTAAGTGGGCATCTTTTATCTTGACCGAACTGAACTCTTGGCACTTGAATATGCCAATGTTTCAGACCAGAAGCGGGATTGTATGTAATACTATACTTGATATTGGGAGACGATGTCGACAAAACAAAGGTACTCGTAGCTATGCGAGGGTGCGGTTCATGACGTAGGGGGGGGGGCGAGATGATGTGCAGGCCCCATAGAACGAACAAACATTATTGGCCCGATGGCATTTTGACTACAAGCTGAAAGTTGATTTTTAGTACAGCTGAAATATTGAGGGGAGTGGACTGCGGGAGCGGTCATGATTCGCTGATTGTCGTGCTCATCCAGATGTTGGATCGAGTAGGCTGACTAAGGAAGAGCGGAGATATAGCCGAATTGCGATAAGCTTCCCCACTTAATACGACAGAGTGCACCGTGCGAGTACGCCTGCGATTACTTCCGACGTACCCCGCACCCGTGATTGTACACGTGCTTTGGCCTTATCTACAATCACGTGAGACTGAGCCCCACTAATATTCGGTACATGTAGCGCCTTGCAAGGTTTGTATCAACTTGAAACCCCTGTGAAAAGGAGCAAAGATAAGATACTGTGACAGGGACGGTAACTCCTACTCGCCAATGTATCAAACCTGATTGAAAGACACGCCCAAACAAAGACTCGGGTCGACATGCAACACATAAAGACATCCCTCGCGCTGCAAAAAAGACAGTATTGCGCGTCTGCTACTGGTTTTCGATGTTGCTTAGTCATAGAAAAGGTCGCGTCTCCCTAACGCCACGTGTGCTGTCACAGCAACGGCTAGCACGCAGCTGCTGGCAACTGGCGGAGAAAGCAACGCGGCGCTCCACGAGTACAGGGGTCGTATGGCACTTACCCGTTGCTAAAGGTTAGTAGGGGGGCTCGAGCGCGCGTCATGCCCCCTGTAAAACGGTCCTGCAGTGTTCAGGAGCAGAAGGAAAGTGGACATGGATGGCCTATTGGTAGTACTGTAGTCTTGCGAAAATGGGGCGAATGCTGTGAGAGTCGAAAAAAAAGTAAATACGGCAACGTTCCGCGGAAGGCAAGAGCTCGATCAGATCCAGCGAACTTTTTGAAGGGGTTCGACAGGCTTGCAGCTTATTGCGACTTTACTGCTTTCTGCGCCCTGCGACAGCGACGAGCTCCCCTTTATCCTAGGTCCTGACTTTTTTTTTTCTTCTTTTTCGCGCTGCAAGCCAGCCAGTCGCGTTCTCGCCCGCCTTTTTGCGTCCTCGGCTGACTGCACCTCCACCTCCCACCGCCTGTTTTCCTCAAAGTAACGTCGATCACAAGATATCACGATATCACGATACCCTAAAAACACACTGCATCAAACCTTGTCTAGATCGACTTTTGTGCATCCCTCCGACTGCGTCTGCGTTGCTGCCCAACAGAGCAACACGCCCCAATGGCTTCGCATGCGTACGACGCGGGCGACGACAGCCTTGCCTCGTCGGCCAACGACGGCGCCGGCCTGACACTGCAAGGCTCGGCCACCAACCTGGGCAGCAGCCTGGGCAGCCTGGGCAACCTGGCCAATGCGCATGCACACGACGCATCGACAGCCGACACAACAGCCGACACCGCTGACACGGCCGCCACCGCCGACACCGATGCTGCCCGATCTACCACGCCACCCCCGCCACCTCCTGCAGCGGCTTATGCATCTGCTGCCGCTGCTGCTGCCCAACACCAACAGCAACAACAACAACAACCGTCCCAGCAACGCCCACCGCAAGACCATGCACAGCAGCTTTCGGCGTCCCACTCTCAAGCCCACGCTGTCGCCGACTCGAGCTTCCTTGACCGCACCGAGTTTGAGCATGCCAAGGCGTCCGACTCGTTCAACGACAACTATCTCAACGACACGCTGCCCGAGATCGAGTCCAGCTTCGTGGCTCCCCTGTCTCCCCTCCCCACCATCTCCAAAGACGGCCCCGACGACACGTACCTCTTTGACTCCCCACGAAAGCGTTCGCCCTCACCGCCGCCGCAGCCACCGTCGTCACAACTTTCACAACAGCAGCACCACCCCGCCCAGCAGGCACCTGGCTCCATGAGAAGCCTAGCTGCCGGCGCGTCTCTTCTCGGATCCCCTCCGACGTCGTCATATTGGACGTCTCCTGACGCCCCGGACCCACAGTTTCAGCAGTTGCAGCAGTCGCAGCAGTCGCAGCAGTCGCAGCAGTCGCAGCAGTCGCAGCAGTCGCAGCAGTCGCAGCAGTCGCAACAATCGCAACAATCGCAACAATCGCACCAGTCGCAGCAGTCGCAACAACCGAAACAGTCCCAGCAGTTCCAGCAGTCACAAACATCCAATACTCACCAGGACGAAGACTACGATACCCACCAGTCCCTCAACGAATCGACCGGCAGCGCTGCTGCGAACAACAGTGGCGCTTCTCTCAGGTTCGGCAAACGTCCACGGTTTCTGCGCAGTCGTAACGCCAGCCAGCGGTCGTCCGCCTCGTCCTTTATGACAAATCCAGACGGCAACGACGATGTGAGCAGCGATGTTACCGTCGGCGTGGGCGCCGACTATGCGCTGCAGTCGGGCGGTGCGGCGCCGGCACACAGCGGCGGACGCCAGGCGGGTGACTTTCTGACTCGAAGCGTCAGCATGGGCAGCGTGGCCTCCACCATTGGGGACAACCACGGCCTCAGTTCCGGCTCGGGCTCGGGCCCGGGCGCGGGAGCGGGCCTGGGCCAGGGTGCGGCAGCCGCCAGCCGTCTGAGCACTCTTACTGAGACCTCTCACCCCACAGACGAGGAGCTGCTGCGCACGCCACGAGCGAAAGCGGCCATGGCACCGCCTACGGACACTGTCCTGACACGGCGCGTCATGGATGTGCACGTACCCGAGTCGCTCGCAAAGGAGTACCGAACGAAGGGCGGTTTCTCTACACCACGCAAGCCATCGGACTTTAACAGCACAATGGGCACGACAACGACCGCTCAACGGCCTGGTAGAAACATGACGTTGAAGGAGCAGAGCAGCACGATTGAGCGGCTGTCCAAGGAAAACTTTGACCTGAAGCTCAAGGTGATGTTTCTGAGCGACCGCCTGGACAAGCTGTCGGAAGACGGCGTCAAGGAGATGATCCAGGAGAACGTGGAGTTCCGCACGAATATCGCGATCCTGCAGCGCGACAACAAGGCGCTGCGACGGCGCGTCAAGGAGCTGGAGAAGCGCGCACGCGACGACGACGAACGGCCCGGTACCTCGCGAAGTGTCAACAGTTCGACGGAAACGGATGCACAGGAGTCGGCGGCCGAGACACAAGAGCGCGAGGAGGAGGTTCTGTACCTGCGGGAGCGGGTGGAAGAATACGAGTCCATGATCGACCAGCTGCGGCAGGATCTGTTCAACGTGGAGAGCGAAAAGCGCCGGATGGCGGACATGATGAAGGACAAGAGCACCAACGAGAATCTCGGGCGGCAAGAAGAGGAGGACGTGTGGAAGGATCTGCTGGAGCAGGAGACGGGCCGGCGCGAGCAGGCGGACGAAGACAACCGCAAGCTGCGTGACGAGATCTTCCGGCTGAAGCAGGACCTGCACAACAGCAATGGCAGTGTCAGCGGCGCAGGCGGTAGCGGCTCACTGCACCACACGACCAACATCTACAACATTTCGAAGAAGCCCAGCAGCTACAGCTCGCCCGGCAGCCGGGGTGGTGGTGGCAGCAGCACGGAGCACGACGGAAACACGGTCAATGGCAGCTCGTCGATGGCATCGGGCACGAACACGCTGGTGGAGGAGCTTCGGCGCGAGGGCGAGCAGCTGCGGCACGAGAATGCGGAGCTGCGCAAGGAGGTCGGCGCCCAGACGTCTATGTTGACGTCGCGGAACCGTGAAAAAGAGCGTCTGTACCAGGAGATTGAAGATCTCAAGATGGCTCAGCGACGGGGCGGGGGTCCGGCGCCCTCGACGATTGACAGCTTCCTGGACCGGTCGGCATCGCAAGTGGGCGCGTCGCGCGAGCGGTCGGCGTCGCGGGCCAGCGGGGGTACGCGGGTGGAAACGGCAGCGGTGGACGACGACGAGCGCGAGGAGCTGGAGAACCGCATGGCCAACCTGCGCGACAAGATCAACGAGGCCAAGCTGGAGAACCAGAGCCTGATGCAGGAGCTGGAGACGACGCTGCAGGCCAAGCAAGAGGCGGAGGAGATTGCGCTCGGGGTGCAAAAGGACTACGAGGGCGCGATGACGGACCTGATGGCGATGCAGTCGGAGCGGGACGACCTGATTGCGGAGCTCAACGACCTGGAGGAGAAGCACGTGGCGCTGCAGGGCGAGTTTGAGGACCTGCGGGCGGAGGCGCAAGACGCGATCGACGGGTACGAGGAGGACGCGGACGCGCGGGACGCGGAGAACCAGAAGCTGCAGGCGGAGATCAACGAGCGGACGGAGAACTTCAATGCGCTGCAGGACGAGATGCGCAAGCTGAGCGAGGCGCTGGTGGGGCTGGAGGACGAGACGGAGAACAAGGTGCGGCGGGTGCAGCAGCTGGAGCAGGAGCTGAGCGACGCGAACAAGGAGCTGGAGGAGCTGGAGACGAAGCTGCTGGAGTCGAACGACAAGGCGCAGCGGCTGCTGGTGCAGCAGGAGAACAGCCAGGGGGAGATTGCTTTCCTGCGGGAGGAGCAGGAGAGCGACAAGATCAACATCAGCCGGCTGGAGGTGAATGTGAGCAAGGCGGAGGAGGCGCTGCGGGAGGAGCAGGAGCGGGTGAAGCAGCTGCAGGCGCAGATTGTGGAGGAGCGGGAGCGCAGCGAGAGCCTGGCGACCAAGGACAAGAAGGAGATGCAGCAGATTGTCAACGAGCTGAGCCGGGAGGCGTCGGCGGCCAAGGACGAGTCGCGCAAGCTGCGCAAGAGCCTGACGTCACGCGAGGTGGAGGCGACGGAGTGGAAGGAGCGGCTGATGGAGCTGGAGAACAACCTGCGCGAGGCGCTGGGGGACCTGAGCGGGACGCGGTCGAGCCTGCTCAAGTCGATTGCGAAGCTGCAGCGGGAGCTGGAGAACACGGTGCGGGAGCTGGACACGACCAAGGGCATTGTGATGGAGAAGGAGCGGATCATCAAGCAGCGCGACACGCTGCTGGAGTCGCACAGCCTGGAGGCGCGCAAGGTGGCGGAGGCGCTGGACAAGGAGCGGGCGGCGCACCGCAACACGAAGCACCAGTTTGACAGCTTCCAGAAGACGCACCAGCACGTGTCGCGGACGGTGTCGACGCAGGACGCGCGCATCAGCGAGCTGGAGTCGTCCAAGACGCTGGACAAGCGGCGGCTGTCGCAGCTGGAGTCGACGTTCAAGGACCAGCTGACGGAGCGCAACAACCTGCTGCTGCTGCTGTGGACGCGGCTGTCGGCGATTTGCGGCAGCGACTGGGCGCACGACAACAGCCTGATCAACGGGCGCGCGCTGCCGAGCCTGGAGGTGGTGGCGACGATGCTGCCCGGGTTTGCGCGCAACCTGATGGCGGCCATCAAGCACATTGAGACGGTGGTGGGCGGCTTCCCGGCGCGCATCAAGGGCGTGGAGCGCGATCTGTGGCGCGAGTACCAGACGCTCGAGAGCAGCCTGGACGTGCGCATCAAGAAGCTGGACCGGCTCGAGGCCGTCGTGCGCAACGGCCTGTCGACGGGCGCCTTTGTCACGGGCAACGACGTGGTGCAGACGCGCATGATGCGCATGGAGGAGGCGTACCGGCAGCTGAAAGTCGAGAATGCCACGCTGCGCGCCGCCAACGAAGTCCGCGCGCGCACGGCCTACACGTCGTCGGGCGAAGCGGGCCTGGGCCTGGGTCTGGGCCTCGACAACGGAAACAGCAACAACAGCCCGCTGCTGTCGGGTGGCGGATCACCATCGCCGTCCATCCCCACGGGCCCGCGTGACCGCAGCACCAAGGCGGCTGTGCTGCGGGCGCGGTCGAGCCACGGCGGCGGCGGTGGCGGCGGTCGCAGCAGCGGGGTGCCGCGGCCAGTGACGTCGGCGTCGTCGTCGCACCAGCAGCAGCAGCAGGCCATGATGTCAGCGGGCGAGCTGGCGCTGCACGACTCGGGCACGGATGCCAACTCGGGGAGTGAGGGTGGGGGTGGCAGCATCGGCGGCGGTGGTGGTGGCAGCAACCGCAGCTCGCGTAGGGGCGGCGGCGGCGGCGGCGGAACCGACCCGCACTGGATCCTGCGGCTGCACGACCTGGAGAACAAGCTCAAGCTGGAGCGCGAGGGCCGCACGATGGACCGCAACGAGGCGGCGCGGCGGCTGCGGGAGCAGGAGGCGGAGATTGCGCGGCGGGACAAGCGGGCGGGGAGGGAGGAGTGAGTTTTCTATTGTTTTCTTATTGTTTTTTTGCATATTACATTATACGGTCGACTTGGATTAGCCAGCGAGCGGCGTGTTTTTTTTTTGTTTCGGTATTTTTATTGGTATTGTTAGTTATTATTATTCCCTACTGTTTGGAGTTCAAGTATATATTTTGGGATTGCAATGAAATTGCTGTGAGCAGTCTTCTCCTCTGGTGATGTCTAGGAATAATTACAGCCGCGCTACAGCCGCGCATCGTGGCACCATCCAGGCACATCGGCCAGGTCCTGCGGCGGGGCGCCACGCCGCGACGTCAGCGCATCGCCGCTGCCGGGCCGCCACTTCCAGTAGTCGGCCAGGTCGGCGGCGAGGGTGCCTTCGAGGAGTTGGACAATGTGTTTTCCAATGTTGGGGAGGAGTTTGAAGGAGTGCCCGCTGTCGCCCGTGGCAAGGTAAAAGCCCTTCCACCTGGGGTGCTCGCAGATCAGCAGCGCCGCGTCCGCCGTGTCGGTGCACCAGCACAGCGCCTTGTTGAAGCGCGGCTTGTCGACAAAGGCCGGCAGGTACGTGGCAATGGCGCGGCCAATGGTGACGTCGGACTGGTCCGGGTAGGTGTCGGTGGGGTGCTGCGCGTGGGACCGGGGCACGGAGATGCGCTTGGGTGCGGGGCTGCCGTAGGGCTGGTGCGGCTGGAAGTGGGAGAAGCCCGGGAACTCGTCGCAGACCTTGATGACGCCGTGCTCGTTGGGTTCAAAGAAGAAGCCAATGTCCTCGTTGTACACGACGGGGATGTCTTTGTAGGCGGCGGCCTCTTTTTCGGTCAGCTGGATATGGGCATACACCCAGGCCTGGCATGTTAGCGTTTTTTTTTTTTTTTTTTTCTTTTTCTTTTTTTTCTTTTCTCCCTGCTTTTTCTTTTTTTTTTTCTTTTTTTTTTTTTTAAGAAAACGCAAATCCAAAACTTACCTTGGAACAGCACTGCTCCTCGAGATCGACGAGCGTCGGCGACCAGGCCCCGGCCGCCAGGACCACCTTGTCGGCAAAGTACTGCGTGCCGTCGGTCGTTTCGACGCCGATGCAGTTGGTCTCGCCGCCGTCGGAAAACAGGGGCTTCTTGAAGGATCCGGCACTATTATGTTAGACTATATATGAACTTTGCCCAGTTGACATCGCTGCACTTACCCGCCGAACCCAAACTTGACACCGCTCTTCTTCAGGACCTCGCCGATGGCATTAATGGCCTTGGCCGCAGCCAGCCAGCCGCCGTCCTGGCTATAGATGGCCTTCCAGCCCTTTTCGCACCATCAGTAAAAAGGAAAAAAAAAAAAAAAAGAATAAAAAAAAAAAAGAATCAAAACGCCATCAGTCCACAAACTTTAATCTGCTCCGCTTCCAGCTGGGGCACTTTGGCCAGGATCTGCTCCTCGCTGTCGAGCCATTCGGTGGTCGCCTCGAGGCCAATGTCGGCATCGAGCAGCTGCTGGTACTCTTCCCGCAGAGACGCGAGCGCCGCCTCCGAACCAGCACAGTCCAGCTACAACACAAGTGTTAGTCTTTGATTTTATGGTGGAAGATTTATAAGGCGCAAAGCCTGCAGTGGCCCACCCGTCCTGTGTTGTGAAAGTACGGCTTAAACAGCTCGTCGTGCCGCCACATCTCCCGCGCCTCGAGACTCAGCTGAATGTCACAGCGGTTCCGTAGCCGGATGCCCATGATCTTGTTGAGGTCGTTGCCGGCCGACTGCGCCGACGGGATCTCAAACGTGTCCAGCACGGTGATGTTCGCGGGCGTGTAGCCGGACCGGACCAGGTGCAGGGCCGTGGACGCACCAAAGGTGCCGCCGCCACCGACCACAATGACCTTGGTGGTTGAGCGGGAAGATGCCATTTTGAATTGTCTCAAAGAGTAAGTACGGGTATAGCCTGTAATTCGGGGAATGCGGTAACGGCTGCCAGATGGCCTATAAGGTGAGTGGTCGGCACTACCCCTCGCTATATATCTCCATTAATACGGAGTACACCTCATCACTGGCCTTATCTCTACACTGCCGGCGCTACTCCTAGAGCACCGGACAATATCCATTGACGTGCTCTTTTACGTTATCCCATATACCCACCTTTCCACCTTATCTACTCCATAAAGATGGCACGTTTTTTATTGTCCGCATCCCACGATCGGAGGCAGCATCGGAGGTTAAAAAAAAAAAAAAAAAAAAAGAATATTATTATACTGACAAATTAAATTAAATTAAACAAAATAAATACAAAAAGGAGTGCACCACGTCGTATTCTCATGACGTGAAAATGAGCCGACCGTCTCCACCACGAGATAGCCTGACATGGATCTGGTCTGCGAGGCCCGACATGGCCGCCGTCGAGTCGGGGTGCGTCGGCGCCGCCACGGGCTGGGCCGGCGCCGCCACATTGATAAACAGGCCGGGCAGCGCGCCGCCCTTGAACGTGTCGACGCCGTGGTGCGACGTCTGCCACATGACAAAGGCCAGCAGGCAGGACGCCAGGAACAGCACCACACCCGGCAGGGCCAGCCACTTCCAGTCCGACTTGACATAGGTCTGCGTCATGTAGGCCGTGCCGTTGTGCAGCTTCGTGCCCGTCGACGCCTGGTCGGACCGCAGCACCACCGTCAGGCTGTCGGCGAGCTTCTGGTAAAAGTAGCCGACCGACGCACCCTTGTCGCCGGCGAGCGTCAGCGTCTTGTTGTTGAGGGTCATGCCGAGGTCGAGGTTGTACAAGACTCTGGACAAATCGTTGCTGTACGAGACTTCGTTGACGCCGCCGCCGGCATAGGCAATCAGGGCGGACTGGGCGTAGTAGGTCATGGTGGACCAGCTAAAGTTGAGGATGCTGAAGCGCTTGGGGCCATCGGGGCCCGGTGCAAACACTCCTCCATCTTCTGTTGAAGGGGTCATCGAGATATTCGTATAGTCGCTCGTGTCCAGCTGGACCGTCTTGATCTTGTCGTGGGCGTTGGCCACCGAGCCGTTGGGAAAGGTCGAGATGATGGTGTCGAGCAGGATGCCGTTGACCACGGCCGTGCGGCGCGTGTGCACCGCCAGGTACAGGCTGCACGTCACCGCTTTCGGGGTGCCGCCTTCTTCGGTAAACAGGTAGGTGACGCGCGAGATCTCGTTGCCGTAGGCCGACGTCTCGTTGAAGATGGCCGCGTCGCCCGACGCGTCCGTGTCCAGGCTGCCGTTGATGTAGGTGCCGTAGCGGTTGCTGAAATTGCCCGTCGGACCCGACCCGTACTTCATGCTGTAGTCGCAGATCAGGCCCTCGTCCTCGCAGCTCATGTTGATGTCGCTCGTGCGGTTGATGCACACCGACGACACGCCCAAGGTCGCATAGTCGGGCCACGTGCAGTTGCCCGTGAGGCAGCTCGGCGTAATGGCGAAATCCGTCGTCGTGCCCACGTTGTACACGACATTGTTGAAGCCGCCCTTCCAGGCCAGGGCGGTCGTCTTCTCCGCCAGGATCGAGCCCGTCATGTACGCGTTGTACAGCGCCGACGCCGGCACCGACGGCACGCCGCCCGCCTGGTTGTAGGTCGCGTTGGCAAAGGGCAACGACCGCGCCTCGTACTTGACCAGCTGCTGCGCAAACGAGCCGACAATCGGCATCGTCAGCACCAGCAGCGCGCCCAGCGACGCGCCGCTGCCCAAAATCATGACGGGCCGCGTGAGCAGCAGCTTGGCCGCGCCCATGGGGCCCTGCGCCGCTTCGTCAAACACGACGTAGTCGCTCAGCCGCTGCAGCTTGTAGTCCCCCGAGCGCGTGGGCGAGAACCAGTTCCACTTGCACTGCCCGATCAGCGTGCCCGTGGCCGTGCCCACGGCCGTCGTAAACACCTGCGTCAGCAGCGACACAATCGTGTTGAGCGTCACGCTGTAGGGGAACTTGGGCAGCGGCGAGTTGTTGTACTTGGTCAGCACGTCGTAGATGCCCGCCAAGCTCATCAGCCCGACGGCCATCATCGCAATCTCTGTGATCCAGTCGTAGATGATCCAGTGCCGCGGCCGCTGCTGCTGCTGCTGCTGCATGGGCGGCGGTGGCGGATAACTTGGAAGCGGCATGTCCGGGCCGCGGTCCTGTTGTGATGATGGGAGAATACCGCCGCTGGCCATCGTATCGGGTGTGCCTGGTGGTGGCGGTAGGGCCGCGCTTGTCGAGTGTTGGACGCCATCTTTCAGGACATAGCTGTCCTCGATTTCATGTGCCTTTGTCGTCATCTTGTCGAGGTGGCCCATCTCCGTGTCATGGCTGTGCGGGCTTCAGTTGATTCAGAAAAAGTGAGTCAAAGGAGGCTGAGGCTGTATGGTTCTAAGCAGAACACAAGAAAAGGCCATAGCGGTAAGGATTTGTAAGATAAAGAAAAAATATAGAGTACGAGTAGCAAAATAGGGGAAAAATAGACGTACAAATAAGAACATATCTGAAACTTGCCAACAACGGAGTACTCCGTATGTCAGTCAACCTTGAAGCTGGGCATCTCGGACAAGATTACAATCATACTCTGTTGAACAAGGGTCCTCCTGTAAGGCGAGCCCCGGGGCGGTAGCCTAATATTCTCCTAACGACCCGCCCCCATACCCAGGCTTGACGTTTCGATACGAGAGGGCATCGACCGAAAATAACATTTGCGAGCCACTGAAATCTTTGCTGAAACAAGTGCGAACAGGCCATGCGATATGTTGCTACAAGCCTCGTCTTCTTGGATACAAGAGCACACGTTTGTCTTGTCTTGTCTTCGCTTGTTTTGTTTTGTTTTTCTTTTTTGTCCCTTTTCTACGGAATCAGTGAACTACGAGTACTCGTAGATAATGTCTACAGACCGATGATCCCAACTCGCCACCTCGGCCTGGTTTCCTTTGGCGGTGGAACCTGAATGTCACTCCTAATATGGAGAGTGCTCGTAATCCAGTGCATTGCATTGATACGGTGACCCCTTGATTGTGGAACGATGAGGAGTGCAAGTGTAAATATGTACATCGTACTCGCATGGGGCATATTTGGGTGCCGATCCATCAGCGCACGGAGTACGGATGAAACTTGAGCAGAGTGGTTTATTGCAGAAGAGTTTGTTCACGATGATGTCAGGCGTCCAAGCCGTCTACATTTTGGATGTTTGTTGGGAATCATAGTAGAAAATCAATAACACATATGTTTTTGAAAATATATATATCCTGCCCATAGCCAGTAGCCAGGCACTTTCGGTGTACGAGTATTCCGTCAACTCGCATCGAACAAGGAACACACCCAAACCAGCACTCTTTTTCCCGATTTGCTTTCAGAAGGGACACGAAGCCAGGGTCGACTCAGACGCCGTCGAAGAACAATAGGAACCCCTGATCCAAGCTCCATGCTGCGCAGCCGGACACGCTCGGCCTAGACTTTGTATTCAGCCAACATGGGATGAAGAATGAACTATTTTTCAACGTATGTAGAGGTTTTTACATCAAAATGTCTAACATTGTGTTTCATCTCGAGCGCATACTTTTTTTTTTCGAAAAATCTCAAGAAAAACTTCAGACAACAAACAAGAACAAACCAAAATATGCACATAAGTCCTTTGCCCAAATCGGCATCCCATCAGATCATATCGCGGCTCACCACGAGCGTTATTTCCCTCCTATCGTCTTGACAGCCTATCACTGTCACTTCCCCCATATCATTGGATCAAAGCTTGTCTCTTCAGAACTGTTACGTGTACCTAATTTCACTACGTGACCCGCAGCCCCGGATTATGTCATAAGGGGACACAAATCATGAGCTTCGTGTTTTATTGCCCGTCCATGCTGTTACCGTGGTTCTTATGACGATCGGCAGCCGTTGATTTTCTACGGAGGGACGGAGGGACGGAGGGACGGAGGGACGTCGTTCCGCGCAGCTGAATAATCGCCGATTTGACAGTTGCGCGACCCCCACCGATATAATATAAAGTTAAGCTTATTTCCTTACCCACAAAATGCTTACTATTCAAATGAGTCATTCTGCATCGTGCTCTCTTTCTAAGTCGTGCAGTCACTGCGCTCGGGACTATATATCAGAGATATTTCTTGTTCTAGCGTGCTGTTTACGAGCATTTGAGTGACTCACATTACTTGAAGACTCATTTGCAGGATCCTATGATACGTTACATGCAGCTGGCAGAAGTCAAAAGTCCAAGTTCAATAGAATGTAAGATTCGTCAAATGCTCATCACATGCGGCTTTCTATTTAGGTTGAGCATCTGCCCCTCGTGTAAACGATTGTTGAACGTATCAACCAACCACCTTCTTCTACCCACGACACAATGCCTGAACTTGATGCCGCCGTGATCGCCCGCCTGTCGCTGCACGATCCCGAACATTTTGCCCTCCAGCACGCCCAAACGATTCACCGTCTGGAGCTGCTCAAGAAATGGAACATCCCAGCCGGCGCTCGGGTGCTGGAGCTGGGCTGTGGGCAAGGCGACTGCACAACCGTTCTCGCCTCCGCCGTGGGCGACCAGGGCCGCGTGGTGGCCATCGACCCAGCCGACCTGGACTATGGTTCTCCATTCACACTCGGCCAAGCACAGCAACACATTACGCAAGGCCCGCTGGGCCCGCGGATTACGTGGGTGCAGCAAGCACCCCTCGACTACCTCGCGTCCCTCTCTGCCGACGCTAAGCCCTTTGACGCCGCCGTGCTGGCCCATTGCCTGTGGTACTTTGCCTCCCCCTCGGCCATCCTGGCGACGTTGCGCGCTCTCAAGCAGCACTGCCAGCGGCTGCTCCTGGCCGAGTGGTCGCTCGTGGCCACCGACCCCGCGGCCCAGCCCCACGTGCTGGCGGCGCTCGCCCAGGCCGCCCTCGAGTGCCACAAGCCCGTCAGCATCTCGAACGTCCGCTCGGTGCTGGGGCCCAAGCAGCTCACCGCGATGGCCCTGGCGGCCGGGTGGCAGCTGGAGAGCAACACCCGCGTGCCGTGTGGCGCGGGCGTCATGGACGGCCGATGGGAGGTCGCGGAATGTCTGTCGGCCTCCTTTGACAAGCAAGTGCAGGAGACGATTGCGGATGAGCGGGCGCGGGCCGCCGTGGTTGCCTTGCGCGATGCGTGCGAGGCAAGCCTCGAAGTTGTGCCCGAGGGGCGGAAGGGCGTGCGATCCATGGATGTGTGGGTTGCTACTTTTGTCTGACGAGATCAATGTCTTTTGCCCTTCTGGCTATATAGATGGTATATTTGCAAGAGTCTCTACGGATACGTAGGGACTACATGAGTGCAAGTTTCAAGGTGTAACATTGTAAATGTGTCAGACAGCGAAATGATAATCTGGACTTCATAGCTTGATAGTGTGCTCGCCTTGATACCTGCATTCGTAATTGATATAGTGCCATTCTTCGGCACCACGAGCTCTAATCGGGAAAGAGATTGTAGTTCGCTGGCATCATTTGTGACTTGTGTACCTTGGTTTTCGTATGAAAATATATTTAGCTAATACTCCAGGCATATTAAATTGTGGTCTTGATTTGCTTGCCGTCTTTCCAAATTCGACGATCAAGCGAGGTTGGACGTCATATATATCGGCGATAAAATCGACCTGGGAATTAAATTGCATTCTCAGGCACATGTCTTACCTCGAGAAATAACGTCTCTCAATGAGGAACAAAAAAACGAGTCTATGTTCTAAAATCGGTTAATTATTCTATAAAATTATATTATGATCTGCCAATTACCAGCCTGCTTTCATTTTTTCCACAGCTTCGGCCTCGCCAACAACATCGGCAAACCGGGCGTCGAGATCAAAGAGCGTCGCGCGCTGGATTTCTACACTGCGGTCGCCGCTCGCCTCTTCCACCACCATGCACCGGAAGCCGTGGCCGCAGGCGTCGACGGCCGTGGCACGCACGCAGCCACTGGTGCTCACGCCGCACAGGACAATGGTATCGACCCCGAGCGCATTCAGCTGCCCGGTCAGGTTGGTGGCCAGAAAGCCGCTGGGGTTGCGCTTCAGGATGACCGTCTCGTTGTCCCAGTCCGGCGTCAACCCGGGCATCCAGGCATCCATGCCGCGGCGGTCGCCCTCTTGCCAGATGGACATGCCCGGGGACTTTTGGTACATGACGCCGCAGTCGACCATGGTGGGATGCGTGTAGCGCACCTGACACCAGATGACGGGGATGCCGCCCTGGCGCGCGGCGGCGAGGAGGCGGGCCATGCTCTGGGGCGACGCGGCGCCGGCCGGGTCGGCCAAGAGCGAGAGCGGCGAGCCCTCGGCCCAGTACGCGCGGCAGACGTCGATCAAGACAAGACAGGGCTTGCTTCCCCATCCGAGCGGCTGGTGGAAGCCGGCGGCCTTGGAGGCCTCGTAGTAAGGGTGTGATTGAACGAGAGCCGTCGGCATGGCTGTGGTTTGGAGGAGGTTGGTAATGGAATTGGTGTATATCAACAAGGTAAGACCATCCAACGTGTTTTTGATACCATGCAAGCATACAATTTTATCTACAGTAGCTATTCTTTCGGCCGTTGCCGTCTCTTATCACATATGCTGATAGTTTGCCGGTCTTATTTATATCCGGCCGGCATTCTTGTCTTATTGTACAAGTAGTCCCCACATTTCCGATTTCCGAACATATCTCAACATCGTCGATTCGCATCTGATATAATATGATAGCCCGACACGAGATACGATACAACTTTACGAGGCGGGTTATCATTGGCTACGGGTATATTCACAACATCGTCGAGTGCCATTTACATGCGGAAACACACTAGGATTCGTTTACGAAGGATATAGTACTCAAATTGAAAGCTCGTGTATTAATATTGTTCTCCCAAAAGTGTACGAGTAAGCTATTCAATATTAATTAGCTGCGGCGAGAAGCCAATCAAGTGCTGCCTTTCCACTTGATCTCGAGATACCGCAGTGGTAGATAGAACAGGCCACCCAGGACGGCCGCCGACTCGAAGCCGATATCACCCGTGGTCTTGGCAATGGGTCCGGTGTACCACACCTGCGCCATGGACGGAATGACAAGGCCAAAGGGCAGGACGAGCGCGGTCAGCGCGGCCAGGCCGGTCGGCAGCCGCTTGGCATTGTTCCAGATGGCCGGGTCGAGGTTCTTGGCGTTGTTCTTGCGGAAGACGAACCACTCGGTCAGGAGGATGGCGGTGAAGCCGGCGCTCCAGTAGCTGATGATGCCCAAAAAGTCCTCGAGGGAGTCGAAGAAGGACTCGGCGGCCTTGATGCCGACGCCAATGTCAATGGCGGTGATGGCGACGACAAAGACGACGCGCGGGATCTTGGCAAACTTGGGCCAGATGACCTGGAAGTTGAGCGAGACCGAGTAGAAGCTGGGCGAGATCTGGGCAATGACGCTGAGCGCCAGGATGACGGCCACAAACTTGCCGAAGCCGCCCGCCGGCGCCAGCATGGCGACCAGAATGCCGCCCACGGCGTCGGCGTCGTTGGCGGCCGCCCACGACGGGATGTTGGGGACCGCACCGCCAATGGCGGCGCCGACGATCATCAGCAGGATCGAGGGCAGGCAGATGCCGAGCCAGGCGTAGAGGAAGATGCGCAGCTTGGGCGGGTGGGGGCCGAGGTAGACGGCAATGTCGCCAATGGTGGTGCTGTAGGGCAGAAAATAGCCGGCAATGAAGCTGATGAAGGTGATGGCCGTGGCCGGGTCGCAGGGCTCGGCGGCGGCCACTTGGTGGTGCAGCTTGGAGCCGCCGCAGCCGATGGTGATGACAATGGCCAGCAAGGCCGGGATCCAGGCCCAGCGCTCGTAGTGGTGGATGATCTGGAAGCCGCCAAAGGCGGGGATCATGGCACACACGGCGACGATGACGATGCCGACGGTCGAGCCGATCTTGTCGCCCGACACGGCATTGAGGGTCTGGCCGGCGGTGACGAGGCAGATGATGCTGTAGCCGCATAGGGTGCACATGTTGAGGATGACGACGACAATGTTGGGGTACATGCCGAAGCAGTAGCGGGCCTGGATCATCTGGCGCATGCCGGTCTGGGGCGAGATGGTCTCGATAAAGGCCGGGGGGATGCACATGACAAAGGAAAAGAAGAGGATGAGCAGCGAGGTATCGCGGACACTCATGCCGTAGCTGAGCGTCCCGAGCATGCCTGTGACGATTCTGGGTGTGTTAGTTTCTGTGCCATAATAATTGAATAAATATCTGGAAGAAGGAAAACGCACGGCAAAGGACACAGCAGACTCGTGCACCACACGGTAAAGATCTTGTTGTAGGCCGAGTCGGTTCGGAGCTCCTCCGGCACAGGCTGCACGCCGCGAAGCTCTACGCCGGAGGCATTCAGGAGCTTGCGCACCTTGTCCAGCGCAGAGCTCTGCAGAAACTGGGTCTCGCCCGGGAGCACCTCGACCTCGGCCGCAGGGCTGGCCTCGCTGGTGGCCTTGACGCCCTTTTCGGGGTCCGACCCAGTGAGAGACGGAGACATGGCGGTTTTGGATGCCCGTCGGGAGGGAGTATTATGCTTGGTTGTGTCCTGTAGCGAAATAGGATACACAGGTGAAAGCAAAGTGTGTTGTATCTAGAGTGATGGGTTGGGCCTCGGAAAACACACAAGCATGCAAACAGTAGGACTGCATTAAGTACTTGTCTGTTTACTCAGTATATCTATCAATATATATCTACCCAATGCGATCGCTTGATGCAAAGACGAAGGCTCGCTGGGGGCCAGACATGGTGTGTCTCTTCCTTGGCGGCATTTGCCTATCTGGATTTTTGCCGGCACATGGCCGGCGAGATTAATAACATGCTTCCTGCAGTGAAGGCAGGCTGACGGAGCCTGGCAACGGAGACTGGCGATAGATACCGCACATCCTAGTACAGTTTAGATTGCCACGTTATCATCTCAGAAAGGCACCCTGCCTGGGAATCATTGAATCTAGCTTGATTTGAGACCTGCCATATCTCACGGCAGATAGTCAATGTCCCCCGTCCCCATGCCTATGAGGGTGCTAGACCGTTTTGAGCAGTGGCATACTACGACGTATGGCCAATCATCTTACATATCCTACGGCTGTATGAACACCGTGCGGAAAAAGGCACGCTTTACGTCGTAGGGTCGTAATCTATCTTGTGATGGCGGTCTATGTTGGGCCTTTGCAGACCAATCCAAACACGTTTACAAATCACGTTAACTTGATATTGAGGCAGGCTTATATTATAATAAAGACAGGATTTCTCTAGCTGCTATCAGCGAGACCGCTATCAGCGAGACCGCGAAGGAGCCGTCAGAGGCGTGAGGCCCTTCTCCAAGAGAAGAGCGTTGATGGCTGGGATGTGGTCGTAGAAATGGGCCTGGAAGTTGTCCCAGAGCTGCACCTGCTGGGGCCGGATGCAGGTGTGCCGGTTCATGGCATACGAGGTTATCGAGAGATGGGAGCTGATGTGCAGCATGAAGCCCAGGCTGTCTGTGCCGACGAGGACATTTTCCAGCGACTCGGTTGTTGCCTTGATCCACGTGTCGTAGGTTTCTATAAAAAAATCATTATTAGCACACGACACAGAGTAGGTCCAAGAAGGAGAGATCTTACCGCCATGGGGCATGTAGCTGTTTTCAAACGTCAGGCCGCCGGCCACCTGCTGGCGCGAGCTTCCGCCGTACTTGCCGTAGATCAGGCCGCCGATCTCCGTGGCCATGTTGCGGTGGTAGTAGGGGGGCCGGAACGTGTTTGTGCTCGTCTGCCATTTGGGAAGAAAGGCCGCAAACTCCGTCAGAGACACGCCGGGGATCTTGGAGCGCGCCATGAGGACCGTGTGTGCTGTGGGGTCCACCTGCTCCCTCAGGGTTGTGTTGAAGGAGACAAACTTGGACAGATCGTATTTGTACGGGGCATAGCTAGAAGTCAGCCTCATTTTTCGAGTATATATTTAATGCCGAGGAAGTACTTACTTTCCATGCCACGAGACGACGTCAAACGGCGTCCACGCCTGCTCGTAGCTGTAGAACTTGCCCGCCAGCTTGATGACCACGCGCCACGTCGAGTCGTCAATGTCAAAGCGGGCCACCGGCGTCTTAAAGTCGCGGGGCAGCGCCAGGCCGTTGCTGCCCAGCGGGCCAAGGTCCGGCAGCTCGTAGTGCGTGCCGTAGATCTCCTGGATGTAGCCGCGTGCCGCGCCGTCGGGCAGGCTGACGCGCCATCGGAGGCCCGCCTGCACGACGGCAATCTCGCCCGGGCGCACCAGCATGCTCCCGAGCTCGGTCTGGATGTCGAGACGGCCCTCGTTGGGAATGATGAGAAAGTCGCCGTCGTTGTTGCAAAACGCCTCCTTGGTCATGTCGGCGTTGGCCGCGTACATGTGGATGGCAATGCCCTCCTTTGTCGTGGGATCGCCGTGGCCGCCCATCGTTTTTAGGCCACCGATGAACGTCACGGGGCCCTTGTCCTTGGGCGGGATGTCGAGGGGGCCCCAGGTGTAGGACAGGGGGTTGTATTGCACCGACGGGTTGAAGGGCGAGAAGCAGGCCTGGACGTCGTCCTGCGGCGGCATGGGCGCGAGGGGTCGATGGGCAACGGAGGGGCGAATGCGGTACATCCATCTTTTTGGTTAGATTTATTTTTGAAAAAAAAAATATGATTGCTAACATAGGCGTACCCCGACTTACACATGCAACTGGCTCTGGCGCGACGATATGAATGACGTCCCGTTGAGTTGCTCCGAGCACAGATCAAAGGGGCATCGCTGAGGCACATTGCGGCCACATTCCGGCAGCGCGCCAGGGCTTTTGGCAGGATGTTAATATGTAACCAGAGTTTTGTCATTTACACAATTCCAGAACCAAAACATACATTGCCTCCGATGCAAAGCGATTTCCAAAACCCTGCATATACCGGTACGGGTCGCTCGGGCTCGCCTCGTACTCAAAGCCTTCCGTGGCAGAGAGGCTGGTGACGCCGACGGTCTCTTGCGATAGATTGTTTGATGCTGCTGCGCCGCCCATTTTGTCGCCGGTGCTAGGAACAAACTCGCCCATGACGCTGATGGAAAGGAATCTTGGCCTGATTTAGGGAACGTGATGATTTGGACAGAAGTGAAAAAAAGAAGAGACACCAGATGACGTTCTCTCCCTCCCTCTCTTTTTCTTTAACATTACTTGATATATTACCGGCCGGTGCTGAGCGCATAGATAAGCCAAATACACTTGCCGGAGATTGTCGTTGCTGTTCTCCATTGCCTGCCGGCACTTGGATATGGATGCTACAACGTCGTGCCCACCTGGTGGATCGTCGGTATCGAGCGAGCTATCTCCTCGACCGAGACTAGTGGACGGCAGTGCGTGGGTAAACGGATAAGGGCAGGCAAAGTGCCGGCCGGACTTGTGTTTCTTATCAGAATGTCGCTAGTTCTCGGCAGGCAGTTTATATCCCAGCGTATGCCCTGCCCCGTGTGGTGAGGGCACGGCAACCGACATTTTTACAAGCTCAGCCCAACCTACCCCGTCATACGAGTTGTCGTAATACTCGTATTATATTATCTTCCAGATATGGAGCTGCAAGAGGTTCTTCCTGCCCCTGCAATTGCCGATGCCGGGCAGGAAGGCATGAAACTGAGGCGTGCCAGTGTTGCCTGCAGGAGGTATGGGCCTTATTGAGACAACCATGTGGGCATTCGCTAAAATAATCCTAGGTGTCGCCGGCTGCGAACCAAGTGCGTGACACAGAACGGCAAAGCCCCCTGTGATGGCTGCCGGCGTGCCGGCGAACAGTTCTCCAGCTCCTGGTAGGTCACTGCTTTTCTGTAGGGAGTGTGGGACGGTGTCACTAACGCATCTCACAGTTTCTTCCCCACGCGTGGGCATAGTCATTTCGACCGTGGCGTAAGTTTACAACGTTTTTTATTTTATTTTTCTTTTCTTTATTTATTTTTCTTTATTTTTCTCCCGTTTTTGCTTTTTTTTAAAAAAAATTGTTTATCAACAACGAGCGTAAAAGACTAACACCAATACCATAGTACCGGGTCGAAAAAGCACACAAGAGGAAAGACGCCGACACCACGCGCGACAATATCGTGACCGTGGATCTGGGAGAGCATGGCAACGTCACAGTATCGGCTGCAGCGTATGTCTCACTTCTTGTGCTACCTACTTATTACTTGCACGGAGTATGTACTAACAAGAATCAAGCACCGAGAAAGGCATGCCGATCGGCCCGGCCTTTCCCACCCCGAGCAGCTCGCCGTCCCTCTCAGGCACTGCCCGGCGGCACCACCAGAGCGTCTTGCCGCCGCAGAGGGAAGTGATTGAGGGCTGCACGACGATGTGGACGTGCGTCTTCCAGGTGGGTTTCATCTCGAAGCGACTTTTTCTAGAGAAACTCTCGCGGGATGTCTCGTCGATCCCGCTCTTTCTCCTCCTCAGCATCCTGAGCGTGTCCTGCCGCTTCACGCCATGCCTGATTCGACGGTACGGGAGCAGCCAAGCGGCGACGGAGTATTTCATGCACCAGGCATCGCTGCTCGTGCCCGACTGCATGTACGACCCGACGCTGGAGAATGTGCAGGCCTTTTTGCTTCTGGCACTTTCGCAATGGGGGCACGGGGACAAGGTCCGAAGCTCGGTAGGTCTCTCCGCGTATCGTGCTTTTGGTGTCTCAAACTAACCTTGATAGACACACATGGGAATAGCCGTCAGAAGTGAGTAAGACATGCGTCTTATATACAACCCAATAGCATACTAATAAGGTGCAGTGGCCGGTCTGCTGCGTCTTCATCGCGAAGAGACATATCGACTGTCAGACAACGCTACCACCGAGGACATTGTCAAGGCTGAGATTGCCAGACGGACATTCTGGGTTCTCGAGAGTAAGCACTCCTTTGCCACATCTAAGAAAAATATTAAAAAAAAACGCCATTGTATTTCAAAAATCTAACAACGTCCAGCCGAGGGCAACCTCCACACCAGCCACGCATCACCCGTGCCGTTCAGCCTGGACGACATCACAGCACTGCTGCCGTGCGAGGAGAGCGACTTTTCCTTTGGCCGGCTGCCCGCGGCACGCGCCGCCATGCCGGGAACCAAAGCAGCCCAGCTCCATCCCGAGCTGGTGTCGCTGTCGTCGCGCTCCATCTTTGCCACGCTGCTTCAGGCACACAGCCTCTGGGGCCGGGTGGCCCGCAGCGCGCAGCCGGCCGACGACATAATACGAATCGCCACCAGCGGTCGTCCGGCATGGGACCCCGACAGCAGCTATGCCAAGATGTGCCGCGAGCTGCGCGACTGGGAAAAGGGCATTCCCGACAACCATCGGTGGAGCGTGTGGAACATGCGCGGCCACACGGCCGAGCACGTCCACCTGGCGTACCTGAGTGTTGTCATGGTCATCCGGCTGGCCAACATTGTCGTTCGCCGTGATTTTCTGGACATGTAGGTTTCGCGAGATGTTTTTGTCCACCATTCCGTCGTGCAAGCCTACGAGTACAACAACGACCTAACTCCACACACAGAATGGTGTCCAACGTCTCAAACCAGATACAGGATGGCTCTCCAGACAAGTTCTGGGAAACGGCCGCTGATGAGCTGTACCAGAATGTCGAGGGGCTGATGGAACCCATTGAATGGTTCATGTCGACACGAGCCGAGGCCGAAGGCTTCTCTGCCATATTGGTAATGTTGCCTTTTCTTCTTCTTCTTCTTCTTCTTCTTCTTCTTTTTTTCTTCTCTTTTTTTTAAAAAATCTAGTATGCTAACAAGCCTGCAGCTGTTCTCTCTTTACACCTGTGGAACATTGTATCTGCAACTCATTCGGACGCCTCACCGTAAGTACAGTATATCCCAGGATGCATTCAGTAAAGGCGCACTCAAGTAACATGAACTACTCCAGTATGCCCGAAGCTAGCACGAGCTGCGACGCCCAAGCTGTCACAGTGCTTGCAGATGCTGTCGGAATTCCAGGGCACGTGGCCACTGGCATCCAAATGGCTCGCATCCCTGACCAAGGCCGCTTCCTCGGTGCAGCAGCGGTCAACAGCGGGCGCCACCATGCAGGACATGTCATTGCAGGTATGTCTGGTGTCTATATCTCCGATAGTGTACAAGCACTACAGGAACATCTATATACTGACAACTTATCAATCACAGGACAGCTCCACCGTGATACCCAACGTCGACGAAAACTCCATCGGGTGGTCGATGCCAGCAAGCCTGGAAATGCTCACGGCCGCGGCGGAATCGGCCGCACGGGTGTCGACTCCCCCGCCCCGTGCATTTCATGAGATCAAGACGACGGGCATGGTGGAGGCTCTTTTGAATGAACCTTCGACTGTGAGTGACAATGACAATGCAGGGGGCAGCACGTCGTTTGAGCATGAACTGGCTGAATTTCTGGGGATTGGGAGTTACGGGATGATGGATGTGTGGCCGCCGTTGGACGATAGCCTTCGATCTTGTAGTGAGTGATCGGTTCACTGCGTCGTAATGCAATAGTATTATTTTGACTATTTTCTGCCTACGGAATAAAACCTCAGCTCGTACTGTATTATGTGTTAGGCACTGCAGTTAATAATCTAGAAGACGGGGCCACTTCATGGACTGCCCGCTGTCTCCTATGCCGGCCGGAAAGTTAGCGTAGGCGTGGATACTGTTCGGCTTATATAGAAGAAAAAGTATAATATACTATGTTGATGAAGATACGTCACTTCCAAAACTCTACATAACACGAATCAATTCAAACAAAAAAAAACAACCAACGACACCATGACAGCCCTATCGCCATCCGACTACCCGGAATACGCAGAGTGCATCTCCAACAAGACACAGCCACCGCTCGGATGGGGGTCGCGCCCGGCGCTCGTCCTGTTGGACGTCACCAAGCCCTACTTTTCCGCCGCCTCGCCCCAGTCGCTCCTGGAGTCGTCGTGCGGCACGGGCGCCTCTCTGCCTGCGACGGCCGCGTCCCTCATCGCCGCAGCACGCACCGGCGGGTGTCCCGTCATCTGGGCCAACACGCTCTTTACCAACGCCCACCTGCGCGATGCCGGACTGTGGAAGCAAAAGGTGGCCGCCCGCGTGCTCGGCACCTTTAATGAAAAGGACGCCGAGCGCCAGCAGATTGGATACTTGCCCGATCTCGCGCCAGACACCACGGTCAAGGAGCCGGGCGAAGGCGGCGCCGCTGTTTCGGATCTTGTCGTGAGCAAGAAATTTGCCAGTGCCTTTTTCGGCACCAATCTCGCCACGCAGCTGCAGTTCCTCAACGTCGACACGCTGGTGTTTTGCGGCGCACGAACCGGCGGCGAGATTCGGCAGAGCGCCCTGGACGCGCAAGGACTCGGCTTCCGTGGGATTGTAAGTTTTCAAAAGGCCCGGCTTGTGTTCGTTCCATCACGTTGACTAACGCGAATAGATTGTCAAGGAAGCCTGCGCGGATACTTGCAAAGAAACACACTTTGCCAACCTTTTCGACATTCACGCAAAAATGGGAGACGTTGTCACGCTCGCCGACGCATTACAGGGTCTGCAGAAAGGGTGGTCTACGCAGCTCTAGTTGACTTGTTTACTATATTATACAGCGAACAGAAGCGATCATCCAGCGGCATCCCATGAAATGCTTCCTTGCTAGTGAGATTCTCATCGAACATCATCCACGGCAAGCTTATCGCCCTACGACGTATACTCTGTATATCTAGGATGATAGCCCATCATTGATGCGGCCGGATACGTGCACTGTCTCGTCGGTGTTGATAGGATAGTGAACGCTGCATGTTTTGCCTATCCGGCACTTCTGCCGGCCGCTGCGGTGCGTTAGCTTCTTATCAGACTCCCTGCCCTCCTCTTTATCTTTCCCTGCTATCTCTATTGAAATTCGACATGGCTCAACTCTGCAAAGCAATCGTAGACTGGTCTCGGGATTTCTAATAAAGCTCTCGCGTACGCTGCCTTTAGGGCTGTACATAATATTGAGAATGGCTTTGTAATTCTGAAAAATAGTTTGCGCATGACAGTGAGATGGACTTCCACCACTTTCCCCCGGCCACGCTGCTTGCAGCCGCGGCGACGTTGAGTTTTCTTTTCTTGTACGCGGCGCGTCGTATATTCGGGAAGCAAAAGTACAACCTGCCCCCTGGACCGCCCGGCGAGTTTCTGCTTGGCCACTACCGGAAGATCCCTTTTGAGGCCGCTTTTAAACAATATGCCAAATGGTCACGCGAATACAGTACGTATCATTTGTGATGTTTTTCCAGCCCAAATCAAGTGTTAACACCATCTCATGGTAGACTCTGATGTCCTCTATTTTGAGACGTTTGGGACAAAATGGATCGTTCTGGACAGCCTGAAGGCGTCCGTGGACCTGCTCGATAAGCGCGGTGCCAACTACAGCGACCGGCCCAAGTTTATCATGTTTGAGGAGTGAGTCCAGTTCCTCCATGTGGCTGTGTAGATATGATGGCATTTTGCTAATCGGAAAGAATGGGCTGGGCCCCAACGCTCACATGGCTGCGCTGGGGACCACGCATGCAGATGCATCGCCGGATTCTTCAGCCAGCCTTTAGCAAGACGCAAGTTCGCCAGTACCAGGGCCATCAGCGAAAACAGGCTCTCCTCTGCCTGAAAAGCATTATCGGGGACCCGGACGGCTGGAACAATGCCATCCGGCGCTTCGCCGTCGCCGTCGTGCTCAATATCTCGTTCGGCGTTGATGTGGATGGGCCGAACAGCCCCTGGATCAAGATCGCAGACGACGCTGCCGAAGCCATCAGCAACTCGGGTGCCCCTGCGAGCAGTATCATGGATCGGTTTCCTGCTAGTACGTATTGCACTGAACTTGCTCGCCTCCATCCGAACTAACAAAAGTGCAGCCCGTCATCTGCCTACTTGGCTGCCATTCATGGAGCGTCTCCGTTATGCGCACAAGTGGCGGTGGGCCATTGAAGCCATCACGAATGTTCCCTTCAGCCAGGCCCAGCAGGAGATGGACCAGAAAATCATTCGCAACTGCTTTGCCCATGACCGCCTGGCGATCTACAATGCGAACGCGGAGAAGGGCATCCCCAACGAGTTTGGCATGGACGACATCCGCGGTGCATCCGCTGCCATCTACATTGCCGGCAACGATACGGTGTGTCTATATGAAGCTGTCCAAAGAAGCCCTGAAAAAGAGAGAGAAAAAAAACTAACTCCCGCAGACAGCCACAACAGTCATTCTCCTCGTCCTGTATCTCATGCAAAACCCTGCCGTCCAGGCCAAGTGCCAGGAAGAAGTCGACCGCGTCGTGGGCACAGAGCGGCTGCCGACCTGGGACGACATCCCCAACCTGCCGTATCTCAACCTCGTGCTGCAGGAGACGTACCGCATGAACCCGCTGTCGCCGCTGGGCATCCCCCACGCCGCCCTCAACGACGACGTCTACAACGGCATGTACATCCCCAAGGGCACGATTGTGTACCAGAATGTCTGGTCCATGCACCACAACGAAGAGGTGTACCGTGACCCCATGGCATTCCGGCCCGAGCGGTATCTTCCCAGGGCCGAGGGCGGCAGCGGTGAGCCGTTGCCCGTGGGCAATTTCGGCTTTGGCCGGCGGGTGTGCATTGGCCGCGCCTTGGCCGAAAACAGCTTGATGATATTCCTGGCGAATCTCGTTGCCACGTTTGCCATCAGCTATCCCGTGGACAGCAGCGGCAAGCAGGTCCCCTTTGAGCCAGAATGGTCGTTTATCGGACAGGCGTAAGATCTATCCCTCCCCTGCCAATGTTTGTTGTGTTTTTTATTGTGTTTTTTGACGACTAACATCCAGACAGATATCCGCTGCCATTTCCCGCAAGATTCACGCCGAGGTCTACAAAGGCCGAAGATCTGCTGAGAAATGCTTGATGGATGTGACCTAGACCAATAGAGTCAGGAAAAGGAAGATGGAATGATATCCTGTACCCTTTGCCGGGGTGTGTACTTGTCAAGATGGAGGCTTGTTACTAAGAGTCAATATGACTGTACAGTAGTAAAATAGCATCGTTTGAATTAATCAGTCCTCTTCTATTGGGAATCTTGATACAATGTATCCTCCTGGACACTACTCCTCCTCCACCTCGCCTTCCTCATCATCTTCCTCATCGTCTTCTTCATCCTCCTCCTCCTCCTCCTCGTCAAATTCCTCTTCAAATTCCTCGCCCCAATCCGATTCTTCGTCAAAATCATGCATAAACAAACGCACCTCACGTTCACAAGAGAGCCTCATTTTCCAATGATCAAAGACATCTTCCTCCGCCATCTCGCGAGCCACGCTGCTGATCTCGCCTCCTGCTCGTTTTATCTCATGCTCCACCCGAAAGGGAATCGACATGATGATAAACTTGGTTTTCCCTTCCTCAAACTCATCACCATACCGGCGTCTGCCGCCCCATTCACTCGACCCCTCCCAGCTGCTCTCGGACACGAGCTTGCGGGTCACGTCGGGATACAGCACGGCCGTGTCTTCGCCTCCTCGCCGAAAGTACCACTTCTCGCTCATCTGCTTCGCAATCGCCTCGAGCTGCGCGCGTTTTCGACTCACCGTCTCCAGCTCGATGCGAAACTCGCGCAGGCAGCTGGGCAGCGCCCGCGAGACACCTTCGAGCCAGTTGGCCTCGAAAAACAGCGCGTGGTCTCGTTCCCACCACCACCAGTCCGCGTGCCGGATGGTCAGGACCAGCTGCCGCGGGGCCAGGGCATTCTTGCGCAGCAGGTCTGCCAGTGCACCTTCTTGCAGCTTGTACATCTGGGCAAAGACGCGCATGCTGTGTATCTCGGGCTTGGGCGCAAACCCCAGCGTCTGCTGGGAGACCTGCGCCCGCGCCGCCCACGTGTCGAGCGCCGCGCGGCTCGTCGTCGGCGCGCGGTACTCGGGCGGTGCCCGCTCCGGCTGCGCGAGCCAGAACGAGTGCGTACGCAGCTGGTACGGCAGGAACCACGTCTCCACGTACACCGCGCGGCACGTGCGCAGCAGGGCCGTGTCGCTGCGCCGCGGCGCAATGTATTCGGGCCGCGTGTAGTACGTCGTGGCGCTGTACTGCTTGGCCTCGGCAGGGTCGGGGTAGTCGGTCAGCGCATAGGCAAAGATTTGGCTGCGCACCTCGGGCGGCAGCTTGGCGAAGATGATGCTGTCCGTCTGTGGTGCCGCGGGAGTTGCGAAGACGTCGACGTCGGGTCCGTTGCCGTCAACGTCGGCGTCCGAGCCGTCTGTCAAATGGTCGTCGCCAACGAACTTGTAGAGACGCATGATGCGTTTTGATCGTTGTGAACTTGGGGGGGGGGGGGGGGCAGGAATAGGGTAAGTATGGAGTTTGTCGATGATGGATCGATGATGGATGTCAACTATCGAGGTAAAGCGAGGGCGGGCTCTGGGCATATGTATATATAGGAGTCAGAGCTAATCAATCTCACCTCTTCGTTGCCTGCGAGCCAGCCGTCCTGCATTACCTCTGTGGCTGTACAGTCACTTATTCCCGTAGTGACTCTTCGAGTACTCCGTACTCCCGTTCCTCTGTAGGCACCTACGCTGTACGTCGTACGCAGTGAGCCTGAATATTCAGCCTTATGAGGCGCGGGTCCAGTCGCTGAAAGCCAAATATGGGACCACCTTGCAGCCTAATTATCGTGTCTAACCGTACTCTGTAGATTCATGTGCCCCGTCTGACTCGTCGTTTCAACACTGCCACGCCCATCCAGTCAATAATGTCCACGAGTAGCTAGTGCGTGGTCGCGTCAGCTCTGTGTCGCTGTCAGGCATCAACTCAAAATGTGCAATTATCAAACCAAGCCTCATTATTATCATCGTAGCTTTGGGGCGGTCTAGTTGCTATGTCTTATTCTTACAAAATATTCATCGTAAAGGCTCATAAAAGTTAAAGAGCATTTCAAGTCGCACATCATCTAGAGTCGTTAAGAAACACCCTTGTTCTTAGTCTGAATAATATATGCAAACACTAGTTCGTCTGAACGTATGATGATATGCACAAGTTCTTCATGTAGATGCTGATAATAAACAGGCGGGCGTATCTTCCTTTTTGGGAAGATACATAACAAAACTGCATTTTTGTAATCCAGATGCAGCTTCAACTGCCCAAATTCAGAATGAGCGACGTAGTACAGTGTCCGCTTTTATTATGCAATGTTGATGCCAAATTAGGCAGGAACCTGCAAAGTGTCGAGGATCACAGAGGCAGGAGCGATGGTCCGTCGTTATTTGTTGAGCCCCCAAAAAGGGAGCAAAAAAGGCAAACAAAGCATTCTCTTCTTTTCTGTTGACCTCCTATCGAACTGACATACGACATCCCACTTTTACCGCTGTTTCTCCTGATCATCACTTCGTGTCCCATTCTCAGTAGTCATCTTGCTGAATGTTTGTTCACTCTTCCTCTCCAAGAGGGGAGGCGAGCAGCATAGTCAGACAGACGCATGTGACAGAGGCTCTCAACAAGCCTGGGAGGATGGACAACCGATAACTGACGAACGGATGTTTGGACGGAATTGATTTGGACCGTTGGCTCCTGGACGTGCTGTCCCCCGAGAGACAGCCAGAGAACCTGGGGGGCTGCAGCACACCGGTGCTGACAGCGCGGCTACGGCAGGGAGGCCTGCTGGATCGACAGCTGCCACGAAGACCCGAGGCGCGACCACTGACTGGCGAGGACGCTGCAGTCATTGAGCACTGGTGGGACAAGACCGACTTCGAGATGGGAGACGCAGCCGACACCCCCCAGACAGACAGGAGCGAGCGGCGGCTCATCTACACTTGGCGCGCGCCTTCGCGTTTGAGATGAGTGACATTGTCCCCACAGACATCATCGAGCAAGTTCAAGCCTACCAATAACAACAAAGTTTTTACACCACAATTAAGAGTCTCTATTCTCTACACGGCTGATCATTCCATCAGTCAAGTGTCAATTCCCATTGCATTCACCGCCCACACTATGAAGATGAGACGCCACGCCATACCTTCACACGCTTTGGACGACTTGAAAGGCTCGACGACAGCCGCGCATTCTTCGCCATCATCGATGGCCTGAAAGTCACACAGGACGACTGTGACTTTGTTCGTTTCCGAGGCGTCAAAGACGAGCAGTACGAATCCTATTCATCTGCCATATCGGCATCATTCGTCTGTCCGTTGTCTCATCTCTCGTCAGTGGCTATGGCTGGCGGCCGGGGCGTCGCCTGCGTGGCAGAGAATATAGGCGCTGCCGTTCTGTGAGTGTTGTTTTGTCCTAGCACGAGGGTGTTCTAGCTAACAAATATTTGCACAGAGCATTTCCTGCAGCATTTCCAAGGTGAGACGACAACCATCCATTCGGCCCAAACCCGTGCCATCCACGCCAGGCGAACGACTCGCGATTGATTTCCATGACTTCGACAAATCCGGCCAAATCTCCAGCATAATGCTGGTAACAGACAAGGCGACCGGGTTCTGCTGGGACTACTTCATGCCAGATCGCACAGCAGCATCCATCATCGCAGCTCTACAAGACGTCCTCAAGCTCATTCGAGTTCAGCTGGTGCAGGACTCCGTGCATCACGCCCTCATTCCTCTTAGCTCGTGATCGGTTCGGCCGATCCTAGAAGAAACAATCAAGGATTTTCTGCTGCTGCGTGCGTCTGGAGCAGCACCTGCCTCGCTTGCGACGAGTATCATAGCCTCTCGTCGTGCTGGTACTTGTGGAAACACAATCGTCCCAGCTCGTGGCGTCCCAAAGAGGCAAAAACGATCAACGATCGACTCAATCATGAGGCGCATCCGCTCGCGAAGGCGGTGGCCAACATCAAAGAACAGCGTCGTCGCGCGAGTTCTGGTTCCACGGCGTCGTCCTCGAGAACCGTCAACCAGATCCGCTCTCACTACAGCCGTCGGCGTCTCTTGTTCGTGACAATACCGATGCTCAAGCACTGCCAACCGGAGCCACAACTTTCCCATCGCAGATCTCATCTGACAGAGGCGAGGGCGACTCTGGCCCCAGCAGTGGCGGCATGATCTCACCAAGAACATTGTCAATGTCATACCATACTGGCCACAGGCTTTCATTTCCGCCAACCGAGCTGCCCTCGCCAACGACTCGATTTCCTTCGAGGACGTCGCCGACGACCTTCGCCTCCAGCAGATCAACGTCCAGAATCCTCGCTTCATCCGCGGAGCAGCTCTTGTCGTTGCCGACCAAGGCAAGAGCGATCAAAACAAAAGCGGCAGCTTCCTGTGTACTGCGGCTGGATCTTTGCAAATTGTCTCTTCGCGAACCTGGGCTTGATGAATCGGACATTATAGTCGCCGGTGACAAGGCAAAGATCTCGTCTACTTAGATAATAAGCAGTCTATAATTGTCATGCATAATAGATATATATTCAAGTAACGTGTGGAGGTATAAAACTACAAGTGTACAAACAAAAGGAACCCGAAAGCATAAGCAGGCCCTGTGCCTAAGCAGCAGACAGGTCGTCCTTCTTGCTGGGAACAATTGGCTGCGAAGTAAGGTCAGAATCAGCAGCCTGGGCCTGAATGACATAGTCTGCCTCCTGCTCGGCATGGATCATGTGGTCGACGTTGATCTTGGGGCCCTTGAACCACTTGTGGGCATCGACGACAAACCAAATGATGGACAAGAGCATGGGGCCCCCCCACACAACAACGGTCCAGTTCATGCCGTCGGCATCCAGGTCGGAGCCGGTCACGCTCGGCAGACACAGAATGGGGATCATGAGCAGCGTGAAGGCGGTGGACAAGACACCAACAATGAAGCTGTACTTGCCGAGGTTCCAGGGCCCCGGGCGGAAGCGGTTGCCGACGAAGAAGGTGCGGATGGTGATGGGGATGGTAAAGGCGACAAAGGCGCCAATGGCGCCGATGGAGAAGATGGCGCCGATGGCGGTGTCGCCGGCGAACAAGAGCAGCATGACGAGGCAGCCGATGACGCAGTTGAACCAGACGGCGTTGACGGGGGTCTTGGTGTAGGTGTTGACGCGGGCCCAGTAAGGGGAAAAGGGAAAACAGCCGTCGCGGGCGTAGGCGAACGTGACGCGGCTGGCGGCGACCATGCAGCCCTGGCCCATGCAGAAGGAGGCGATGATGGTGAGGGAGAGGCAGGCCAGGGCGGCCTTTTGGCCCATGCACTGCATGAGGTAGGCGGCAAAGGGCTGGCCCGAGTCGGAGTTGAGGGCGGCGTCAATGTCGACAATGGTGTAGGCGATGGCCATGTTAAAGGCCCAGCCGATGGCGCCGCCGACGCTCGAGGTCATGACGATGGCGCGCGGCGACGCAATGTTGGCGTTGGAGCACTCCTCGGACAGGTGGAAGGGGCTGTCGTAGCCGCTCATGGTCCAGATGACGGCGATGAACGACATGAGGATGGAGACACCCTTGGGGAAATCGGTGCCCGCGTAAAAGTCGCCCCAGACGCTGGCCGAGTCGTTGAAGCGCGGCAGGCCCTGGTCGGGGCGGTTGTCGCAGGCGAAGATGACGACAAAGACGACGAGCAGCGCAACCATGTTGAAGGTGCTGCCGACGGAGTTGAACTGGGCCACCCACGACGTCGGCATGGACGAGATGGCGGCGTGCACAATCATGATCAGGATCGTCAGCAAAAACACCTGGTAGTTCTGGGGCACATAGTCGGGGTTCTGGATGGACGCGGCCGCCAGGACCATGGCGGCCATGGAGTAGTTGACCGACGGCGCCGCGGTGACCTGCCCGATCCAGTTGGACCAGCCGGTGACCCAGGCGGCCAGGGGGCCCCATCGCGGGGGGGCGAGCACGGCGGCGGCGTAGTAGAGGCCGCCCGAGGTGGGCATGGCCGAGCACAGCTCGGCCATGCCCATGGCGATGCACTGGATAAAGACCATGGCAATCAGCCAGCCCCAGACCATGCCGGGCGTGCCGGCGTAGCCCATGCCATAGAAGAGCGTGGACGCGATGGACGGCAGGAGGCCCAGGACGGCAAAGGACACGCAAAACGTCGTCCAGAGCGAGAACTCGCGCTTGAACTCGGGCCTATCGGTCAGCACTATTCGTAGAGTAATGACACGAAGAAAAAGAAGAAAAAAAAAGTTGACACTTACTTGTAGCCCAGAGCTGCGAGAAGCTCATCGTCCGATCCATGCTCGCCATCGTAGACCGGGATCTCGTCCGGTTTCAGGACAGAGGTCACGGGTTCTTCGCCGACCCGTTTCAAGGAAGCTTTATCATCGACGGTCATTTCGAGGTTCCTAGCTTTTTTTTCTTTCGCGTGGGCAAACGCAAGACTCGTCGAGGGGAGGAGGAGGAGGAGGAGCGCGGGACGTGGGACAAGGACCGCCCTTTAAGATCTCTCTCGGACAGCAAGAGTTGTGGCACCGTATGCTTTGCTCGGGCACAGTAACGCGATGTACCAGATGTTATGTACGGAGTAATACGTCGTATGTACAGAGTACATTGCGACTTGGACAGGATGATTTGAGCAAGTGGAGTCCTGCGACATTTACACCCTTGCGGCCGACGCCAGATTTGGCTAAAAAGACCCGAGGAATAGCTAGAGCTGATAAGCCTACGACTGCAACAGCACACGTACCGCGCTGCAAGCAAGGGCATCTTAGACTTTGCCGTGGGGTAGGTTCATATCAAAAGGCTTATCACGACGGAGGGCACTGGTAGAGTGAACGCTTGGAGATGCCATATTGGGTCACTGGGCTTGATTGATCTTTGCTTTGCTGCTGGAGATAATATGAAACGTAGCACATTGAGGAGCCGCCGAGACATTTGTGCGAGTGTATGTGCGAGTATGTACAAATAACAGGACTCAATCAAAACTACGAGTACTCGAGACATCCGTGCTGAAATCAAAATGACGATGGTTTTGCTTTTGCTTGTTGGTGATGACTACGAGGCCAGTATGGCGCCGCTGAGACGATGCGGGTCCGTTCCAAAGTACGACTACTTGCAGCAAGTATTCCAGAACCATATGATCTACAAATAGCATCGTGTGATCTGCGGCTGCGCTTGTCCTGTTATCGCATTACGCAAAGCTTGTGGCGGAAGTACTCCGTACGCCTACGAGTACGAGTACTCAATTTATTACGGAGTACTTGTTATCAGTCCGTACGGTCATACGCGCCGTACCAAGTTTTATTCACATAATATCTACGTGTCACCGCAATTATTCCATTTATCGGCGTCCCTTCCCGTCTAATACAACGGAGAGTGGAATCGTGAGATGAAATAAAAGGGGAGACCCGGCTTGACGCGATACGGCGTAGTACTCCGGACGGGAATAGATCGTGTCCCGATAAGGGCAAAGCTTAGCATCTTCGGCGACCCCGCCCGCCTTATCAGTCGCCCCCCCTTGTAATATCAAGCAAGTCACCGGCATACTGATAAAGAGCCTCTACGAGTACGGAGTACGGCGTATTACAGAGTCGCCGGATACAGCTAGCCAGGACCCTAATCCCTATGTGAATAAATACTGCGCGGAAGACGATGGCCTCGTTTCTGAATGAATGCGCGTCTGTTCAGCTCCGTCGTTGTTGTCGTATCGTATCGTCGTCTTATCACGTGCCCAGACGTGACATTGGCAAAGCGCCCAGTTGGATAGGGAAAACGCATACTCGTAATTAATGGCGGTGCCAAGCGTCGTACTCGTATGTCGGTTAATCTAAAACAACGGCTGACCGACTGCTTGCGCCGAGGTAGTTTTGCTCAGATGGCGTTTTGTACTACTCGTACGTAGCAAACAGCAATTCCATGCTTTTCACTCTTCGGTATTCCTGTGGCGAAGCGGCGTACTCCGCTATCTTCCAAATCATGCCTAATCAGACTGATCTCCATTTTTACGCGTGCTGCGTTTGTGCGATTACGTAATACCCCGCGTTTTGACTACGGAGTACAGAGTAGCGTGTCTTCCCCCTGAGCACGGTGGGGTCGCGCTTTTAATGACTTTCTTCTTTTGATGTCATCATAGTTTCTTTCACTTTGCAGTGGCATAACAGCCCGGCATGTGAGTATCTACGACTAGGTGATATGCCCTTTTAGCATTCAGATTTGACTGTACTAACACTACCTGTTCCGCCATCTAGGATTGACCCATCAATAAGACTGCGCCGTGCCATCCACGCAAACGACCAGCTTCTGGTCGCGCGCATCCTCAAATCACATCCCTTCCTCCTGCACAACCCCGACACCTCCACGGCCGGCCTGTCCAACTCAAACCTCCACCTGGCGGCATCGCTGGGCCATCTGCAGATCTGCCAGCTCTTGATCCAGCTCGGCCACGAGCGGGATGGCCCAGCACTGAACGAGAACCGCGAGACCGCGCTGCTCTTGGCGGCGCGCGGCGGCCACATTGAAACGGTGCACTACCTGTGCCAGACCAACGCGAACTGGATCCTCTACCAGGACACGAATGGCCGCGATGCCATCATGGAGGCCAGCCGGGGCGGCCACGACACGGTTGTGCAAATTCTCCTCACCTATGTGCCCGGCGGCGCCGAGGGCGCCGTGCGGCGCGAAGACAAAGAGGGCAACACGGCGCTGCACTTTGCCAGTAGCAACGGGCATCTTCTCGTCCTGCGGACCCTCCTGGCCGCGGGCGCCGACGCCGAGCACAAAAACATCTGGTGCTGGACGCCAGTAGCGTACAGCGCCTCCGTGCAGGCCGAGGTCTATCTCAAGGCCCTGGTCAATCAGAACAAAGCGCAGGCGCAGGCACAGGCGCAGGCGCAGGCACAGGCACAGGCGCAGCAGGGGCAGCAGGGGCAGCCGACTGCCTCAGCCGGCGGTGCCCAAGCAGCACAGTCTCGAAGATGGAGGTTTGGTGCTGGTGCTGGTGATAGTCTGAACAAGGCCAAAGGCAAGGCGGCCGCAGCTGGTCTGCGGATCGTCCACGATGACGACAAATAGCCAGATTCTTTTTTTATGGTATGGTAGGTAGTAAGGCCTTGTTTACGATTCAAATCCATGCTGTTGCATAATGCATAATGAGCCATAATGTTTGAAAGACACTTTCTATTCTTGCTTTTCTTGTTTGTCAATGATTACGAAATAACTTGTTTCTACTCTCGCTCTCACATCCTTCTGTAATCATTTGGCCTTGTTCTTTCTCATGCCTTGCCCCCCAGCCGGTGATGGGAGTAAAGAATGCCATTCAGAGGACGCGCACATCGTTTCGTCCCAAGACGTGGTGATGAGGAAGGACTACGTCAGCTCCTTGCCCTCTCTGCCTTGATCTCTCGGCTCCTCAAAAACGGTATATATATAGTCCTGCCATGCCGTCCCCCTCTGCTTCTATCCTAATGCCCATCTCGATATATATGATCGAGGAAGACTGACTAGGTACTGCACATCGACTCGCATCACACGCCGCCAGCTCTCTTCGACAAAGCACAACTCGACGTTGTCACTGTTGCCAGGTTCATCTTCCTTCCTAACACGGACCGCCAAACTGGATCGCCACAGCCGTCCCTCCTCTCGCCGGCAACGCCCTGGCGTCCCGACTGGACCTCTCCCGTTCCCGGCCACCAAGGTGATTATTGGGCAATATCTTGTTCTCCGGCAGAGTGAGGAGCCTTTCTACTGGGGCTGGCTCATTGTGGCCGTGTTTTATGATTCTTGCGATCGAAAGCTCTGGGCCAAGGAGATTTGTTTGATCCAGACGAGCGGTCCGTTGCAAGCTTGAAAGAGAGAGGGAGAGAGAGCGACGTGCTCACTGCCAAGCACCAAAGCACCAAAGCTCACAAACGACGCAAGTCATTGCTGTGTGTGTTTAGGTTAGTGAGGAGCTTGCGCCTATAAAAGAGCCCATACTGCTATCGAGAGAAGCATCAAGAAACTATCTGCCATCCATTTTACATTCTGTCCACGCGGCTCAGACACAACAACCACCCGAGTCTTATTCATCATCATCAGCAGAACAGAACATGGCTTTCGCGGGAGGTGGAAACCCACGGTACGGTCGCGACGGCAATGGCACCGCGCCGCCAACGGCACAGCGTTTTCAGCCTCCGCCATACCAATACAACATGGGCGCTCCCCAGAGCCGACTGTATTACTCGCCCGCGCCGCCAGCCATGCCAGCAGTACCTGCAGGGTGGCCACCCTATACGCCGTACGCACCGGCTGCTGCTGCTGCCGCATGGCCCCCCACGAACCAAGTCTTTGTCCCGCCAGGCGTCGGCGTCGGTGGCGCACATGTCCTGCCGCAGACATCCCACCGTCCGGCGCTGGCCCAGGGCCAGGGCCCACCACCCCCCCTCTCCCGCGAGTTCCGCAACTGCAGCATGCGCAACACGACGGGCGGCTTCGGCTGCGAGCCGGGCTACAACTATTTCTTCCCCGCCAAGCACACCAAGATCCACGTGCTCCAGACGGGGGCGACGCCGCCGTGGCAGCTGCCGGCCAATTTTGCCATCCAGTTCCACGCGTGCCACGTGCCCGTCAACACGACGGTGGCCGAGCTGATGAAGGGGTTCGGTGCCAAGAACAGCATCCCCAAACTCAACGTCATCACCGAGGTGTGCCCCGGCGGCGGCGGCAAGTGGTACAAGGGCATCGAAGTCAGCGGCGAGAGCTTCGACATGCTCAAGAAGCCGATCAAGGAGCTGGGCTGGGACGAGACGCGGACGGGGCTGCGCGGCGAAAAAAAGGTTGTGTACATTTACGTACAGAGGGGTTAGCAACTTTATTGCCGGTTTTTTTTTTCTTTTTTGTCTTCTTTCTACTGCATAGCCGCCTGTTCTACCGTCACTTGAGCGAATTACTGTACCTTCGATTTCTTGTGGCTACATAGCTTTTCTTTGATTTTTCTATTATTTTTTTGTGTCACTTACAAAAGATCTGGCAGCGTTGATTAATTTTTTTTTATTTGAAGAAATGAAAAACTAAAAATACAAAATACAAAATAAAACAAAACATAAGCGTAATAAGAAATTCACATATATGCATAATATTACATTACTGACCTCACTGACCAGCCCTAATAGCTGTAGTAGCGAGGCTCATCAAAGACATGGTATCTGTGCCCTCTGACTCCCTCTCCTCGGAACAGGGCAGGGAAGCGCCATCCCTCGGGAACCTCCTGTTCGCCCACTCTGTGGTTCCGCGCCTTGTCGGCAACGCTAAAGAGGTAATCTGCCTTCTCTTGGCTGTCGGGCACGACAAACTTTGCGACCTGGAGCTCGGTGTCCGTGATCGTGCTGCGGCTGATTCTTGCATAGCCAACGCGCTGGAGGCCCTTGAACAGGATGTACTCGCACCAACGGTCCCAGTCGGACGGATCAACATCGTGCATGCCAGACGTCTCGGAAACATAGGTGTTGTAGTTGCCTTCGAGGGGCGTAGTGACAAGATAGCTGAGCAGGAAGCTGGGCCGCGTAGAGCTGCCCATCAGCTTGGCCAGGTACTCGGACTGCAGACGGCGGTCCTCGGGATCCTCCTCCTGGCCAGAGTGGAAGACAAACACGTCGACAAGCGTGCCGTAGACATCGAGGGTGGCATGGATGGCAGGGGCAAGCTCACCCACCGGACTGGGCAGCAGGTGGTGGGTCGAGTTGACGATGGGGAACTTGGACAGCAGGGCAGCACCCCAGGTGTGCTTGTTGGGACCCGGGCCGTAGTCGACATACATGCCGAGGTCCTCGGCCAGGAACTGGGTCGTGTCGCGGTTGCCCATGATGATGCGCTGCAGGTCGCTCTCGAGCAGGCCGACAACATCCAGCTCGGCCTCCTTGATGAGGTCGCGCATGCGGCGCTCCGAGCTCCACATGTCGTTGTCGAGACTGAAGTGGATCGTCCAGATACCGGCCGTGATGACGCGGTCTTCGGCGTGGTACGGCTTGTAGTCGTAGGTGGGGAAGCGGACAAAGGCAGCGCAGAGGAAGAAGATGTTGAGCAGTCCGGCAACGCCAAAGTAATACTTGCGACGCTGGGTAGTCTGGACGCGCTTCTCCTGCTTGGGCGACGGGCGCTGGGTCTTGCTGGTGTTGAGGTTGAAGACACCACAGCCAATGAGAAGCATGGTGACAGTCATAATCCAGTCGGTGTGCTCGCGCACAAGAGGGCCGCCGGGCACGAAAGCATAGGCGACGACCCAAACATGGAAGAGGACCATGAAGTTGTAGACGAGAAAGCCGACGCCAAACGTCAGAGCAGGGCTCTTTTTGGACGCCGAAGAGATCAGGGGCACGGCCAGAGCCATGAGGTAGACGGACATGACGACGGCGCCGTAGAAGCCGAACCATTCACCGTACAGGGTCAGGACGGCCGCCCCAACAGAGGCCACGCCAAAAGCCGACCAGGACGAAACCAGGCCAGGCGCGGTGACGCCGAGGAAGGCTCCCGCCGTCATGGCAAAGATTGTGTAGTGGGCGTGCGTGTTGGCGAGGGGGCCGCGCACCGGGTATCCCTCCCAGACCCAGAGGATCATGGTGCTCGAGTCGGACAGGAGCGAGTGCAGGGCGAAGAGCAGACCGCCAAAGCTGAGGGCGTACAGAAAAGACGAAGCCGTGTCGTGGCGCGCAACATCGCCGCCCAGGAGAGGACGCTTGCGAGTGAAGCGGAGCGCAGCCAAGATGGCGAGAACAAGGCCGGTGCCGTTCCAGCCACCGTTGTCGGCGTGCATGATGGGCCAGATGGGGTTGTTGGTGTGCCAGGCAAACTTGGCGATGCTGGACATGAGAAGGCCGAGGATGAAGGAGAGCACGCGCGACTCGATCTTGGCCTCGTTGCCAGCCTCGGTGTAAAAGGTCGCGACCCAGGCCAAGCACTGCACAGAGACGCCGAAGCCGATGGTGAAGAGGCGATAGACGGGGTCCTCGACCTTGTAGGCGACCAGGCCGACGACGGACAAGAGATGGAAGAAGCGCTGGTACTTGACAACGAGGTTGCGGAGCGGGCGGATGCCGAGGATGAAGGGCGAGACGGTGGACATGACAAAGGCCTCGTAGCCAGAGATGCCCATGTGCCAGAGCGGGAAGTACCAGACGGTCAGGCCCAGACTGGTCAAGACGGACCAGAAGGCGAAGCCATGGTAGACGTCGGCGGCGGCATCGAACACATCGGGCCAGGTGAAGCGCGTGACGAGGGCGGCATTGGACGCAGCTTTCAGCTTTTCTTTGTCGACGGGGGTGACTTGGATGGGAGTTCGGGAGGCACTGTAGAAGAACGATGTTTAGAAGGGTGGGGGTTGGAAGGGGGTGGACTGAAAGGGACATTGATCAGGGGGTGAAAGCAGCCAGACTGAGAAGCAAGAGGCGGTGGACGTGGAGCACGAGGCAGTTCCCCATAGCCAAAATGGTAAATTTGCCGTGATTGTCTTGCCATGCACGAAATGATCCCTGGCCCCATCGTGACCGTTTCTATCGTCCTTGCTATCCAGTCTGCCATTCCAATCCCCGAAAACATTAAACGTACCCCTTGTTGATTCCCTTGGTGTGCTGCACAACGAGCTCGAGGGTGTGGAAGTCGAGGGCAGTGACAGCGTCGAAAGCAACGTCAAAGAGAACAAGCGACCACTCGAAGAAGGCGTAAACGGTGTAAGCTGGGCAGATGTGTCAGTAGCCGCGGCATCGTGAGAGCAGCAGACTCACAGAGACTTACCACCAGCTACGCGGTGCACCTTGTGCTGGATGAAAAAGTACACAAGCGGAATGATGGCACCGAAAAATGCACTGGCAACGTATTTGCGATACTTGATGGCAACAGCGTTGGGCGGGCTCAGCGCGAGGCATCCAAACATCCACGGGATGGTGGCCACGAGGTACGAGATCATGAAAATGTCGTGCCAGTCGTGGTTGTCGGTGGAGGTGACGTAGGTCCAGCCGCCGCAGACAACGGTGCGAAAGATGCCAAAGTACAAGACAACCTTGGGGAGGGAGGTGTCGGGTTTGGCCGTCATGAGGTACCAGAGGCCGACGAGGGCGAAACGGGGACCTGGTGGGAAAGGGTTTCAGGGTCAGTCAGTGGTCCATCCCAGTGGACGATCCCAGTGGGTGTCCAGCACAGTGGAAGTGGAGGCCGCTCTCGAATGCTCAAATGCGGGACGCACCTGAAGTAATGGCAATGAAAAACATAAAGAACGACCGCTCGGGGAATCTATCGCCAATGGTCGCCGACACGGAAGGAAACCATTCTTCGGGGTAGCCGTACCACTCGTTCTGCACGATCTTGTGGTAGTGGAGGGACATGCCGACAACGAGAGCGCTCACGAAAGCAGCTACACAGGTTAGATGGACACGAACAGAAAAATAAAAAAAACGGACGGGTGACGCAAGATTCGTACCATAGGCTGCAATGGTGTGCGCCCAGCTGATCCAGCGGCCGTTCAAGGCCAGCAGGACGCCGGCATCTTTGTCCTTGTATTTCGACGACATCTCGACGGGCGCGTGTGCTTCAACGGTCGCAGCAGTCGCAGCAGTGGTGGGAAAAAAGAAGACGCAAAGAATGAATGTTGAAAAGTCGCAGATCCGTCGGCAAAGTGGCAAGGTTCGTTTCGTGCGTCGAAGCGGAAAGCTCGGGAGATAGCGCCAGGGGGGCGGAAAATTGTACCCGTACTCGTACAATGCAACGGACGGCGAATGGAGAAAGAAAACGGATGGACAGACGGATGGATTAATGTAAACGAGTGTAGAAGAGAACAAACACCAGCGAAAGACGACGAAAGACGACGAAAGACGACGAGAACAAACGATGGGCGGAATCAAGAAAGAGCAGCTACAGAAAATCGAAGAAAGAGAGTGCTAGCGGGAGGAAATCAGAAGACGGGAAAGAGCGCATTAATCAGGGGAGCTCGACCCTACCAAGACGCCAAGCTATCGCGACACAAAAGCCTCAGCGCGTCTACGGGTGGGCGCACTCGGGAGCACTAATCGTCGATCCAGGGTGCAGTGAGGATTAGTCATTCGGGCATCACGTGAATACGTGTGTCTTTTCTTATGATTATCGACAAAAAGTATGATTGGCCGAGGCTGGTGAGGCACTGCTAAGGAGTTATCGCTCAGTACGAGTATATCATGTCTAAATTCAGTATCTACGGTACGGAGTACTTACTACGATGAGGAGTACATGTGAGATAATCGGCAATACGAATTTGAATAGAACGAATACTCCTGATGATGTGAAAACAAAACTCCTGAACTTCTGAGATGAGAGTGCCGAGCTGTAATAATAACCTTTACTTCAAAATAAAAGTCTTCATCGGAACAATGTACTCGTACCGTCAGCAGGCACACAATCACCTCATAAAGTACAGCTTGATGGCTAATTGATGGCCAATAGCTCAGCTAGCTACTCCGTACGTCCAGTTCACCGACTCCGTCTATCACGACTCGATGCAGCTGGCGCCCCACTTTTGCCAACGCGTCTGTGCTTTTTCTGCCAGCCAAAAAGATCACCACAGCTTGCAAGCTCCAACCTCGTCCATTCCCGTCCATACGAGCCCACGCCAGCGTCGCCGGCGCAACCCCCTTTTGAAGCGACTAGCGACTGCTGTTCTGTCCAATCTACCCGGCATCGAAGCCTACCTACTGCGCGCATTCGACCGCCTCCGCCGTCACCGCCGCGCGCCATGGTGGTGTGCAAATACTTCCTCCAGGGGAACTGCAGATTTGGCAGTAAGTTTGCTGTCGCCGTTGCCGGCATGGCTGGGCTGTGCTCTTCTGCGTTCTAGATGGCCAGAATGCCATGCACCGGTATCGCCTCCTACTGACATTTACTCCCCCCCCCAGACAACTGCAAGTTCGAACATCCCTCCAACCAGCAGAACAACAACCGCTTTGGCGTCTTCGGGCAGAGCAATCAGAACAACAACACAGCCAACGCCAACAACAACGCCGCCGCCGCCGCCAACAACTATGGCGTCACGGCCACGAGCATCGTCAAAGACCTGACCGAGGACCGCCCGTCGTGGATCTTCTCGTCCTACGGCCCCGGGCGCAATGCCCCCGGCCAGCTGTTTGGCGGCCCGCAGACCGAGCAGAGCTTTGAAGAGCTGCGCCTGCACTACTACAAGGCCATGGCCGCCGGCAACCCGCAGGCCGCCATCAGCGACATTGATGCGCTGTACCGGCAGACCCAGGCGCAGATCGAGAACGCCATCAAGAACCCGGCCGAGGCCGCGCAGTTTGTGCTCAATGCCGCCAACCAGCACCCCAACCGCGCCGACCACTGCAACAACAACACCCAGACCATGGGCACGGGCGTCTTTGCCGAGGGCCTCCACCGCGGACCACCGCAGCAGCAGCAGCAGGCGGCAGCGCGGCCGTCGGCGCTGGGCGGCTTTGGCACACCGTCGGCGTTTGGCCAGCCCTCATCGGCCACCGCCGGAGCCGGGACAGGGGCCGCGGCAAACCCGTTTGGCGCCAAGCCGGCGTTTGGTGCGCCGTCAGCATTCGGACAGCCCTCGGCGTTTGGGCAGCCATCGACACTGGGCGGCGGCACATCGGCATTCGGCAAGCCGGCGTTTGGGCAGGCGTCCCAGCCGACGCCTGCGTTTGGCCAGCCGTCGCAGCCAACATCCGCCTTTGGGCAGCCGTCGCAGCCGACCTCGGCCTTTGGCCAACCATCGCAGCCCACCTCTGCCTTTGGCCAACCGGTCCAGCCCACATCGGCTTTTGGGCAGCCATCGCAGCCGGCATCTGCCTTTGGACAGCCCTCACAGCTCGGTGCGGGAGGCGCCGCCGCATCGGCGTTTGGCAAGCCGTCCGCCTTTGGCCAGCCATCGGCCTTTGGCCAGCCGTCCCAGCTGGGTGCCGGCGCTGGTGGCCTGTCTGCGTTTGGCAAGCCCAGCGCATTCGGCGCACCGCCGGCCGCGGCAGCAGGCTCGGCCGCGCCGCCAGCCGGAGGCGGCTTCTCCAAATTCGCACAGGCGTCCACGGGCGCCGGTGCGTTTGGCCAGCCGGCCCAGCTGGGAGGCGCCACGTCGGCCGCACCCGCGCCAGCAGCAGCAGGCGGATTCGGTGCCCCGAGCGCCTTTGGTGCGCCGTCGGCACTCGGTGCGAAGCCGTCTCTGTTTGGTGCCCCCGCGCAGAGCAACGGTGGTGCCGCTGCTGCTGCTGCCAACCCGTTCGCGAAAGCCGCCGCTGGAGTGGGCGCGGGCGCCGCAGCAGCCAACCCCTTTGCCAAGGCCGCAGGAGCAGCCAATGGCGCGCCGGCCAACCCGTTTGCGGCAGCCATCAACAACCAGGGCGGCGCTGCGGCGGCACCGTCGCCGTTTGGCCAGCCGGCCGCCGCCGCCTCGACGAGTTCTCCCTTTGGCCAGCCGGCCGCCGCCTCGACGAGCTCACCATTCGGCCAGCCGGCCACCGCCGCCACGACGACAACAGCCTCACCATTCGGTCAGCCATCTGCTGCAACGACGAACTCTCCTTTCGGTCAGCCGTCCGCTGCAACAACAACGTCTCCGTTCGGCCAGCCGGCTGCCAGCGCCAACGCGGCGGCGAGTCCCTTTGGACGGCCACCAGCAGCAACCGCCGCTGCCGCTGGCACTGCCAATGGAGTCTCTGCCGGTGGCGGCGCGGGCACGCACCCGCCCCTCGAGAGCTATGCGCAGCGCGATGCCAGCGGGCGGCTGCTGTCGTTCAAGGGCCGGCCGGTGGTGTACGAGGTCAAGGACGGCGTCGAGACGCCCATGTACCCGCGGCCGTCGGACGGCAAGCCGGCCAAGGTGTGGTTCCCGGGCGGGCCGCCGGCGTTCAACAAGGACACGGAACTGCCGGCGGAGAACTACCAGGGCGCGGCGGGCGACGCCGTCAAGAGCCTGTATGCCAACTTTATGCAGACGGGCCGGTTTGCGGTGTGCCAGATGCCCGAGGTGCCGCCGCTGCGCGAGTGGTGCCGGTGGGATTTTTAGGTGTTTTGTTGGCTGTTTGATTTCTTGTCACTTTGATCTTCATACACCAGCACCATCTGCTTTTTGTGCTTTTTTTTCTTCTTCTTTTATACTTCTTTTTTATCATTACCTGGGCAGGCGTTTATGGAAGGGGGCTTCTTGGTATCATAGTTACATCTCCCGTCATTTGCGAGAGCACCTAGTTCTGGACTACAGCACGTACCAAACTTTACTGGATGACAACACAACGGCAGCTCACAATTTGATCACGGAACCTGAACATTTCAACAGCCTGAAAAGTGACGTGGTGCACTGTTTTTGATGGTTCCTGGATTGGTCGAAGATGAAGGATGACTAATCAAAACGAGTACAGTGTATATACACGGTGTGCATAAATATCCACTGGCAAGGCTGTGCCGATTGACTCAGTAGGCGGTGCCAACATGACGCGCGGGGCGTTCTCACAAAGCCGCCGTTGGTTGGGCAAGTGCGATCAAAGCCGCGGAAAGGACCGAGGGGAGGCAAATGAAATGACTTTGAAAAAGGCAAGAGAAAAGGACCGCGAATCATAGTTTTTAAAGAGACACAGTTTCTCCCTCCTCGAATTTTCTTTAGAACTCAGAATCCACATATGTTCCTCGTCCAGATGAAGCTTCACCTCATCTTCCATCTTCTCTAACCAAACCTTTCGACGCACCCCGTTCAATTTCCATCTTACTGCGTGTCCGTTCCAACGACGACAACAACGACAACAAAAACGACAGCAGCAGCAGCAGCAGCAGCAGCAACCACCCACCACTCCCCTTCTGCCACGCAGGGGCACCGTCGCCATGAACCTGCCGCCCCTGGCACCATACCCCGGGTCTGCTGTGCAGCAGCAGATCGCCGCCGCGGACTGGGCCGTCTTTGTGGCCTCGTGGCTGTCGCTCGCGCGCGCGTACCTGGGGCTCGCCGACGCCGCGTTTGCCCAGGTGCTGCGCGACGGCGGCGCGCTGGAGCCGTTCCTGGCGTCGTACATGACCGCGCAGGCGCAGGCACGCATCCGGCCAGACTCGACACCGGCGACGACATCAGGGGCAGCCCTCAAAAAGACCGTCTTCCTCCTGATAGCGCGCGTGCTGACGTCCAAGGCACCGCCGCCGCCGGCCGTGCTGTTGCAATGGGGCTTCCTCGCCGACTTTGCCCGTGTCTATGGCCGCCGCCGGGTGTCGGCCGTGCTCAGCGGCTCGTCCAACAAGACGCCGCCGCACCACCACCTGGCCGCCGTGTCCGTCGGCGTGGTGGAAGCATCACTGTCCGCCCTGAAAAAGACGCTCATCAAACACATGGAGCTGCAGAGCAAGGGTGACCTGCGCGCGGTCGAGGACCAGCTGCAGCGCGTCAACCACCTCGTGGCGGCGTGGCCGGCGGCGGGCGCCCAGCTGCTGGCCGGCAGCGATTTCTTGGACGCGCTCGTTGCGTGCTACAGCAGCTCGAGTACGAAGAACCCGCCGCTGCGGCGCACCATGATCACAACGGCGTACGTCAGCCTCCTGTCGCTGACGGAGCCGCCGACGCCGCGGTTCTCGCTGCTGTCCGACGTGCTGTACTCGCTGCGCGCGGCCGCGGCCGACCACGCCGACGGGCCGCTCAGCGCCGCCAGCGACTCGCTCGTGGCCGAGCTGGTCACATCGACACCCATCCTGCAGCAGCTCAAGCTGCGCACCGAGGCCGCGGGCACGGCGACCAACCGGATCCTGCCGATCCTGCGGGACCTGGAGACGCACAAAACGACGGGCAGCGGCGGCATCGCGGTGCCGGCGCACCGGATTAAGGCGGCGCGGCCCGACAAAGGCAAAGGCCCCGAAGCGGCGACGGCGACGGCGACAGCGACCTCGGCTGCGCCACAGCTGCACCCGCATCAGCTCAGCCTCATCTCGCAGGTCCAGGACCTGTTCCCCGACCTGGGATCGGCCTTTGTCGCCAAGCTGCTCGACGAGTACGGCGACGACGCGGAGCAGGTCGTGGCCCATCTGCTCGAGGACGACCTGCCGCCGCATCTGCGCGACGCCGACCGCTCACAGAATCTGTATGTCCTCTTCTGTAATGCATTATTAAGTAATGATTTGAAAGCAGCAGCTAACACGTTTAGAACGGACCACACACCGATACACATGACACCGCGCAGCACACCACCACCACCACCACCACCCGCACCCGCCACCAGTGTGCCCACGCGCGCCAACGTCTACGACGGCGACGACCTCGCGCTGCGCGTCAAGACGACCAAGGCGTCCAAGGTGCTGCACTTTGGCAAGCAGACGCTGGCGCGCACGGCCGACGACGTGCTGCGCGATCGCTCGGGCGCGGCGCCCCAGAAGGCGGCCATCCTGTCGGCGCTCGCGGCGTTTGATGCCGACGACGACGAGCGCGATGACACGTACGACGCCGTGGACGTCGGCGGCGCCGTCGAGCCCTCCGCGGCGGCCGGCGACGGCGACGGCACCGACGGCACCGACGCCACGGACCGCGCGCTGTTTGCCGCGTACCAGGCGACACCCGCGCTGTTCGGGCGCGACGCGGGCACGCGCCGCAGCGCCGGCCGGCGCCAGCTGCGCGACGAGACGCGCATGACGGACGAGGCGCTCGAGGGCTGGGCCGTGATGCTGGAGCGCAACCCGCAGCGGCGGCGGCGGCTGGAAGCCATGCTGGCGGCGGCGGCGGATGCCGGCGCGGCCGCGTTCACGGGCGGGCAGAACGAGATTGCGCGCACGGCCTGGCGGCAGACAAACGACGACGATGACGACAATGGCGAGGACGGCGGCGGCGAGGGCTCGGCGCGGGGCGGCCACCGCGGCCGGGGCCGGGGCCGGGGCCGGGGCGGGTTCCCGCGGCCGCGCGGCAACGTGGCGGGCCCGACGGGCGACCACGACACGGAGGTGGCGCGGCGGCGCAAGGAGGCCAGCAAGAGCAGCCGGGCCAACCACAACCGGCGCGACGGGCATGCGCGCAAGATGGCCCGTGGCATGTAGGTGTGCTATGGGGCGGCGGTTGCATAAACGGCGTGGATGGTATTAGGCTAGAGGCTAGACAATAAAATCGGATAGATAAAACGCAAAGGTATAGAATAGCTAATGAGCACAACGAAAAATAAACAGAGAAACACAAAACACAAAACACACAAAAGTACTAAGAAACGCCAATATACACTAAATACACACCGGACAGCCGTGCACGCGGTCGCGCAGCAGACGGGCGTGCGTGATCTTGGTGCCCAGCAGGTGCCGCCCCGTGCTCAGCACCTCGCTGTCGCCGCCAAAGCCCAGGTCGGCCGCCTCGCCCGGCGCCAGGCCCAGCAGGTGGTCCAGGTGGAAGACGTGGCCGCACGCGAAGCCGACGAGCAGGTCGGCGTCCCACTCGTGGAAGGGCTCGCGGCAGTGTGCGCAGTGGCCGGGCTGGACGGGGGCGTTGTCGTCGTTGTTGTCCGTCTTTTCGTCACTGCTGGCCGCCGCCGGCGCCGGAATCGCCTCGCCCCCCGGCACAACGCCAAACTTGATCCCCCGGCGCTGGCCGCTGCGCAACAAATTCTGGGCCGCGGCCACCTCGCTGCGCAGGACCCGCGCGGCGCCCAGGCTGATGCTGTGCTGGATCTCGTGCTCCTTCATAATGTGCTTCAGCCCCTCGCGCAGGCCGTCAATCTCCAGGCCCTCGGGGATGCGGCGCACCAGCTTGATGGGGTCGATGCTCGTGCCCACCTGCTCGAGCAGCCCGCGGATGAAGCGCGGCTTGTCCATGCTGTACGCCAGCAGGTCCTCCCACAGGTCCGGGTCGTTCTGCTCCTTGGCAAACGCAATGGCCTGGCCCACGTTGCCCAGCCGGTCGATGATCAGGTACAGCGCGCGCTTCATCTGGCCCGTCTTGCTGTAGAGGAAGACCAGCTCGTCAATGTACGTGTACCGCTCGCACTCGGCCGCCGCCTGTTCAAACGAGTACGCCGTCGACGCCCGCAAAAACTCCTTGAGCAGCGCCCGGTCGTACTTGGCAAACAGGTGCACCGCCAGGTCCGCAAAGCCGCCGCTGTCCAGCTGCGCCCGGCTCTCGGCCACCAGCCGGTCGTGCGAGTCGCCGTGGTGCTCGCGCAGGTCCGCGATGCTGCTGTCGGCTGGCGCGGACACGCTGTCGATACCCAGCCGCGGCGTCACACTGCCGCGCCACAGCCCGCGAAAGTAAAAGAAAATGTACAGGTACAAGTTGTCGGCCTGCAGCTGCGACACCACCGACGTGGCCTGCACCAGCCCGTGCTGCGCCTCGTCCACCAGCAGCGCAATGGCCTCGGCCGTCGCCTCCTCCAGCTCGGCCACCGACATCGTGTGCTCCTTGCCCGGCGGCACGCGCAGCGAGATGAACCGCGTAATGTCGTCGCCCACCGCGTCGGCCAGGTGGTTGTCGCGGATCAGCCGGAACGCATTGTCGGCGTCCTGCAGCCGGATGTACGCCTTGAGCGCCTCCTGGTGCCGCCCGCTGGCCTCGTGCATGCGCGCCAGCGACTCCACCACAATGCGCCAGTCGCGGCCCCGTTCGCCGCCCTCCACGCTGTCCTCTCGCACATCCCGATAGTTGAGCTGGTTCTCGAGCGCCGTCACCACCGTGCCAATGTCAAACAGCTCCGTCGGCCACCGCTCCAGCAGCAGCTCGCGGAACCGCGGCTTGTCCGTCTTGAGGTAATGGCCCAGCACGATCTCGTAGATGGTCTGCGGGATCGGCGGCTGCAGCGGCTCCGCCGGGATGTAGTTGACAATCTCGTCAAACTTGTCCGCCCCGGCAAACGTCCAGATCCACTTCTCCCACCGGTCCGCCGTCTTGAGCACCTTGCCCGCCACCTGGCCCGCCCGCACCCAGTCCTGCTCCGTGTCGACAATCTCCTTGATCCAGAGCTCGCCGATGCGCCGCTTCTCGCGCTCCGCGGGCGAGTTGGCCGCACGGCTGATGGCGTCCATCTCGTCGGCCACCACGCCGCCGGCAAAAAAGTCGTCTGCCTGTGCCTGTGACGGGTTCAAGTTCGAGGACAAAGGACCGGACGCTGTGTTGTCGCCGCCCAAATCAGCCGTGGGCACGGCCTCGGGGTGCTCGTCCACCAGCTCCCACGCCTTTTGGTATTCTTGGCGCTCGAGCAGCCAGCTCAGGTGGTCGGCCAGGTCGCGCTTCGTGGCCAGGATGCAGTCGTAGGGGCTGTGAATAAAGATCTTGATGCCCGACGTCGACAGCGACGGGTGCACGCTGCCCGTCGCCAGGCCAAGCTGTCGGCCGACGCGCAGTGTGCCCGTGGCCGAGTTGAAGGTGCTGGCACCGCCGCCGCCGCCGCCGCCCTCCGTGCTGTTTTTGCTCCGGATGCTCATGCCCGAGCTGAACAGACTCTTGGGGTTGATCGCCGCGTTCCACATCTCGGCGCCCAGCCCGGCAAGGGACTCGAGCGTGCCCTTGGACGACACCGCGGCGGCCGCCGTCTGGGATGGCAGGATGCCCAGGTGGTAGTCGCCCGCAGACAGCCGCTCGAACCGGCTGACGCTGAGGCCGTCCTTGTCAATCTCCATCTGGGACGTGAGGTCGATGAGCCGCAGCTCGGGCGGGAGGTTGTTCTGGCGGCGTCGGATGCCGCCCGAGGGCTCACTGCTGGTCGATGCCATGGAGCCGCTGGGTCGGTGCCCGCGGGCAGCAGCCTGGCTCTGCTCGGCGTCCGTATCCTCCTCGGGGTCGGGTGGGCAGTACGCGAGAACGAGGAGTAGATTTTGTGTGTACAGCGAGAGACCTGAGATGATGCAATCCATGCGCAGGCTGTAATACGAGTTAGTAAGTAGGTGTACAAGAAGCCTACCGGCCAGAACTGATACTCACATTTTGACAATCTCGGCGCGGCCAACAGACCGCTCGCCGACATTCTTGCCGACACCGACGCCGCCCGGGTGGACATGGATCATCCAGATTGTGCTGCCCCAGCCCACCAGCAGTCGCTCGATCGCCTTGTTGCTGCGCGTCTGCGCCTGCTTGAGCTTTTCGGCTGCTGCCGATGCTACGCCGGGCCGGGAGTCATCGTTTGCAGCCGCCGCCGCCGCCGCCGTCGCCGCGCTGCTGTCGGCTTCGTCGTTGTCGTCCGGCTCCACGTGCTGCTCGTCGATCCAGTGCGCGCGGCCCTTCCACACGCTCGCCATCATGTCCCACTCCTCCGTCTGCGGCCGGTCAATGTGCCCGATGCGCTTCCACGCGCTCTCGGCGTCGGCGCTCTCCAGCAGGAGCTTGGTCCGCATGATCTTGATGCCGTGCTCGTTGAGCCACGCAACGTACTTGCCCGACCACGACCACTGGATGTTGCTGATCGTGCCCTCGCCGGCATGCAGCACCGTATCGCGCCCCGTGTTGGTGCCGAGGCCCATGGTGCCGAGCCAGCCTGACGCCGCCGCCGCTGCTGTGCCCACGGTTGTGGAGGTGCTGCGGCCGGCCTGGCCACCGACGGTCAAGACCAGGTTGCCGGCCAGGCCACCGGACAAGTAGGTGCGGTCCTGGCGGTATTCGGGCGACAGCGCCACGGTCTGCACGGGCCGGCCAAAGTTGCGCAGCTGCACGTCCTTGATGTCGATGAGGGACTGGATGCAGACGTTGCCGTCGGTGGATGCCGTGGCAATGTAGATGTTGTTGGAAGGGGTGTTGGGGATGGGGGCCGGCTCACGGCCATGGGCCCGGGCGGACTTGCGGGGCGAGGTCTTGGGCTCGGACGAGTGGCGCGACCCGGGCCGTGATGCCGTGCCGCCGGCGCTCTCGGCGACAATCTTGTTGATCTGCTCGGTCTTGAGCGTGGTCATGGGCGGCGGGGTAAAGGGCGAGATGGAGATGGCGGTGACGGAGGCCGAGTGGGCGTGGTAGACGCGGAGGGGTTGGAACGTGGGCAGTTGGAAGACGTGCTGGGGGGGTTAGCGAGCGGTCGAGGAGGCGGGACAAGGTCCTGTGTGCTCCAGTACTTACAATGTTGCCATTGTGTGTTCCGACAATCTGTGCTTGTTGTTAGCAGGGTGCGTCTCGGTTGCAAAGGTGCAGCAGGGGCTCACCATCTTGTCGCCGGCGACGAGGAAAGCCGACGTCGCATCGCCATTGCGGTAGACGCCGCCGAGGTTTTGCGTCAGGCGCGCATATTTGAGCCGTGGCTCTTCATCCTCTTCTTCTTCTTCGTCGTCGTCGTCTTCGTCGTCGTCCTCCTCATCTTCATCGTCGTCGTCGTCATCGTCATCCTCCTCCTCCTCCTCCTCCTCCTCCTTGTCGCCGTCTTCGCTGCTGGCCCGTCCCTTGCCCTTGTCCAACCGAGGCAGCTCTTCGCTGTCTGAGCCGGCACCACCTCCAGAGGGTGCCTCGACTTTATCAGTCTCCTCCTTTACTGGACCGGCCGTCACCGCCGCCTCAACGTCCTCCTTCGCCCCGACTTCTTCGTCTCGCTCGACTTGCGGTTCTGGCATGGCTGCAGGCGGGTGCCGCGCGTGGGCAGCCGCTGCAGTGTCGGTGCCTGAGATTATGGTCGTCTGAGTGGGAGCATCACAGTGAATGTCGTCGCCTGTAGTAGTAAAAACGTCAAACTTATAGAAACAAAAAAGCCGTTGTTGTCGTGGTCAAGCGCAACCGACCCGAGGAGTGGCTGCCGCTACTATTATTACGTCGTAGCTGTGTTGGGCAAGCTCGCCCGTCGCACCTGCCCAGCGTCACAGCTTGGACACTAGCGCGTCTCGAAGGCGGGTAGCTTGGTGTGGCGTTGCACAGCCACATTAATTAGTCATCATCTTAAACGCGATCTTACTGCACAACTTCTTCAACAGCTGAGAACAGGTCACACAAACTTCAAGATGACCAACATCAGTGTACACGTAACCACACTCGGGGCCATATTATGAAGCTTGCAAGTATTAATGCGGCCTCGTCCTGATAGTCGTTGTTTTACACTACTCTGTAATATCTCCATGCACCTCCATCGAGGCGCAACCGTTATTGAAATAGGCGGGACAAGAACTGCTGAGGAAGGTGCGAAGCAGCACGCGTCGACCGCCTTCCGAAGCCCATATAATATTGTCTGGCATCCACGGGCTTCTTCCCAAGATCCGAATCGCCGTCATCTTTCCAGTTTACCACATAAGCAACCTCTATTATCCACGTTCGGTGCCTTCAACTGGTTACCAGCAGATGCCACGATAAAATCCCTAGTACCGCCTAAGCGCCAGCGGAACGACGCCAACATCATCATCTGCTTTTCATTCCAACGATCAAAGACTCACAAGGACAGACACCTGCATGATCGTGGTCATCCCATACCCTGTGTTTTGTTTACGCCTCCTGCATGCTGCCGGCGGATCGCCTGCGTGCTCCGCCGTATGATACCCCGTATCGTACCCGATTGCAGACGCTAGCGTGGAGAAGGCAGGCGTTTGCGGGGGTCGAACAATGAGCTTTGCTTGGCCTGGCCTGTCCGGGAATCCGCCTTGTCAGAACGACAGAGGGTGCCTCGCCAGGCGCCTTGCTTGGGCAATACGGAGAACAGACACTGCGGCTGAGGATGTGATTTGGAGTCAACAACTGTCAAGCGAGACTAAACCAAAACAAGTCAAGACGGCTGGATGAAGAGACGCTAAAAGGAGCTCGAGCTCTCGATCACTTCTGAACAACGTCCCAGTCATCTCACATCAGCAACTACAGCAACATAGCAGCACAGCAACATGAACTACGGTAAACTGTAGGCTTGCATGCCGCTCCACCTTCTGCATCTGTTACTGACATGGAGCCATCAGCCCCCTCAAGCTCCAGATCGCCATCCGCGACTACTGGTTAAGTGACACGGCAGCCGTTCAGAAGGCACGCGCGACCCTGCGCAAGGCGATCGGCTGCCCAGTCCACATCGAACCGGAATGGCAGCAGCTGCTGAGCGCGCTCGACAAGGTGTACCCGGACCGCCAGGACTTGGCGACGGCCGTGGCCCGCTGCGTCGAGTGCTGGTGCACGGTGTTTAGACAGCTCTTGCAGGGCGCGGACGACGTCGGTGCCGACGAGACGCAGCGCAAGTGGGCCGACAAGTTGATGGAGAGCCTGGACCTGTCAATCGGCTTGCGGCTGACCGTGGGCGTCGCCGATGCGGCGCAGGGCACGTACCCTGGCACGGTCTGGTGCGAAGACGAGGCGGTGTTTTATCTGTATCTGCCGTCGGACGAGCCCGCCGTGGCGTCGGTTGAAACGGCGCTTCTGTACTTTGACGGGCTCCGGGTCTGCTTTGATGCCAAGAAGCCAAAAGCAACGTTGATTGACAAAAAGGCGGCCCGAGACGCGGGCCGCGACGACTGGGCCGACATGGAAGTAGACACGGCAACAGGCACGGCCACGGTAGTGGGCACGACAGAAGCGGCACACAGCTCGCTGCTCATGCGACCGGCACCCACGGTCGAGTACCTGCCGTCGGTGGACTCGTTGATGCGGCCGGACGAGCTGTTCCTGCGCCCGCCCTACCACCTGATTGTTCGCGAGCTCGGCGTGCAAAAGGTCGTTGTCCAGGGCAGCCACAGCCCGTCGCTGGCGCTGGTGGGCAAATACTTTCAAAAGTGGTGCCGCACCAACCACAAGAACGCGCAGCGGCCACCGGCGGTCGAGGTCACGTACAACCAGTCGTGCTGGGGCTCCGGCATGATGTACGACCAGGTGACGCTGGATGCCGAGGACGACAACGTTTTTTTCTTCAACGCGGCAGTGGTGCTAGCGTTTGTCGAGGGCGTGCTGGGCTACAGCCTGGTGCATGCCGGGCCGGCGGTGTGGACGTACCGGCGGACAGAGGCGTTCAAGGTTCAGCAGTAGCAGTTTATTTTGTAGATCGCTATAACACTAACAAAAGAAATGAAAAAAAATGAAAAAAGCATACAAGCAAAGGGTATCAAAGGAGACAGTACAGATAGGATGGTCCGCTCAAAACTTGTCGGGGCAGCGGCCGTTGCGGTACCGCCAGAGCCGGCTGACATCCCGGACCCGGCGAGGAGGCGTGGGCGTGGGCGTGGCGGCCGCATCGACAACGCTGTCCATGAACTCGTTGGTCTCGGCACACCCGAGCACGGCGCCCGTGGCCGCGTCGCGGGCCAGCGGGAACATGCCGTCGAGGTAGTGCTGGCAGAACTGGTGGCCGCCGTGGCGGGGCGACGCGTGCGCAAAGACGCGGCCGGCAAAGTCGGCGGCGGCATAGTGCAGCACGCCCCAGAGGGCGACGACGTCGGTCGCGTGGGCGTAGTGCTCGATGTGGATGTGGCGGCCTGGAGAATGCGGCAGCGCGTGGAAGTGGTTGGCGGCGCTGCCAAAGGTGTAGATCTCGAGCTTGGCCAGCAGGTCGGGCGGCAGCTCCTGCAGCAGGCGGTCGAGCACCATGCTGCCGACGATGGCGCCCTGCGAGTGCAGCACGAGGACGACGCGCGCAGTGTCGGGCCGGCGCAGCGTGTCGCGCACAATGGCGTACGTGGCGCGCACGCTGTGGGTGGCGTAGCCGAGGCAGCGCTGCACGAGGCACTCGATGAGGTCAAAGAGGAGGCCGTTCGTCTCATTGTGAATCCCCAGGACGGGTCGCTGAAAGGTATAGGCCAGCCGGTCCAGGCTGCTCTGCATCCAGTGCCGCCCCGTGCCGACGCCGTTGACAAAGAGCCACTGCTCGCCGGCGTGCTCGGGCCGCCACCGCCGCGCATCACAGCACGCCGCGCGCGATGACGGCAGCGTGGCCGTATTACGGCGCCAGCCGCCGTTGAGCAGCAGGCGGCAGGCCACGTGGCTGGCGGCGATGCCCGCGGCCAGCAGCGCGGCGCACATCCACGCGGGCAGCAGCAGCGCCGCGGCGGGCACGATGCCAAACAAGAACACGGTCTGCAACACGGCCAGGGCGGCGTGCAGCACAATGCACCAGGCGTTGGCCCAGGTGGGCGCCAGCTCGGCCAGCTCGGCCAGCGGGCCGGGCGGCCACAGCGGGCACAGGAACGAGGGCACGGCCCAGGCGAGGCGGGCCATGTGCACGACGTCGTGGGCGAGTAGCCGCAGGGGCGAGGCGGTATGGTCGTGGGGGGGGGTAGATGGTGCGGGGGGGGCCGCCGACGGCGGTGTTGACGGCGATGTCAACGGCGGTGTCGACGGCGGTGTCAACGGCGGTGCCGGGCGTGGGCGGTAGTAGGAGGCGGGAACGACTGTCATGTTGCTATTCTTTTTGGGATGGATGGATGTTGTTTTAGTCAAGAGAAATAACATGGACAGTTTATCACAAGGACAACGCCTTTTATATTGTTGTCTGGGTGCGTCTTGATATAAAAGGACCAACAGGCCAGGACAGCCAGGACAACGGGACGGACAACGAGCCGTGGTGGCATCGTCTGCGGAGTACAGAGAGACCAAAATAGCCCTGATCCGGCACGATGCAACCAGAGGCAGAGCAGTCGATGCCAGCTGGATTACGAGATGCCCACGGACCGACGACGGCAGCGCCCTCCTCGGCAGAGGTCACCAGAGGTCACCAGAGGTCATCACGATTGGTGGCGGAGTGACGATGGACAGACAGAGAAATAAAAAAAGAAACAACAAAAAAAAGAAACGAAAAATAAAAAGAAACGAGCAATAAAAACGAGAATAAACAATCTGGCGAAAACACTACTTGTCACAGGAGACGAGACGAAGCCACCGCAGCGGAAAAATAAAATCGGGCATGCGGGACGCTCGACGCCGGCGTCGTGTTGCCGCCGGCTGCGGTGCAACAAACCATGCGCATGGCACCATGATGCAAGGGCATCGGAATAATAATAATAATAAAAAAGGACAGGCGGCCGCAGGCAGCTGGCAGGTGGTAAGTGATGTTTGGTCGTACAAGGGCGAGGGGTGGCGATGCGTTACGATACGACGATGACGGCAGCTGATCCTTTGGAAGGAAGAGGCAGTAAAGAGACTAAAAGATGCAGAAGAGATAGGAGGAGGAGGCTTACTGGCAATCTGCCTCGAGGGATTCTCAGCTCGCCGGTCAGCCACATGCAGCAGAAAAAGAAAAAGAAAAAAAAGGCGCAAAAAAAAAAGAAAAGAAAGCCATCGACGTGGCTTAACAAAGTCTATATAAAGACACGGGGCCCTGTGGCACCGTTTTCCCCTGTGGGCAGGATGAGGGATGAGGCGTGGGAAACGGGCACCAGGTTGCCTCTTGTGCGAGTCCAAGAGGTTTCAGCCGTCCCGAGTTCGACCTTTTGACCAACGCCCGCGCCCGCCGGCAGCATCGGGGCGAAGCGATCCTTCAGCCAGTTCGGTATAGAGTGTAGTGTATCATATAAACAGTTCTCGAAAAAAAAATAAAGTGCAAGCAGAAGCGATGATGTCGAGTCTGCCAAGAGAACCGTCGTTTGAAATACCGACGTCATGGCTTGCATGAGTCAGCCGCCACCTAGTGGGCTACCCGGGAATAATAGTTACTCGTAGTCGTAGATCGCATGGGCGGCGTCGGCTGTCAGTTATCATAATGCAACACCTCAATAATGCCGTCTACGTAGGTGCAGGCAGAAATGGATCCCAGTTTAGACCACAGCGCGACCGAGACAAACTACTCCATCTACCGGGACGCCCTGGCCGCCGTGTTGATCGACCGGCTGGCCGAGCCGGCGACCAAGCCCAAGAAGAAGAGGCGGCAGGCCAAGGTGACGGGGGGCGCGAGCTCAGCAGCAGTGACGGTACCAGACTACAACACGCCCGACGACGACCTGGCCGAGTTTGTCGACTACGTCGCGCGCGAGACGTTTGACCTGCTGCCGCCCGAGCTGCAGACGCTCGCGCACCACGTCTGGGTGGCCGATGCGCGGCTGCGTGCGCGGCTTGGTGGGGGGACGGGGGGAGGGGACGATACGAGTAAAAACGGTGCCGCCGCCACCCCTGCACCACCCCTGACCGCCGCTCAAGTCACCGACCTGCTGCCCGGCCTCGACCCGTCGCCCGTCGCCGACTCCATGGAGGCGTACGGACTCACGAAAAATGCGACTGGGGCGGCGACAGCTGCCGACGTGGTGGCCCCGGCACTGTCGGCGTACCTCGCGGCCGTGACGACAGCGCCGCCGCCGCCGCGGTCGACGCGCGACCAGGCCGAGGCCGCGGGCTGCGAGATCTGCGGCCGCGTGCACATGGGGCTCACCTACCACCACCTGATCCCGCGCTTTGTGCACGCCAAGGCGGTGAAGCGCGGGTGGCACCGGCCGGACGAGCTGCAGAACGTCGCGTGGCTGTGCGGCGCGTGCCACCGGCGCGTGCACCAGTTTGCCAGCCACGAGGACCTGGCGCGCCACTACTACACGGTGGAGCGCCTGCTGGCCGAGCCGGCGATGCAGCGGTACGCCGCGTGGGCGAGCCGGCGGGGGGGTAATTGTAGATAAAAGTCTATTGATAAATGATAAATAATAATAATAATTTATACATCCGCCTCTTGGCGTCCCGTCTTCTCAGGAATGTCCCTGACACTGTCCAGCTCGGGCACGACGGCGGCGCTGTGCTCCAGCTCGACGCTCAGGCTGGCCGTGCGGTTGACCGTCTCGCGGTGCGGCGTGGCCGCCGCCACGACGCCCATGCCCACGAGGCTGTTGGACCGGTCGCCGGCCGCGCCGCCGCCGCCGCCGCCCAACGACATGGACCCTCCTCCCCACAGCTCGCTGCTGATGGCGCCGTCGATGACGCCCTTGTTCAGCAGTGGTTGGGGCGGCAGTGCGCGCGGGGTTGTGTTGCCGCTGATGACAGTGCCGGTGCCGATGCTGACGGCGCCCACATACGCATCAAACTGCGTGTCGCGCTCGTGGTTGTACGACACGCGGCGCGGCCGCGGCGGGTCGTACGCCGTGTGCACGTCGTCGTACATTGAGGTGTAGCCCCCCGGCGCCGCCTGGCCCATGCCCGCGCTGTTGGCCACGAGCCCGCCCCGGTCGCCGTAGTACTGGTACTGCTGCTTCTGCGTTGACAGCTCGACGCCGCTGCCGTCGTAGAGCCCGGCGTACGGTGCGCTGGAGCCGTAATCAGCCGGGACGTCCGTGTCGCCCAGCCCGCCGTAGACGCCGTGCGTGTGCGCGAGCCGCGCAAACGCCACAATCGAGTAGATGCCCAGCGCCAGCATGGCGGCCAGCGCCGCGCCGTCGAGCGCCAGCCCAATGGTCGACCAGTTGCCGTCGGTGCGCTGCGTGTAGACGACAATGTCGAGCGCCAGGATGGCGCCGGCGGCCGTCATCTTGAGCACGTTGCAGGCCAGCAGGAAAAACGGCGTTAGCGTCTCGGCCAGCAGGCGGTGCGTCTCGAGGCCGGTCAGCACGGCGCACAGCAGGCCGAGCCCGACGTTGGTGGACTGCCACACGAGCTCGACGGTGGGTGTTTTGCCGGCGCGGCGGTCCTCGTCATAGTGGCGCACGGTGTTGGCCAGGCGGTACGAGAAGACGCCGATGATGGCAAACATGAGGCCGGCCTGCACGATCCAGGCGGGCACGAGGATGCGGCGGCGCCAGCGGGCGCGCAGGAAGCGGTTGTGGTTGCGCTGGTAGGACATGGTGGGGGGGTTGTAATTGGTGCCGGATGAAGGCGGAGTTGGGAAGCCGGAAAGCCGGAAGTGAGTGCTTTTTTTGCTGTCTGTTGTGGTTGCTGTCCGGGCCGGATGCCAGTATGATCATGCCATGTCGCGAGAGAACAAAAAGGTAAGAAGAGCAGAGAGTAGTAAAGAGGAAAAGATGAGGAAGAGCAGAAATACATACATATTCGTATACTTGTAGCAAGCCACCACCAACCACCACCACCTTCACCCCAATAGCTGTTGAGACTTGCACGTTTCCTACCTACAAGCGCCGTGCGCCATGCGTTTATTCCCTAGCATCCCCCACATCTCACGGCCAGGACGCCCTGCCAATGGGGCGCACTCGGGTCGTCTACCGGTAGTAGATTAACAGCTGTCTTTGCGGGTGCTGCTACTGTACGAATAGCCGTCTTGTCTCTTTTTCGTTTGTACTCGTAGTCTTTGAATTCAAACTGTATGCACTCTTCTACGGAGTACTCGACGTCCCTCCCAACTACTCCGTACGTACATCGACAGCAACTGATGGAATGACACGACAAGCTTCACTCCACCATGACGCCCCCTTCAAGGCGTAGGCTTTCTTTCTCGTCTTACTCTCTCTTCCCTCTTCTTCTGTCTTCGTTTCTTGGGGCTACAGCGCCTGGCGGTCAGCACTTGCAAGGAACGTGCAAGGGCCAGGGGAGTAGCCCCGGCTGCGGCTGAACATTTTTATTTTTATTCTCCTAATATTCTTTCTTTTTTATCCTGACAAAAACGGCACAGCGGAAGAGAATGGAGTTTACTACTCGTAGAGGTCAGCTTATTACTTGGCCGAGGCACAGCTGCAGATCAGCCACACTACTCCATAGCTGCAAGTTGGGCTTTTAATTGAAGGGCTGAGCGGAGGCTCTGGTGCAGACGGCGTGGTAAAAATAAAAAGGGCTGAAGAGCCGGATGTAAAAATAACAGGCAGACTGCTACTCGTAGAAAGGTAAATCAAGCAAAAAGACAAAAGGCAAAAAAAAGCAAAAAATGTGGGATTACCGTGAATCGAACACGGGTCTCCTCGGCCACAACGAGGTATTCTAGCCACTAAACCATAATCCCTGATCACTTGTTGGACTTGACATCCCTGGCACAGTCTATGTGTTTGGCCAGGAAGGAGGACCTGTTGGGATAGGGAAGAAAGAGTTTATAGGGTGAGGCAAAGGTTAATCACGGTGTTTGTAGGGGTTCCGTACCATGTTCATCTTTCGAGAGCCAGAGAGTAGGGCTCCTTCTGTACCCGTACTGAGTGTACATCCATACGGCAGCCATGCCCTTGTAGCTGGTCGAAAAACATACAGTGAACCAACCGACCACCCTCGAGAATTATTTAAATATCTGCAAGGTCATCTCAGGACAGTTTCTGGTGTCGGACTAGAATGCCGGCGAAGCTCGGCTCCGGGGCGGAGGGTTGAGGCCATGCGCTCGCTGTGGGGCCGGCCTTGTACTCGTACTTCTGCTGTTTTGCATACGGCTGTTGGCCTTGACAATGCTGGCCGGAAATGCAACAGGCGCCAAACGGCAGACCATGGTACAGAGAGCAAAAGGGCTGTTTGAGAAGCAGAGAAAACAATGTCAACGAGAATGCGCCTACAAAAGCGGCGGCGGTAAGTGAAACTTGAGCCGCAAACAAACGCGGCTGTGTCCGCTGCAGGAGTCTGTACGGCATGGTTGCTATTATTGCGACCGCCAGAACCGGCCCGTAGGATTGATGTAATATGTAGGAGGTGTTGTTAATATCAAACGGGACATCTGCTTGTATCAGCGCCGTCCATTGGTATAGCATCACTCAAACAGCTTCCTATCATATCACTATGGAAGCAGGCCAGACTGGCCATGAATCAGCCTCTGCTGGCCTCGCGGGATAGACCTTGTGTACTGCGGCAAGTTGTGGTCTCGGTTTGGGGCCGGTGAGGTTTTCTCTTCTTGTTTCCACCTATTGTGGTGCTGCTGCCTTTGTGCAAATAACGGGCGACCCTCGACTCTTGCACCCGATGCCATCAACATCAGCCCACATCTGTTACCCTACAACTAACACATCTATCACCCTACAACTAACAACTGCCCACCTTCCAAGAGCCAACCGCCAACATGCTTGCCCGCTACCTCATTGTCCCCATCTTTGCCGTTATTGCTGCTGCTCGTGCTATCACCGAGAGCCCGTTCAACACCCTGGCCGCACGCTGTGAACCCGTCACTTGTGTGCGTTTTGTCTTCTGTTCAGTCAGATACCTCTTTGTTTCAAGTACCATGCTGACATGAACAGTGCTGCAGCGAGACCGGCTGCAGCTCCGGGCCCGCCTGCTGTGCCAACGGCTCGTGCTGCAATGCCATCTACGAGTGCTAGCTGTTGATGACGCTTGATTTTTGTCGACCTGTGCTAGAATGTCTGATCGGATGTGCGATGATAATATACCAAAAATTAAAAGAGTCGAAATAAAATGAAAGTAAAACGTGAAAAAAAAAAATAGAGAGTAAAGAAAATAAAGAATAAACAAAAAAAGAATAAACAAAATGAAGAATAAAGAAAATAAAGAATAGAGAATAAAGAAATCAAAGAATAAAGAATAACGATGAATAAATTATAAATCAATTAAATAAATAAGTACAACCGCCGTTGCATGTTAGCGGGTCCTAGTGCCCGAACAGCGTCATCGATGGCCTGCGATGCTGCGGAGATAAGCCGCTTATCGGGGCTGACAGGTGATAAGGAGGGGTACAGCTGCTTCCTCTTTCGTTTCGTGTTCCTCATCCGTTTGTCCTATTATCATCAGGTCGATATTGTCCCTTTTTTCTTCATCCTTTTTTTGTTTTGATAGTGCATTTCTTTTCTTCCGTTGCTCACTGCCGCCCACGATGGCCCGCCCCGAACACTGCATCACCTGCTTCGAGGCGCTCGACGCCGAACTCGCGCATCGCGCGCCCATGTCTCTCGCCGACATCCAGAAATCCTATGCCGCCTACAAGAAACACACAACACCTCCACTGACAGAGGCGGCATCGGACGATGCGACGCCCCTCTTTGTCACGTGGAACTCGGACGAGGACAACCAGCCCGGCGAGTATGACCTGCGCGGCTGCATCGGCACCTTCCAGGCCATGCCCCTCGCCACCGGCCTGCCCACGTACGCTCTGACGGCCGCCCTCGAGGACACGCGCTTCCGCCCCATTGCGCGCCGCGAGCTGCCCCACCTGCAGGTCGCCGTCACGCTGCTGACCGACTTTGAGCCGGCCCGCGACGCCCTCGACTGGGAGCTCGGCAAGCACGGCCTGCGCATCGCCTTTGTCGCCGGCGGTGGGCAGAGCTATGGCGCCACGTACCTGCCCGACGTCGCGCCCGAGCAGGGCTGGACCAAGGAGGAGACGGTCGAGAGCCTGATGCGCAAGGCCGGGTGGCGCGGGCGCGGTGGCCCACAGCCGCCGTGGACGCAGGTCAGCTCCTTCAAGACGACGCGGTACCAGGGCGCCAAGAAGTCCATGGTCTATGCCGAGTTCAAGGCGTGGCGGGACTGGGCCGACGCCCAGGCCAAGGCAGGGCGATCGTGAGGGCAGAGGGCAGAGCAGAGCAGCATTTTTCATGTTTGTTTGTTAACATATGTCGTGGCCAGTTCTGCAACTTGATATTGTATCCGAAAAAAAAAGTAAAAAAAAAAGAAAACACAAGCAGGTGTGTGCCCAGTAGTGCAAGTAAACAACAAATACAGGTGAGATAGAAGAGACACAGACACGCTCGCTATATCCCCGCCCAGAACGCCATATCCCCGCCCCAGCCCAGACGTAGATATCCCCAGAAACGACAAGTAAAAATATACACAGAGTGACGGACGGCTGGGCCGCCAGCTTCCGGGCCTGAAAGACGCACAACCAAGAAATCTAACAAAATCAAACAGTATAAAAAAACATGACGCATAAAACAGGACAAAATCAGTAATACAGGGCCGGAAAAAGTGTGCCCTCGCGTCTTGCCGGTCCCTTTTTTTTTCTTTTTTTTCGTTTCTTTCCTTCTTTTTTTTTTCTTCATTCCCCTTCGTTGTCAACTCACCAACACCGCAGCGTCTTCCAGAACCCGCGGTTCCCACCACGGCCGACCTGGTCGCCGTCGATGCGCGGCCCCCGCTGGCCAACCTGCCGCTGTGCTGCCTGCTGGGGCGCGTCGTCCTTCTCGGCTCCGTCGTCGCGCAGCTCGCTGTCTGCCGGCAGCGGGCTCAGCGGCTTCGTCACGCCGTGCCGGTCCAGCATCTGTTTTGGGTCGTGCTCCGTGCCGCCCGCCGCCGCCAGCTGCCGCTGCTCCACCACGCGCCGCACAATCAGCGCAAACGTCTCCTCAATGTTCACCTCCAGCCGCGCACTCGTCTCCATGAATCCGCACCCGCGCCGCCGCGCCCAGTCCAGCCCGCGCGACGCCGGCACGCTGCGGCTCTCCTGCAGATCGCACTTGTTGCCCGCCACAATCTTCACCGGCGGCACCGCGCGCGCCCCGCCGCCCGTCAGCCCGCCACCCGCATGCACAATCTCGTCAAACGTCATGCCGGCCTTGCGCGCCCGCACCGCATTGTCGATGCGCGTCTCGGCCTCCATGTCGATCAGGTCGTTGAAATACTGCAGCGCCTCGAGCGAGTCGTTGGATGTGATGTCGTAGACCATGAGAAAGGCGTCGGCGCCCAGGTTGGACGACGCCCACATGCCGCGGTACTCCTCCTGGCCCGCCGTGTCCGTCAGGCCCAGGTGGTATGTGACGCCATCGATGCGGCGCGTCACGCTGTAGCTGTCCTCGATCGTCGGGTCGTAGTCCGACGTCCACTGCGACCGCACCAGCCGCAGCGTGATGGACGATTTACCGCAGCCGCCGTCGCCGCAGATCGTGATCGTGATGGGCACGGGTATTTGGCGGTCGCGCGACCCGGACTGTGAGTGCTGCATGATGCGAAAGGGGGGTGGTGGTTGGTTGGTGTAGAGTCGGTTGGTAGGTAGCACAAGGTGTCAGCAAGGATATGCCTTGCAGATTCAGTGGTCAGGTTGCTGCAGCGGCTGGCAGCCGGGCCCTGCGTAATGTCGGAAGGTGTGAAGGCGCAAAAGAAAGCCGGAAAAAAAAAGAAAAGAAAGTCGCAGCCTCGGCTGTTCCAGCTGGTCCTTGTTGAAGACTTGCGCTGAGACAAGATGATCACAGCAAAGAGCGTGGGAATAGCTGTCGCGTGCAAAACCGCGAATCAAGTCGGCAAATTTGAACAGGAAAATGTAGTCTTTTTGACAGAACAAGTCTCTTGTATTGGCGTTCCGAACCGTTGTGGCGGAAGCGAACGTTTCGAAACCCAACGGGCGAATGTCTCCGGATTGGGAGAGGGGGCTGGAGAATAGGGAATAGGGGGAAGGGGGAGGCAAACGTGAAAAGGAGCGCGATGGCGAACTTGGGTGTTAGTCAGCTACGGAGTAGCTGCTTGTACTCGTACTCGTAGAAGCTGTACTGAAAGCGAAGGGAAAGCGTCCGTAGGAAGGCGCAAAAAGGGAATAGGAGAGGAGGAGGAGACGAGGAGAGAAAGAACGCAGGGACGACGATGGAGAGGAGGAAAGAGCGACTGGGCAGAAGAAATATTAATTAAGCACTGACCCCAAGGAGGAAAGAAAGGATGAAAGGAAAGGAAGGGGAAGCCACCCAGGAGAAGAAGGCGCGGACGAAAAGAGCAAGGGCCGATGGCAGGGGAAGCAGCAGCAGCAGCGCCGCAGTACGAGTACTCGTAATAGCAGCAACAACGGAATAAGGCTCTGGGAGACAAGCGGGAGGAGAGTGGGGCATCGCTGAAGGAAGGATGCGCCAATGCAGGAGAGACAAAATGGACGGCTGTGTCTTGCATACTCGCTGCGGAGAATCGTACAAGAACGTCGGCTGCTCCTGCCCAACAGCCGTACGAAGTACGTGTGGTGATACGATACAATCTGTCACCCGGGCCCCCCCTCCCCCCTCTCCCCTGGTTGTTCCTTCCGCATCCATACGTCGTACTCCGTGCCTATCGTATCGTACTTCATACTCTGTACTCCGTACTCCGTACTCCGTAGGCCTTCGACTCGTACCAACTGCACGCCCCTTTTTCCCATCTACGGAGTACGGAGCAAAAGCCTCGTTCTCTTCTTTTGGGCTCTGGGCCTGCGTTTTGGATTTAGTGTTTGCTCCGTACACGCTTTTTTCGTCCCTTCGGTTCCCTTTGGGTGGTATCGCGCGCAACGCCGACCCACCAGCCATATGGCAAGACATGGCCCAAAAGCGAAAAGATGCACCAGAAGCACGCCTGTTGAAACGACAAAACGTCCTCCCAAGTCACCAAAAGTCACCAAAAGTCGCCAAAGAGGTTAGCAACTGCTTCAAAACCTGCTGTTTATCACCGGTCCCTAGCCACGGCGTCGCCGTGGACAGGCTAAGACTCCGATGAGTGCGTGTGTCGATCATCGCCCTTCTTTTCAGCGTGCTAACTCCTTCTTTGGCTTCTTTTGTCGTTCTTCATCTCCGGATGCTTCCTGGTCCACCATCCCATCGCACTCGGCGCCCCCACATCCCGTGCTGTTTCTACGAGTACTCGTACGCGTCTGCCTGCAACCGGGTTATGCCGGTGGAAGGTCTGGAAGAAGACTGCATCTTTTCTCCGGAGCTTCGGTGAAAGCCCCTGGTGGGTGCTGCTGCTGGGAAAGTGGCCATATCTCTGGTTTATCAACAACCTTGGTCGCATCCCCTGCAGACAAGCTCAAAAGAGCAACGTCTCGGAACGACGACTTCAGACGACACGTGCAGAGAGAACGAGAGAACAGACCAGCAGGCAGGGGGGCACGCACCACGGCCCAGGGTTCATTCAGATAGCGGCCAAGCTGGCCAAGCACTACCGCGGGATGACCCTGGGGCTGGCTCTGGGGTGGTGCCTGGACACGCATCAGGCCTATCGGTGAAGAACCAAACACCAAGCAAACGGCTTCCTTCGAGGCGACAGTGCCATTTCCACAATTGGCATCACACCGAATGCCCATCTTGCAACACACAGCACAGATCATCGCCAGCCACACAGTTTGATCGACACCGTACCAAGTTTGCTCACCTTCCAGCTTGCGCATCACTCTGCCAGCTGTTGCAGACACACCTGCGGAGCGGTCTGGCCGCAGATGGCCGCCCCGTGCGCTCATTGGCTGCACATGCAAGCAGCACGCCGCCGACTACGGAGTGCGAGTAAAGTGGACCGGACGCTCAGCACGATGACGGCATCCGCATTGGGAAAGATGGGACTAACGGCGCTGCTAAAAAACGAATCCCGCAATGTCTTGGCGAACCGTGGACGGCGTCTCTTGGAGCTGGACCCTCTTCTTAATACCCGCCGAGGGACCCTCTTTGTCGCAGTCTCCCACGTTCAGGCCTCAACTGCCGGTCAACAACACTCAAACCAGCACACAAAATGGCAACGAACGGAACCTCCCAGCCAGCCGTGAACGGCTCAGCTACAGCCTCCGCCTCCGGGTCGGTTGAACAGACTCCGAGCCGGGCCACCGAACTTTCGGAGGTATGTATCCTCGGCATGGCTCTTGCGTGACAGTCCACTACAGGTACTTTCACGGTACTACGAGTACGATACTAATAAACCCACCAGCTCATTGATGCCGTCAAGGCACTCGTCGTCCCCTTTGTGGACAGCGCCGACAAGGCCTTTGTCGAGCGTGAACAGGGCGGGCCGGCCGGTGCCTCAACGGCCAGTCTCCCGGTCCGCACCGCCCTTGTGGAGACCTTGACCCCCAACCAGGTCATTGACCGCCTGAACCTCGACTTGGCCAAGGGCGAGGGCGGCGGCCGTACCGCCGCGCTGGCCACGATCCAGCGCATTCTCGAGCTCAGCGTCAACACCTGGGACCAGGGCTTCCTTGACAAGCTCTATGCCAGCACCACCCCCATCGGCGTCGCTGCCGAGCTGCTGCTAGCAGTGCTCAACACCAACCTGCACGTCTTCCAGGTCTCGCCAGCTCTGACGGTCATTGAGAAGACGACGGCGCGGGAGCTGGCACGCATGTTTGGCTATGACGGCCCCCGCGCCGGCGGCATCACCGTGGCGGGCGGCAGTGCCTCCAACTTTACGTCGGTCATCGTGGCGCGTAACACGCTCTACCCCGAGACGAAGATGGACGGCAACGGGCTGGGACGCCGCTTTGCCCTGTTTACGAGCGCCCACGGCCACTACTCGGTCGAGAAGGCGGCGCAGGCGGCCGGGCTCGGGTCCGGGGCGGTGTGGACGGTGCCCATCGATGCTGCCGGCCGCATGATCCCGGCGGAGCTCGAGAAGCGCATCGGCGAGGCCAAGGCAACGGGCATGACGCCGCTGTACGTCAACGCGACGGCCGGCACGACGGTGATGGGCTCGTACGACCCGTTTGAGGAGATTTCGGCCGTGTGCAAGCGCAACGGGCTGTGGATGCACATTGACGGCAGCTGGGGCGGCCCCGCCATCTTCTCGGCGCAGCACCGCCACAAGCTGGCCGGCTCGCACCTGGCCGACTCGCTGACGGTCAACCCGCACAAGATGATGAACGTGCCGGTCACGTGCTCGTTCCTGCTGGGCCCCGATCTCGGCATCTTCCACAAGGCCAACACGCTGCCGGCCGGCTACCTGTTCCACAGCACGGGCGACGCCGAAGGCGAGGACGACTACAAGGAGGTGTGGGACCTGGCCGACCTGACGCTGCAGTGCGGCCGGCACGGCGACAGTCTGAAGCTGGCGCTGGCGTGGGTGTACGAAGGCGCGGCTGGCTTCGAGCGGCAGACCGACCACGCGTTTTCCATGGCGGCGCTGCTGGCCGACAAGGTCGCCAGCCGGCCGGACCTGTTCTCGCTGGTGTCGTCGAACCCGCCGCCGTGTCTGCAGGTGTGCTTCTACTATGCGGGCGACGAGACGCCCGGCCAGCCGCACGCGGACAAGGCGGTCAACTCGCAGCGGACACGTGACGCCGTGCAGCTGCTTATCCGGCGCGGCTACATGGTCGACTTTGCGCCCGGCGAGCGCGGCGGCTTCTTCCGCGTCGTCGTCAACTGGCAGACGCGGCCCGGCACTGTCGAGGGCCTTGTGCGTGCCCTCGAGATTGTGCGCAAGGAGATCAACTGATTCAGGGGATTGCATCAAAAGTAGAATAGATTATCTAGAGAAGTTGGATATTCACCAGTCAATTAACAGGGGCGTATTGGGCTTCAATTAGGTGCTGAGCATCACAAGAATAGCGCTCGTACTCCGTACAGGTGTTTTCAGGGTCTATGCAAGTGGGTCCGTGTCCCATAAAAAATGAAGGCGGTGTGAATAACACTCCACTCTTCAATGCGATAAGATAAGAAACTTTTTTCTGCCTGTCACTGTAGCAGGGTGCTGCAGGAACCAAACTGCAGAGCTTTTTTGGTTGTTTCGCCGTCTCAACCATTGAGCACGACGCAATCGACCCTGTTCCCGCCAGTCGACCGTCCTTTTTGCTCCTACCTTTTTCTTTCTTTTTTCTCTTTAATATCCTCCTTCAGTCACACTCTCATAATGGTCGCTCGCAAGTCCAAGCGGCAGTTGATGCGCGATGAGCGCCGCAAGAAGAAGCGCGAGCTCGAAGTCGACGACCAAGACCCGTCCTACCCCGGCGACACCACGACTGCGGCGGCCGCCGCCCCTGCTGCCGACTACGAGATTGGCGATGGCGACATCCACCCGTCGAGACAGGTCAAGAGACAACGCGTGGACGGGCCGGGGCTGGACCGCGGCGCGCCTCGCAACAACAACAAGGCGAAGACGGCCAATTTCCGGATGAAGAGCACCGGTGCGAACAGCATGCCTCTTGTGGAACGCCCTGCAAAGGCCACAGCCGCTGCTGCCGACAAGGACGACAACAACAACGACGAATCTATGCTCTTTTTTGCCGACACCGAGGGCGCTGCGACGGGTGCTGCCAAGGCAGAGGACGTTGCCGACGCTGACGACGACGACGCTGCTGCGCTCGGCGACGGCGAGGTGGAGTGGACGGGCACCATGGGGGCCGGGGCCGACGAGCAGACCGAGTTCTTTGGCCTGCTGACGGACAGCGAGCAAGAGTACTTCCGGCGGGCCGACGAGCTGCTGGAGCTCAACGACTTTGCCGGCGGCGACGACGAGCGGCGCGTGTTCCTGGCCAGCGTGTTCCGCGAGGCCAAGGGCAAAGAGCTCAAGCTGGCGAGCAGCCAGTCGTGCTCGCGGCTGATGGAGCGCCTGATCCAGGTGGCGTCGGTGCGGCAGAAGAAGCGCCTGTTTGCGGCGTTCCGCACGCACATGCTGACGCTGGTGTCGCACCGCTTCTCGAGCCACTGCTGCGAGCAGCTGTTTTTGCAGTCGGCGGCGCTGCTGGGTAAAGAGGCCGAGCTGGAGAAGCAGGAGGAGGAGGGGGAGGATGAAGAGAATAACGACGCCGACGAGCTGGCGTCGCTCGAGGACAGTTTCCTGTTTGTGCTGGACGAGCTCGAGGGCAGCCTGGCGTCGCTGCTGATCCACCGGTTTGCGTCGCACACGCTGCGCGTGCTGCTGGTGATTTTGTCGGGCCGGCCGCTCGAGGAGTCGGGCACGCGGTCGCTGCTGCGGTCGCGCAAGAAGGAGACGGTGCGCGTCGGTGCGTTTTTGTCGGCACCGGCGGCGGCGGCGGCCACCACCGCGACGGCCACTGTGGAAGAGGCCGCACCCGCGCGCTACGTGCCCGAGTCGTTTGGCTTTGCGATCCGCAAGATCATTGCCGACGTCAGCGCGGCCCTGGACGGCTCGCTGCTGCGTCTGCTTCCGGTCCACCCGACGGGCAACCCGGCGCTGCAGCTGCTGCTGGAGCTGGACATGCAAAAGGACAAGAAGACAAAGACGAAGACGAAGCCGAAGAAGAAGGCAGCGGCGGACGACGACGAGGCGGCGGCAACTACTGACGCTGCCGCTGAAGAAGAGGAGCAGCCCAGCATCCTCGACAAGCTGCTGCCCGGCGCGCCCGCGACCCTGAGCGACTCGACGAGCCCGGCCTACAACCTCGTGAGCACGCTCGTCTACGACCCGGTGGGCTCGCATCTGCTGGAGACGCTCATCAGCAAGTGCCCGGGCAAGCTGTTCAAGGCGCTCTACATGACGCTGTTTGCGCACAACGAGGCGACGGGCAAGAAGCCCATGTTTGACTATCTGCGCAACGACATTGCCTGCTACCCGGCGATGCGCGTGCTCGAGCGCCTCGGCCGCGACGACCTGACCAGCGTGATCCAGAAGCAGGTGCTGCCGAGCCCGGATGATGCCGCGGCCGCCGCCAAGCCCACGGGCGGCCGCATCACGGCGCCGTCGCCGCTGATTGCGCAGATCATCGAGCGCGGCCGCTTTAACGTGCTGCGCACGCTGTTTGAGCGGTGCGCGGCGCGCAGCGTCGACAACCAGACGGTGCAGAACCTGGTGAACGCGCTGCAGACGGCCGTCGGCGGCGGCCGTCTGGCGCCGAGCAAGCTGATCACCAAGCTCTGCCTCGGCGATGGCGACGATATTAACGCGGACCAGCCCGACTACAACAACTACGAAAAACACAAGGCCGACCCCCGGCAGACGCACGCGTGCTACCTCCTGTCGGCCATGCTGGGCATCCCCGGCGGGCCCGCGGCGGCGGTGCAGGCGGCGCTGGCCGACCTGTCGGGCGACCAGCTGGCCAGCCTGGCGCTGCGGTCGTCGGCGGGCGCGCGCGTCGTGCTGGCGGCGCTGCAGTCGACGCCGTCGCTGCGCGGCAACCAGGCGCGCGTGCCGCTCAACAAGCAGCTCGTGGCCAGCCTCGTGCCGAGCTGCATGAAGCTGGCGCTGTCGCCCGAGGCGCACGTGGTGCTGGAGGCGATTGTGCTGACGCCGTCGCGCACCGAGGTGAAGGCCAAGCCGGTGGGCGGCGGCAAGGCGGCGGCCCCGGGTGCGGAGGGGGCTGCTCCAGCCGCCGAGCTGTCGCTGCCGTTCCACCTCAAGGACGCGCTCATGTCGCAGCTCGCGGCGCACGAGGACGAGCTGCGCGAGAGCTGGACGGGCCGCGCCGTGTGGCGGGCGTGGAAGGGCGACCTGTGGCGGCGCCGGCGCGGCGACTGGGTGCAGTTTGCCAAGGCGGGCGAGCCGGAGGGCCTCAAGGCAGCGGCGGCGCCAACGCTCAAGGACGACAGCGTGCGGGACGTGCGGCGGATGCGGAGGCAGCCGGTAGAGCCGGCGGGGGAGGAGGTGCCTGCCAAGGTGGAGGTGGAGGAGGTGGCCGAGGTTGAGATGGCGGATGCGGTGGTGGAAGTGGAGGGGGAGGACAAGGTGGAGAGGAAAAAGGAGAAGAAGGAGAAGGAGAATGAGAAGGGTGAGAAGGAGAAGAAAGACAAGAAGGAGAAGGGGAAGGGTGAGAAAAAGGAGAAGAAGGAGAAGAAAGACAAGAGCGAGAAGAAGGAGAAGAAGGAAAAGAAAGACAAGGAGAAGAAGGAGAAGAAGGAAAAGAAAGAGAAGAAGGAGAAAAGGGCAAAAGATGGGGAGAGTCAGTAAGAGGTGACGTCTTTTCTAATCATCATGGCGTTTGGGTAAAATCAAAAAGCATTGTATTTACTTCTGAATAATATATTATCACATTGCTGTTCACGCAAGATGCTTCATCAATATCTACGGCCATAATTCTGACACCGTCATATAGAAGAGCAACCATCAGCAACGAATAGTAAAAGAGTTCTTTATTCTAAATTCTAAATAGTATGCATGAGCAACACGATTGAAACGGATAAAAATAATCGATTCAAAAATTTGTATGATTTCTACAAACGATGAAACTAATAAGAACCTGTTTATTGAAACTCTTGGATGAGATATGTTCTTATTAAAAACAATCAACAAGGACATCAATAAAAAATAAAACCAAAAAATACCAAAGCCACTCACTGTTCATCTTCCCCATCCACTGAATATCTAATACTTGATATTCCCCTTCAGTCTAGTCCTAATTCTCATTCGTTTCTCATCTGATCACTAAAAGTTCATCTGGATTTTACCATCTCTACCCTCCTTGAATGTTTTGTCATCCAAAAACTCCGTAGAGCCCGATCAGGGGAATCAAACCGAATTTGTCTCAGGCCTTTCATCTGGTCTGCGAGTACTCCGTACTCAGTACGAGTACTCCGTACAAGCACTCCATAGCTCTCCGTAGCAGCACAGACAGCCCCTGGAACACGCTAGTCACAGCGGAGGGGCTGTGGAGATCCAGCACCCGCCGCCGCTGGAGAACCCACTAAAAGCCGAGTTCTGGTCCGCCGGACAGGGCTCTTTCCAGGTGTGGCATCTGAATTTAGGTTATTTTAGGCTCAAGCTCAGCGGCAGCGATCGCCTAGAATCAGGGGGTGCGGCAAGGACCAGACCACCATGGCCACCGCATAAGGTTTATGAGGCTCAAAGTGTCCCTTGTGCCAAACGATGCTGTGTTTCAGGTATTTTTCAGTGGTAAGGAAGCCAGCCGGTTGCCAACTCTCGACGAGTGCGAGTGCGACTCCTTTCTGCCGAGTGATATTGTCAGGGCTGTTTGATTATTGCTGTCGTCTTGCCAGTGGCTATCTATCGTTTATGTCTACCGTGCATTTTTCTGATACGAGTATTCATACTTCACCACCGTAGTTTCGTAACGATCTGATATAAACGACTCGTCGAGCATCTACGAGTACGAGCACTCGTAAACATTGCTGCCGCTCATGCTCCAACTATGCCGCCTTGAATTGTGCCGCCTTGATTTGTGTCGCCTTGAAAAACAGACCAGACCATCCAATAACCTGCGTCCGCTACTTCGGATGCTCCTGACCCGTTCTTCTTGAGACAGCACGTCCCCATACGCCCCCGTTGCAGCAGTGGCCGTGGAGGTCGCAGCGGTGGTGGTCCCGGATCCCGCCATGGTGTGACGCCCCCTGCCAGTGTTTATTTTTTGAGGATCCCTGATCTTCACCCGGCTCTGCCTCAGCTCAATGGCACCGGCGCTCAATGGCACCGGCCTGCGTACAAATACCGACAGACGGCCACTTCTTGTGCTTGGCTGTTTCTTCTTCTCCTTTCCTCCTCATCCTCTTCAATCTTTTACACCACTCTCTTTTCAACATCACTCTTTTGTCGCCGGTCCGACTTTTCTCTTCTCGCTCCTTTCTTGTTGGTCATTCTTTTTAAAATCAAATAAAACTTCTCCAACACCAACCGCAAAAATGAAGTTCACTCTGTGCCTCGCTGCCCTCATCTCCGTCGCCGTTGCGGCGCCTCTCCAGGGTATGTCTTGTGGTCGTCTGCTGCCTATTCACTTTTTGTCTAAAGTAAAGCACCGCTAACAAACCAGTCCTCGTTCCTCGTGCCGATATCCAGGATTCGGTCGATGCCAACGTCCCGTCCATGTCGGATGCCAACGGCAACGTCGTTCCCTTCAACTCGGCCACTGTCAACCTTGCCGGTGCCAAGTAAAGCCCGAGCGCTTACCACATCTCCTTCACTTGCCTTTTTAATTTTTCTTTTGTTTGATTTATAATTTATATACCAAATCTCCCCGTCCCCCCTCCTCCTCCTCTCATCGGTGTCCTGAGGGTCCAGACATTGGCTTGTTCTCCCTTTCGCAACGCATGATCATTTCCAACATCTTGCATCTCGATAGATCAAAGATATAATATACAAGCCAGCGCCTGCTTTTAACAAGTTTACAATATGCAGTATCCGTGACGATCTGTTGCCCAGCCGGTCTGATAGACTGAGGCTCTGTTTTAGTGATGCCTAGGATTATGTGACTGCAAGGTCGTTCTTCTCATTACAACTTGGATGCTCGACATAGCAATATGAGAAGCGGCTGCTATATCTTGATATTGAGTGTATAGAGTAGTGTTACTTTCTTCAGCCTTGTAATATAGTCGTCATAGACCACATGTGATACCCGAGGCTGTCATTGATGACGTCTTGTCCTTCCCCAAAGACAAACACCCTGCCCACTGCCGACAACAACGTTGCCTCTTGCCTGAGCATCTTCTTGCATTTCCCATTGCCACGTATGCGTATCTAGCATCTTCTTTGGTTGGCCTCGGTTGTCTTACGGAACGAAAAGACAAACATATTCTCATTTGAATTTGAGAGTTGAAGTCGTGGGCGTGCTGATCTGCTAACAGATTAGCCCACTACGCCGCCGTTGGTTTTTTCTTTCTTTCTTTCTTTCTGGTTTTCTGTGCCCCTCGCTAGGCGTTCACGCTTTGTGTAAGCACAAAGGAGCCGTTATTAAGCACGACTGACTGTGCTCATCTTTTGCCTCGGGCAACTATCAAATCCGACCCGAAGGCCATTGACCCGTTACTATTTTTACTGCCGACTCTTGATTATGTTGGCTTCACTCATGATGGGTCTTGATCCAACCCACCTCAAACGACTACAGTCACGTGATCCATCGATCATACATTACTACAATCAGTCACGCAAACCAGGCTTGTGCTTGTAACAATTTAGTAAATCCATTCAAATCGTGAAGCGAGAGTCTTCTCTGATCTATATATATATAAAAGAAAGAGTCTGGCCCTAGAAGTCCAGGCGATACATGTGTAAACGCCGGAGTGGTATCAATGAGGTCGTTCTGGCCATCACTTTGTGACCATTTGTATGCAAATTGCATTGTATCCCAAATCCCATGCTGAACAATAACGAAGGTAAAAAAAGGAGGAAAGGGGGGGAAGAAGAAGTGAAAGAAAAAATCAAGAAAAAGAAAAGCCACTGAAAGGTCGTCATAGACGAAGATGAAGCGAAGGGAAAAAAAAGCAATGTCGAAACAAATTTACGCCGCCAGCAGAGACGACTCGGGCACCTGGATCTCGATGCCCGCGAGCTTCTCAATAATGACGCGCTCGCTGTCCTGCTGGATGCCCATCTTGGCCTGGCGCGCGCGGCGGCGGTCCATCTCGCGGTCGATGCCGTGGCGCACGGCGTCCAGCACGGTGTTGACGGTGGCGCGCGGCTTGTAGGCGGGCTCGGTGCCGTCCTCGTAGACGCCCGTCTTGACGAGGATCGAGTACCACTCGTTGTCGGACTTGGCGTCCATGGCGTTGGTGCCGCGCACGTCCGACTCGGGCGTGTCGCCGACAAAGTACACCGTGTCGGGCGGGCGCGACGCCACGAGCCCGTGCTGTGTCGCGCGCCACTGCTGCAGCAGGCGCGTGGCAAACTCAAAGGTGCCGACCTGCGGCTTGCCAAAGGCGTGCGTCACCAGCTGCTTGCCGCCGGTCACGTCCGAGAAGACGGTCTCGACGATGCGCCGCAGCGCGCCCATGCCCAGGCGCACGTGCTCGTGCGCGGCCGACCACACAATGTCGCTGTGCGAGAAGTAGATGGGCGGGCCCTCGTCAAAGGTCTCGGAGCGCGTCTCCAGGCGGCCGCCCTTGGACATGGCCACGTCCAGGATAATCTGCAGGTCCGACGCCCAGTCGCGGCTGTCGGCAAAGACAAAGACGGCCTCGATGACAATGTCGCTCAGCGACCCGCCGCGGGCCCGCAGGTCGCGCGAGTTGGCGTGCTCGGCCTCGGTCAGCTTGCGGAAGGGCGCCACGTGGTGGTTGGCCTTGATAATGTCGCCGGGCGTGATGACGTCCTTGAAGCCGTAGCCCTCGGCGACGTGGCGGCACTTTTCGCCCTCGCCGCCAATGACCAGCACGGCGCCGCGGTACTTGTCGACCAGCTCGCGCATGGGCGTGTGGCCGCAGATGAACTGACCCGGGCTGACCTCGAGCTGCAGCTGCTTGGACAGGTCGCCGCAGCGCTCGGCCTCGGTCTTGCCGCCGCCGTTGGTCAAAAAGATGTAGGGCACGCGGATGCCGTACTCGTTCTCGCCGTTGAGCATCTTCATGGCCTCAATGGCCTCGGGGATGGGGTTGCCGCCGCGCACCAGCACGCCGTCAATGTCAAAGGCAAAGGCAAAGTTGTCGGCAACCTCCTCGTCGTTGTCATTGCGCGGCGTGGCCACCTCGGTCGGCGGCGTGGACAGGCCGGCCGGTGTGTGGGATGTGGGGGAGAGCGTGGGTGTGCGGTCCGCGGACGCGGTCAGGGCGGGCGAGGCGGGCTCGTTGAGCTCGCTGTTGTCGTCGTTGTCGTCATCCTCCTGGTGGATCTGGGTCTCCAGGTTGCGGCGAGCAATGTCAAACGACTCGGCAAAGCTGCTGGCGGACACAGTCCGGCAGGGCATGGCGGGTCTTTGCAGAGTAGCAGGCATGATGGACGTGGAGTGAGTTTAGTGTTGAGGGTCAAGTGTATGAGAGTGCGTGTATGAGTATATGTATGTGTATGTATGTTGAGTGTATGTAAGAGTAAAGGAGAGTGATGTTAAGGAGAGTGTGGTGAGGTGGTGAGGTGGTGAGAGAGGGTATAAGAAGTGAAGATGTAGGAGAGAAGGAGAAGGAGAGGAGGAGGATGTGAGTTATAATCAAAATCAAAACATTCAAAACCGAGAGGGGAGATGGGATATATATAAGTTAAAGAGAGAGCGAGAGAGTACGAGTTGACAACAACAAAGGTACGCATCACCCACCAGTCCCTTGAATACGTCACAGACGGTCCCGTTGTGATAAGACAGAGAGTGGGAACGTGGCGATAGCCAGGTAATCAGGCAGTGCACCTTTGTATACATTGTATATGAGGGATCAGAAAAAAGAGGATAAAAGGAGACCGACGCATATACGTACCCCGTCGAGAGACCAAGTGTCGGTACGGGACTGTGAAGGCGTGCCAGATGGAACTAGACAAGCCTAGTGGTGAGAATCTGAAACTGTGACTCCCGGAGGACGACGAGGAGGGTGTGGCCGTGGCGGCTTTGTTGACGACAACGCCCTCCGGTTGCTCGTGGCAAAAGGGGCTACATAGTACAGGGATCGACTGCAGACACCGGTGTGTGAATACAGGGAGGTGAATTGAGATCGGAGAGAGAGAGAGAGAGAGAAGCAGAATCTGCGAATTGGAAGTGCCGCCGGTGAGGGCCGTGGATGGACGTCGGAGGCCAGAGGCCCGTCACAAGCAAGTACTCCCTCCACTGTATTTGGGTGTGCGGGTACATATGACGAAACGTGTAAATCCATGCCGTGAGGCAACGCCGTGTTGGGCGTAGCGGCCCACTTTTGTGCTGCACCAGCCTCAGGCGAGGCGCAGGCGTCACTTCTCGGAATTCGCAATTTAATACGAAAATAACGAAATAATTCAAAAAATAAATGGAAAATAGATAAGCGGAAAAGCAACCTGCCCCAAACGAACGAAACAGAATGCAGGAAATAAAAAAAAAAGAGACTAATACGGAGCAACCGCGAGACAGGAAAAAAAAGAGAGTCAAATACATGTATGGAGTACGGAGTACGAGTAAGGAAAAAAAAGAGGGCCTTGCAAGTGGACCCAGAAAGAAGTGGATCCGCAGGCAAGCAGGATACGCCGTCGTGCCAGAATGCCAACTGCCAACAAAGAGAAGCGCCGGCCGGCCAATGGGCGCCGAGTGGAAGTGGGAGATATGTATATGTGGGACTCGGCGACAGGACGCGGACGGAGCCTGCGGGCTGAGGAGGAGGCCCAATCGAGCAGGAACGTGGAGCGGGCACGACGTCGCACGGAGGGGAGATACTGTGTACTCCGTAATACTCCGTACGACAGTGAAGCAAGTTGGACTTTGGGCGTACTGCAGAGCGGCAGACTCCGTGCACAACGGCGTACGAGTACGGAGTACGGAGTACGAGTACTCGTACAGGTGCAGAACACCTACGTCGTAGGTGCATAGAACTGGGACGGGAAGCTGTAGTGCAATGCAGGATTTCAGGGTCGACCAGGGTCCTGCTTTTGTTTTTTTGTTCCTTTTGCAAAATATTACTTTTCTGAAAATATTTTATTAATTCTGAACGGGCTACCCCTGGATGAGGATTGGCATTGACAGCGTCTACGAGCCTCCCACTCCTCCGTATCTCTCTGCCCTCTGGCTGCCGTTCGTCCACGGGTTTCACGTTGCTGTCTGCGATCCAAGCAACCGCAATGACGCTTGGACATGATAACAGCACTATCTATTAAACGTACTCGTACGGAGTACGTCGTAGGAGCAAAACGTATTCGTATACGATATGCGTACGCAACATGTCCTCGTACTGCACGGCGCCCCTAAAAATGGAGAAACTACGAGCACAGAAGGCCAAATACGCCAGAAACAGCCGATGCCGATGAACAAAGGAGAGCAAAGGAAAGCAAAGAAACGCTTGAAACAGACGGTTGACGTTGAGCATGTACGAGTACGTCACAACTGTCTCGGAAAAAGGGGGGTTTATTCTGAAGGCAGCGAGATTCTCAGACATGATGGGCACGGCAGAAAATACTCTTTACATCATAAACACGCGAGGGCAATACGGAAATATTTTGATAAGGTGGGTGAAGAGGGGCTGGCTGCTGAGCACGGGAGTGGGCTGGAAGACGGGAAGAACGAAAATCACAATACGGAGGAAAATGGAAAATCAAAACGAAAAGCCTTTTTGATAAGATACTCTCCGTACAAGCGAGTGTGGTCATGAACTTTTGCATGTGCTGCTTGTACGGGTTACACTTACACATCTTTTTTTGCCTTTTGCCTTTTGCCTCTTTCTCATCAATCACATCGAGTCTACACCGCCATATACGCCGTAGATAAAGAGACGGGACAGAGAAAGCAGGACCATACACAGTCGTACACCGTAGGTGCCGTGTAGAGACTAGTCATACTAACAATCATATTACTACTCGCTACTCCTCCTGTCGACGCAAAAATGCTACCATGAACTACGATACCAACGAGCCAAGACCCTGAAAATACCGAATTGGGAGGGTGAGCCCAGTTCCGCCCAGCGAGGCGTCCGCGAAGGGGTCCTTGTCGTTGCAACGGCGCCGTGCTTATTATTTGCTCGTACGGGAGGTACGGAGTACATGCGGGTGATCGGTGTACGAGTACTCGTATGGTCGTGCTTTGATAAATTTGATCAACAGCACACAGGCGGGGCCAAGGGAAGCAGAAGACGCAGATAGGGATGCTGGACAACAAAGAAACTTGTTTGTTTTTTGTAATTTTCTGTTGTTGTTGTCGTTGTTGTCGTTGTTGTCGTTGTTGTCGTTGCTGTCAATGTTTGGTTCTCAGGATTCGCCGAGGCATATGGCGAATATTTGGACGAGGCTTGCAGTGTCCTACGTCGTTGTGGCCATCCCTCGGTTGCTGGTCCAAGTCCGGTGTAGGATCGGATGCGGAACACGGTCGCACGGCGCAGCGGGCGTGCAGCGTACGTGCGTGCAGAGTGCAGAGTGCAGAGTGTAGTGTGCAGTGTGCAGAGTGCAGCGTGCAGAGTGCAATCAATGCACTTGCATACCAACAAGGGCAGGCTAGATAACGAGACAAAGAGCCAAAGACGAAAAACTACCAAGAGATTACTCGTTACTCGTCAAACAGATAAAAAGGACAACGACAAGGACGGCAGTATTGCAGGACTACGAGTCCTCCAATAACACATTTCCGTACAAACGGGCAAAGTCGTTGATATCAAACCTCCAGGATCATCGTCAGGGTACGAAACATATCAGACCAAATAATATCCAAAAAAAATATGGCCATACGCCATTGGCTGGACATTGCGGAGTGAGCACCCACCCACCAGGACCCTTGACGTAGCATGCAGGGCGCATCAATCTGACAACCAGAGGGGCACGGCGTCTCCAGCAAAGCAGGGCCAAGCACTTCCTCGTACGTCTCTGAAAGAAAACTAAAGAAAAAAAGGGCGAAAATGAGAGCGAAGGGGGGGGCAACCGACAGGGCATGCATGCATGCATGCATGCAGGACACCGTAAAATACCACTGGAGTGGCCTGGAGGGACGGCCTAACGCCACACTAAACAAGCCCCAAACCGGACTAACCAAGGACTAAACAGGACTAGGGGAGCACCAGCGAGCCCAGTCGTCCGGCCTGCCAACCTGCCACACCAGCCAAAACCAGCCAAAACCAGCCAACCAGCCAACGAGAGTGACGGGGACGGAGCCGTTAAAAGTGGGTGGTGGGAAAGGGGAGGAGCGGACGGGAAAGCACAAGGGTTTTTTGGGGGACGAATCACCAGCAAGAGGCTACAAGTACTCGTAAACTCGTACCGGTACGGAGTAACTGATACGTCGTAGAGAGTGAGGCCGAGGAAAAGTGGCGGATATTGCATTAAAAACGGGCCTCGCGCATCCAGGCACAGGGTTCTGCCAACATCTATGACGTAGTTTGTGCTTGGCGGCATGAAGAAGAAGAAGGGATCGAGCGGCTAGGATAGGGAATAGGGAATAGGAAATAAAAAGAGTTAAAAAAAGAAGAAAAAAACAAACTGCAGATAAGAGGCAATTATGGTGGTGGTGGTTGAGAGAGGGGCGATTCGAATCCAATACGAGCGAGTAAGTATTCACGTAAGCAGAGTACCTCGTACGAGCATAGCAAGGGGAAAAACTGCAAAGAACAATAGAATGTTCAAAAGAAAAAAAAATGTTGTCTCAAAAAAAAAAAAGAAAAGAAAAAAAGAAGTCCCCGTGGCGAAATGTGGCAATTGCTCGGAGATTTTCATGGGGAGCGGTTCGTCAGCGATAAGAAAACTGTTTCGCCTTGCCCCATGTCCCTTGGCCCAAAAACACTGTGCATCAGCACGGTGTGGCGGATCCCCCGTACGTGCGGCTGGGCGAATCAGAACGCTCCCCATCAGTGTCCCATCAGCGTCTCCCTAGCCACACACACTGCAACTGGGCGATAATAACTGTGGATAACGGGCTTCATCGCATCCTGCAAAGAACCTGTTCTAACCTGGCCGACATCTTGCCTCTAGTGCGCCCCTTCTTATTTCCCGCCCTCCCTTTCTACCGTCCTTCTCCTACGGAATACCGCTGAGTGAGCCGATGAAGAAACTTACTTCTCACTCTCGTCTCACCGGTGCTGCATCTATTCTCGGCATGGCCTGATTGCTTAGTCACAGTAATATACTTGCCGCACGAAACAGCCACGACCACATGTCACACATTTTCACTTGTGCTGTCCGTAGTCTGCCACGTTTCTCCTGTGGACTAGTCACGTCAGGTTTTTTTTTTCTGTTCTGGGGGCTTTTATTATCACTGCAACATCAGACGGCGATCGGCCATCCGCCGCTGCCAAGGCAGTAAGGCAGGGTTTGACCTGTACGACATATACGAATATATACGGAGTCACTCCGTACGTCGTAGGTGATGCAAAGCAACAGCGGACGGGCCGGCAGGCCCATATACTACTTCATAAACCAGCCTGTCGAATCCACCACGGCCATACGAGTGCTACCTGTTGATGTGATGATGATACTCTGGCGTGCGGAGACGGGGGACTGCACAAGGCGGCATGAATTGCCTCAAAAAAACTTGTAAAGAGTGTGGACTCAAAAACGGCAATGAGCATATGGTAATATGACCCAACTGCCGAAAACTTTCCTGTGCGTGTCTGTCCGGAAGCATGGCCCATTCCGGAGCGCGCCTTGTTCAACGGCCCGATAGCCTTTTGGTGATTGGGTCGACAAAGTTGGCTGACCTAGTTGATGCTATACGAGTATAATATCTTGCTTTCTGCAGAAGTGGTGGACGAGTGTCCCAGGAAAAGCAGCAGCAGACAGGATGCATTGCAGCTAGACGATGCTGTCATCATACAGCCAGCCAGCCAATATGACTTACGATGCCGATGGCCAAGTTGATGGGCATAGCTACTCGTAGAAACATCGGCCTTGTGCTGCGAGCACCGTTGCTTTCGAGCATCTACGGGGTCGTGAGATGGCTTGTCTCTGGGCATGGCAGAAATGCACATTCAAAACACAAAAAAAAACGTACCGCTCATCAGTCTACACAAGAAAACGTATCGCTCATCACTCTTGGCCTCCCATCTCGATGGCATTGCTCTGCAGTCGTGTCCGGCTCTCAGACTGTAGATCACTTGGGGCCTTGCGTTGACGACAGGGCCCCTTGGAGGCGATCCCGAAAAGGAACCGCATTGTCAGTGCGCAGCCACGATGCATTGCAGCCCGACTGATGAGCAGCATGCTTGTTTTGTCGAGAATTTGGAAGATCCTGCTGCTGTTTAGTTTTGCAAGTGTAAGTGTAAGATATAGTTGCACATGTGCTGCTTATGTGCAACTGTGAGACGAGATACGCACATACTCTGTAGAATACAAGATAGCGAGCGAATTGTCGATCGCTGCATATAGTCTATCATTGGACAGCAATTTCCAAAGGCTATAAAAGATAGAAGGATGCGTACTCGAAAAACATAGAACAATGTACGATAGTCGCAAAATCATAATCATCGGATGCCGACAGCAAACAGCAACATTGTGAAATGAGAACAGATGGCCGAATAATTAATAGAAGCACCCCTCATGCCAGCATAAAAAAAAGTATCACCATCAACAAGTCCATCCTTGTCAAATTGGACACCAAAAAATAGAGTGTATAAAACACAGGTCCTGCCCGGAATCGAACCGGGGCTACTGGAAATCATGATCTGATGAACAGTCAGAATCCAGTGTCCTAACCGCTAGACTACAGAACCTTGTAGGCGTGTGCTTGTGTTGGAATCGGTCGTCCATTGTGAGGCTCAAAAATGACATTCTGAGACGCAGCCTACCTGTTCAGTATTTGATACTACAATTCTCCCAAGTAAATCTAGACTCGAAACAAATTCCAGTAATTGATTCACAATCTTTGTTAATATGAAAATAAGAATGATGCAAATTCAAAGATAGAGCCGATCCCTTTCACTAATCTATGGACATTGCTGCCCAAAACACACAAAGTAAAAAACAAGATAGGTATGCCGTAAGGGCCATACCTCGCTCTATGGGGTATCATATCGCTATTCAATCAAAACAACAGACCAAAACCTTGCACGAGCTTCCTCAACACCCCCCCGAAACGACTCCCACGCTTCTTCCACCAACCGAGAGCCCTGCTTTTGTTGGACGGACTCTTCCTGACCCGCTGTTTCCCTATACATCGGCATCCTTGTTCAGGAGTAGATTTTGAGGATTGACCGTGCCTGGCAAGTTCACCGAAGCTGATGGCGGTCCTCTTTGCATGGCTATGTCCCTTTCCATACTGTCTTGCCAGAACTGCATGAACTCGTCCATGCTGGGCATGGCGGGCACGTTTGGATTCGGCTGGAACGCACGGGGCGTGTCGGTAACGTTCTGATCCAGCGGCATGCTGAAATAAGAAGCGTTCTGATCCAGCGACATTTCGACATTGTTAGCACCCTGAGCCAACGGCATGCCGCAACCAAAAGCGTTTTGATTCAACGGCATCTCGGCATTAAAAGCGTTCTGGTTTTGCGGCATGCCAACATTTGAAGCATTCTGGTTTAGCGGTAAGCCAAAATCCAAATCGTTCTGTTCTTGCTGCATGCCAGCATTCGAAATGCTCCGATTCAGAGGCATATCGAAAGCAAACATGTTCTGATCAAGCAGCATGCGGTCATCAGCAGGCATGGCCTGGTCGGCCGCGGGAGCACGATTGTCATGTACGGGCTGAGCCGAGAACGTGTAATGAGGTCCAATATCAGCCGGAGTAGGCGGGGTGAGTGGCCCTTTATTGGCAGGTGCCTTCTTGGGCTTGACCGGTTTGGAGCCGCCTGATCGATTCGGTAGATGTATTTGGATTGGGCTGCAGGAGGCATCCGTAAAGTCGGTGGTGAGGTTACTGCAGACCGTGAACATGAGAGTGTCTTCGTCGCGGAAGCTGGCAGGGCGCGTTGCCGGGTCAGTGCCGACTGCCTGGTAGACGTAAGATGAATCTCTGACGTTGTCGTCTGTGACATCGAGAGCCGTGCCGTAGAAGCGCTGGTGCAGTTTTGACGCCGTATCCGCCGACGCTCTGCGTTTTTCAAAGTTGCGGTCATGGCGATGTGAGGCTGCAAGATGGCTCTTGATCTTGTGACGAATGCAGACAATCTATAGAAAAAAGTTAGCACTCTTGCAAAGATGATTAAACCACCAAAAATCAGGACGACAAGAAACTCACTTTATTGCCAATTGCAACGGGCGCGAAGACCACGTTCTTCGCACATTTGCAATCCATCTTGAACTGTGATAAAAGTGTTAGTATACTGAATAACCATGATGAACGGGCAACAAGGCAATCGATGGAAAAGGCTGAGGAGGAATGGAAGACGAGGATTCGATATCATGATATGCAACTGGGAGAACTGCCATGCCCTGGAAAGGAGACATGGCGGGGAAGATGCCCAGTATGCCGGAAAGAAGAGACGAAGATAGCAAAAGTCAAAAAGGAAGGAACACCAGGGAACTGCCGGCAAGAGGCATGGGCAGTGAGGTGTTCGTGACAGGAAGGAGTAAAGGATGAAGGTGGAGCGACTTACTGTGGACATTTCGTTATATTTGACACTCTGAAGTCGTGGGAGAGAGAGGGTAGAGACCGATAGGAGGTCCGATGGACGAGATATATCGTGAGTGTCAGAGAAAATCTCCGTAGTTTTGTACGTAGTTCTCTGGCACTTGGTGACAATGGTAGGAAGAGGAGGAGAGAAGAGAGAAGGCGAAAAGAGAAGAAGAGGACGCCTTTTATATGGGAGTCAAGCCTCATGACGGTCCTTTCAAAAGCTTCGAGAACATGTTGAGAGGCAAAATAAAAAATGAGCCGAGGAAGGAGGCCTTTCGATGAGCAAGTACTTTGCTATCGTGATTGTCGTCTGCTTGAAAGAAGCGGTGTTGGCGCTGTTGGATGCCCAGGCCAACGGGGCACAACGCGATGAGGTCTTTCACGATGTAAGCGCCTATGAGCGTCCTTTGGCGGCAAATTTTGTTTCTCATCTCTTGGTCGTCCCGCTTGATGCAATCCCGGCGTTGTTCTTTGATGCGGGTTTCACGATGCCATTGATCTTCTCGTCACACGCCCGAGGGAGGGGGAGGGAGGGGGCATCACCGCCTACGTCACCCCCAGCCGAGGCCAGATGTACTTCAGAGTGTGCGTAATGATTCATTGTTACATGATACATTGTTGAATGATTTGTTTTTATTTTAAATATCATTTCGCATGTGCTCCTTCCCCACGGGGCGTCGGAGGCAGTCACGGAGAGGGTGTGCTCTTTCCTCCCTCTCGCCTATCGGCACTCGACACCCCGCCGTTCTGTATCAGCCTCTGTACGGTGACCAAAGCTGACTTACTGTATATTCGTACGCGTCTGCATGAACAGATTGAGTTTATCATTCGAAAGGAGCAGTAATGATATTGGACTTGCAGTCTTGATATACACAACGGTGGCAGATGCAAGGTGCCCTGCTTCTACTACCCGCCACGACGTCAAATCAATCGAGAGTAATCAAGTGTTTTCGCCGTCATCAGATTTGACTCCTCGAACGACTTACACCATTTCCTGCGTTTTCTACGTCTTCTACAATCATTTTGATATATTGGCATCGGAGCAGTTCATGACATGACGTTCAAAAAGAGGTTTATGTAAGTGCGAGTGGACCCACTTTAAAGGTACAAGTTCGGAGTAGATTGCCTGTTAGTGGCGGGTGATCCCTAATACTCCGTACGGTAAACGAACAGTCGATCCCATGTCAGGACACTCGATGGAAAAAATACTCCGTATATGCATCATATATATATATTGCTCCATCTATCTCGTTGAATTGGGCATGCACCGTAGTCGTTGCATGAAGATGTGCCAGGTGTAGAAAAAGTCACGTGTCTGTTCAACCTCATTACTACAGCGTATTCCAGCGTAATACCGCATATTACAGCGCACTGGACAAAACTGCTGTCAGCGAGCAATAGCCACCATTGTCGATGAAGAATGTCAGAGGGAAGGCAGGCAGGCAGGCAGGACTACTCCGTACTCCGTAAACCCGTTATTCTTTAGGGATTCATCCTGAGGTTGATACTCCCCTCCTACTTGAAAGGCTTCCCTTCTTCTTCTCTATCCATTCTATCAGGATCACTATCCCATAATTGCTTGACAAAGAACGTCTGTTGGAGGCAGGTGCAAAAATCAGTGGCCCCAGATTTTGTGCACTTTTAGTGACTTTTAGTGGCTTTCAGCGGACTTTCAGTGCTTTCCGTGCTTAACAGTTTTTTCTTGTAGCTAATGCCCAGGCGAGGTACTTTCGTATCACTGGCAGTTCTTTTCCGTTCTTTTATTGTTAGGAACATAAAGACCGCCGTAGAAGCATCTGCGAGGAACACCGTCGGGCACCGGTGTTGGCGGGCGTCAAATTTCCGCATCGTCCTTTTTTTTTCTTACATTATGTGAGACATTACGTGGAGACGGAATGTTGCCGCACTTCCGGAACTTCTCCAGTCCTTCTATTTCTTCTTCTACTCCTCCTCCTCTCTTCCTTCTTCTACTTTCTTCCATTTCCATTCCTTCTCTGTCCAGACTATCGATTCTCCCAGCTCCTAGCTTTGGGCGCTCGAGCCAGCCGGTGGTGTCAGCAAGCTTAGCCTCAAGCAGTTGAGCATTCCTACTACATTGCTGTCTCGCGGCCAATGGGCTGAGTGGGTCAGGGCTGCACGCCTGCGCGCTGCCTTGGGATTGTTCTCAGCATCGACAATGGCAAGCTCGGGGCATGCCACGATGCACGGACACCGCGCCGGCCGTCGGCACAACGGAGACAGCAGGATGGACGAGAAGGATTGAGATATGAGAATGAAGAGGGAAGAGAGGGGGGAAGGGAGGGAGGATGCATGTCTCGCAAAGTCTCGGCTGCTTGCCTTGCGTGGTGTATATATAGCCTCCCATCTCGTCACGACAGGAGGATAGAAATACATTCATATACCCTCTCAAGCTGCCTACTCCGATATAGAATCACCCCATCTCTTCTCATAATGAAGGCGTCTTACACGTTCAAGGCCTGCACGGCCATTGCCTTGGCCTGGTCCGCGCTGGCCGCCGCCTCCTCGGCCACCGCCCAGGCCCCGTTCCTCTTTGGCGATGCCGGTGCCGGTGCCATGAAGCCCGTCGGCCTGCTCAAGGGCACCTTTGACCCCGACGTCGCCGCCAAGGTCGACGCCGAGAACGCGCGCGCCCACACGCTCAACAAGCGCACTGGCAACGACTCTGTGACCACCAACGGCTGGGGCACCTTTGACCAGCTGCTCGACCACACGAACGCGAGCGCCGGCACTTTTCGGCAGCGCTACTGGTACAGCACGACGTACTGGAAGGGGCCCGGCTCGCCGGTGATCATGACGAACCCGGGCGAGCAGTCGGGCACGGGCTGGAACGCCACGTACCTGACGAACCAGCGCATCATCGGCCGCTTTGCCGAGGCCGTCGGCGGCGCCGTCGTCATCCTCGAGCACCGCTACTACGGTGAGAGCTCGCCCTTTGCCGACCTGACCGTGCAGAACCTGACGTACCTGACGCTCGACAATGCGCTGCGCGACGCCACGTACTTTGCCTCGACCTTTGTGCCGCCCTTTGACCCGTCGGGCGCGAGCCACCCGACCACGGCGCCCTGGGTGCTGACGGGCGGCTCGTACTCGGGCGCGCTCGCCGCCTGGACCGCAAGCCGCGCCGCGCTGTCCTCTTCCTCTTCCGACGCCAGCCCCTTCTGGGCCTACTACGCGTCGAGCGGCGTCGTGCAGGCAATTGGCGACTTTTGGGAGTACTTTGCCATGGCCCAGACCTATACGCCCCAAAACTGCAGCAGCGACCTGTCCGCCACCATGGCGCACATTGACAGCGTGCTGGTCAACGGCTCCAGCGCCGCCAAGGCCGCGCTCAAGAACAAGTTTCTGCTGGGCGACCTGGAAGACGCCGACTTTGTGCGCGCCCTCGCCTACGGGCCCATCTTCTTCCAGCAGACGCAGTTTTACTTTGAGAGTACCTACGGCTATGCGCCGTATACACGCTTCTGTGATTACATTGAGGTAGGTTTTTTTTTTTTTTTTCATTTTTTCATTTTTTCCTCCGTATGCTAACCAACAGAACGTCTGGCCTGGCTCCAACAATACAGTGCCCGACAAGCGCGGTGTCGGCGTCTCCAAGGCCCTCGACGGCTATGCAAAATGGGTCATTGAGTATATTCTCACCAACCGTGAGCCAACCCCCCCCCCCCCCCCCCCAAACCAGTAACTCTAACACACCCAGTATGCGAGTCCTACGGATATTCCGACTACCAGGGCACCTACAACACGGGCTGTCTCCAGAACCTCAACGCCTCCACCGCCATGTACCGCGACATCAGCCCGTCCAACCTGGTCAGCCGCCAGTATTGGTGGCTTGTCTGCAACGAGCCGCTGGTCTGGTTCCAGGACGGCCTGCCGGCGGGTCAGCCGTCCATCGTCTCGCGCCTCGTCAGCTACGACTACCACCTCGCCATCTGCAAGGTCCTGTTCCCCGAGAGTGAGGGCGGCTTCGGCCTCGTCCATGGCCGCCGTCCCGCCGACGTCAACGCCCACACCGGCGGCTGGTCTGTTCCCGCCAACATGACGCCGCGTCTGCTCTATGCCAACGGCCAGATCGACCCCTGGCGTGCAGCCACCGTCAGCTCCGACTGGCGCCCAGGCGGTCCCATGGCCAGCTCGGACAACGTTCCCATCAATGTTGTCCCGGGCGGCGGCCATTGCTCCGACGTCTATGCCGAGAACTGGAACGTCAATGCCGAAGTCAAGGCCATTGTCGACAAGGAGCTGGACATTATGCTGGGCTGGATCAATGACTTTTACAGCACCAAGGGGCTGACGAAGCCCGAGTAGGAGGCTGGTTTGGAATGAGCAAATAATAGCAGACGGCAATGTACTTGAACTGGATATAATACTACTGCGGTCTTGAGCCGTGCAACTTTGAATTTCTGTAGCATTTTCCTAATAACCCAGCAGGACCATAGAGAATAGCGACAGTGATCCACCTGGCAGCTCGCCGAGCCACTCTCTCTGAACCGTTATTCGACCCATCGTCACTGTAGTGGCTTCTGGCCGTAACAAACATGGCTGCGCGTGTGTTAGTATTGATGTCTCCGGATTACAGCCTGCATAGGAAGCCAACTTACAAGTCCATGATGGCGTGGATGTTGGGGTTGTTGAGATGGTGGCGGACTTCGGCCAGCTTGACCATAGCCTGCTGGTGCGTCCACTTCATCACGTTGATGTACAGACGCATGGACAGGCCCTCGAGGCCCTGGTTGATTTGCATAAAGTTGTGCAGGCCCGTCTTCTTGAGCTTGGGGTCCTTGGGCCAGGTGCCGATCGGCAGCTTGTACTTGCGGTGCACAATGTTGGTGAAGCCCTGGTCCTCGAACCAGCCCTTGAGCTTGGAGCCGGGCTGCGGGTCGCGCCCAATGGCACGGGCGGCATCGCACATGGACTGCACCCAGAGTTCGAGAGGATCGCCGGGCTTGAGGGTGCCGTCTTCCGAGTAGTAGCGGATGTCAAAGTCCTGGTACTCGGCCCAGCCGCCGGGCTCCAGGTTGTCGTACGTGTTCCGGATGAGGCGCGGCCAGTCGTCAATGCTGGCCGCCATGTATCGGCTGAAGATAAAGGTAAAGGGCTGTTCGTAGACCCACTCGCTCTCGACGTCATCGACCTCGAACTTGACGTTGGGCGGCACAAAGCTGGGCATGTTAGCGCTCAGGTCGTTGCCGAGCACAAACGCGTTGGGGTTCGCGTCAGCGACCTCGATCGCCCAGACGCCGTTGCCGGTGCCAATGTCGAGGACACGCTGGGGCTTTGTCATGTCGACGGGGGCCTGGTACAAGGCACCGGTTACAAACACAATCATGTTATGAATGATCAACAGCCGGTCCATTTCCTGCTCGTCGTTGGGGCGCGTGTAGCGGCCGTGCTGGTAGGCGTGGTAGCGCCGGCCATATTCCACCGGGTAGTTGAGGACGCTGGATGCGAGCGACGTCGTGTACGTAGATCTGCTCAAATTAGTTGTCCACGTCTTGAGTGATGATGCTGGCGAGCTGTACGAGATGTTTGCTTACTGTGAGTCGCCCAGGGTCGAGTCGGTGCCATCAGGGTAGTCCTCGTCGTCTTCGGCGTCAATGGTCGCGTCGTGTGTGCTGGTCACGGGCGCCGCGGGGGTGGATGCCTCGGCCGGGGTGGAGGTGGATGCCTCGGCCGGGGCGGGAGTGGGCGCCTCGGCCGGGGCGGGGGTGGATGCCTCAGCCGGCGCAGGGGTGGAAGCCTCGGCCGGCGGTGATGCTGCAGAGACAGCAGTGGCCGAGGGCTCGGCAGGGGTGGGTGTCGGAGACTTGGCCGCCGGAGCCTCGGCCGCCGGGGCCTCGGCCGGGGTGGTATCCTTTGCCTTGTCCGTCATTGTGGAGCGATTAGATATGGCAGTCGACAAAAGCGGTGCAGCGATACCTTATGAGAGAAAAAAAGAACGGAACTGATGGGCGAAGGAGCGAAGGATTGAAAGAAGAGAGGAAAAGAAACGAATCAAGGCAACGATTGGGGGCCAACGGCGGCGGCTCTATTTGTACGAGTGGCTTTTGGGGGGGGGGGGGGGGGGGCGGGACGGAAAACACCGCTCGAAGAAAATTGAGACCTCACACCTGCGGACCGATCGGAAGACCACACGGCTGAACACCAGTCACCT
>JADHKN010000031.1:109108-263102 GCA_019925475.1 Ophiostoma ips | reverse complement strand
CACCAAAACAACACCCCCCCCCCCCCCCCCCCGGCGGGGGGGGGGGGGGGGGCCCCCCCCCCCCCCCCAAAGGATTAAGAAGAAGAACTACAAGAAAAAACAACTAAGAAAGAAGAAAAATAGGCCGACAGACCAAGAGAAAATAGGAAGCTAGACAAGCCGGCGCCCCCCCCCCCCGGAGGGTTTCCCAGGAGAGAAAGAGAAAAAGTGGGCAGGGTGTGGTGGTGGGCAGTGGGCTCGGCGCGAGACTTTGCAACTACGACGACTCCGTACGAGTTGATTGTTGGCGATGGCAGAGAGGCCTCAGAGCAAGGCCGGTGATGTGGTGAAGCGTTGGGGGGCAACTGATGTAGGCCTGGCCACGAAGAGCACGCACATACAGGACAAGAAGCAGACGACGAGGCGTACGAGTATGAGTACGAGATACTCGTAGCTGTCGAGCAGTGGCAAAAGCGCAAGATACCATACTCGAGTCTACAAGGTACTCATCAGTCGAGCCTGCGTCCGAGACGATGCGTCTTGGCTGTGCATATCCTCCGCATAATAGGTTTATTTCCTATCCCAAAGACCTACGAGTACGACTGGCTACCGTCCGGAGAAGGCCAGAGCGCGCAAGGATGGGGATTCATGCATACCATCGCGATATGGATAGAGGAGGAAAGTTTATTGGGTGCGATAATGGGAAACTGAAAAGGGAAGCTGTACGAGTATTACGACGTGGTATTACAAAAAGAAAAGAATGTGTTAGTTTGGAGCTGACAAGGGGGGCTGGGCCGAGAGGGACGCCCATGAGCGGGAAAGAAAAGAAAGCAAATTCAAACAAGCACAAGAAAGGAAAAGAAGGACAGAAAGGCAAACACGGCCCGGGCTATTTGCGAACGTTCAGTACGAGTCTTCTCGCCAGGGGAAACAAGAAGGAGGGCTCGTGCAGATCCTCGTTCAAAGGACAATGGAAATACTCGCGAAGAAGCAGACTGCGAGTACTCGTACGGAGTACTCGTACTCCACAAGGAGCCCTTTTCCCACATCTGCGAGGCAACGCTGCATGCACGAGATTACGGGAGAACGGTTTTGCAGCAGGTGTTTGGTCGCAGGCAGTTCGCGGTGATAAAAGCAGAAGGGCCTGTCAGTGTTTGATGCGTACGGAGTACGGAGTACTTGTACCTGTTTTCTTTGCTCCGGCGTGTGCACGGCCGTGGATCGGTGGAAAAACGCGATGAGGCGAGAAGAGAGAGAGAGAGAGAGAGAGAAGAGAAGGAGAAAAAAAAGGGGAAACGGTGGCGGGCCTTTGCGCTCCTGTCTCCTACGGACTAGGCCTTCCAGAAGACACTAGAACGCGCCAACCGGGGGGGGCGAGACGGCGCTATGCTGCACGTTTTGGTTACGGAGTGCGCGGGAGGAGTACGGAGTACGAGTACTCGTACTCACGAGTCATGATAAGAAAAAAAGAAAAGAAAACGGCAAGTCCAAAAGATAAGAAAAGGCCAAGGCTGCAACGGTAGCACGTCGTCGTCTTACTCTTTGATTCGGCACTTGTCTTAGTCAGGCAATATATGTGCTTACATTAATTCGCGGGAGCCCTTGCAAACAAAACGTCGCGCGACTCGTCCCCCTCCGAGTGAAAGGGTGGAGACCTTTCTGGGTCGGGGCCTAAGCCTTGAGGGGCTAGCTTGGTCCGTCCGACGCGCCATAAAACTAGCAAGTGTCATGGACGACGTAAAGATAAGGGACCTGTCTGCGGGCGGCCATTGGCTGGGGACACGAGTTAGGTGGGATTATGTGGTGGGGGGCCTTTCTAACGAGTGTCGTCTGCCACACCACCTCCTGGGAGTGGGGGTCCTCTTAGTCGAAGCAACGGAGCACACGACCCCCAGGCGATGCCAGACGTTGCACGATGAGTGGTCGAACCCGCCAGCGGGAGTGATCAGCGATGAGCCCGGTTGTGTTTATTCGGATCGACGAGTGGTTGAGGATGAAAGTACTCCGTATGAGTAGAGATGAGATGGATACTCGTAAAGAAGATGAAGAAAAGAAGATGAAAAAGATGAAAACAGAATCATTCGTACTCCGTAGAGGCAAACAACGGGCAAAAACAAGACGGAGTCATTCGCGCTGTACGACGTATGCAGGAGCATGCGATGCAACGGTGATATACCGCTATTGCTAAGGAGTAGGCATAAATGAGATATAGAAAAAGTAGTACTCGTAGTAAAAAGTCTCACTGACGAGAGGAAGAGGTCAAAGCAACCGTTCAAAAACGCCCTAGAGCCTCACGGCCGTCGATGCCGAGGCAGTCCTCGTCCAAGTTGTCGTCTGGCCGCCACCGTGCTCCATTGACCAGGCCAGCCCCCAACGGCCATTCTACCGGGGACCCGAGGGGAGATAGATTGCTCCTTGCTCGCGCGGCGGGGGAGTGCGGGTGCGGGCGAGTGCGTGCCAACACGTGTTGTCCAGGGGGGCATTGCATCACGGCGTAGGCGAAGGATCGAGTACCTCGACAGTGCCTATACTCGCAGCGAGCACTGACGCAAAAAGTGCTTGCAGATCTGGCCAGACCGTGTACGCTGCACGACTCGCCTATTCGATTGCGTGCGGCGTATCCGGGGACAGGGGGGGGCAATGCTGCATTGCATGTTGACCGACTGCACAGAAAAAGGCCACAGGCAGCACAGACGTGCTGTGCGTGCTGCGTGCTGCGTGCGGTGTACGCCTGTCTCCGCAGTTGACATCTTGCCGAAGTACAGGTCCTGCCTGGCTGCATCGCATCGTCATGTTCATCGCGCAGTGAATCCAAAGATGTCTTGATAGAAAAATAAATATTATCAATGAAATGCCGTGGCGGCTGCTGTTTATACAGGGATAGAGAAAGAGAAAAATGACAGAAGATGTCCATCTGTAGGAAAGAAACAAAGAAAGAAAGAAAGAAACAAAAAGGCCTATCCAAAACGCCGCCAAAAAACTATGCTATGCTATATATGCCAGTACCAGTACAAGATCATGCTCATAAGTAGGGGAGCCGCCGGCCTACGCCGTCAGCGCCGGCCTACGCCGCCAGCGCCGGCTGGCTGATCAGCCGGAACCGCTCCTCAAAGCCCTTGGTGCGTTCCTCCTCGAGCGTGCGCTGCAGCCGCCGCGCGTCGCGACCGGCCGCGTCCAGCTCCTCCTGCAGCTGCATCACCTCGACCTGCGCCATGCTGAGCCGGCCCACCACCTCCTGCATCTCGCTGTCCGCCAGCGACAGCGCCGCCTCCAGCTCGCCCACGCGCGCCCGCAGCGTCGTCACCTGCGCCTGCTGCTCCTGGTCCGCCGCCGTCGAGTGCGCGTACGCCGCGGCGGCGGCAGCGGCAGCAGCGGCCGCCGACGACGTGCCGTTGCCGCCGTTGAAGCTGACCATGCTGCCGCGGCTGCTGGGCCGCGACGAGCCGGAGCCCGCGGCACCGCCCGCAAACGGCGGCACCAGCTTGCCGTTGGCCCCCATCATCGGTGACCGCAGACCGGGTGACCGCAGACCGGGCGATCGGAAGCCGCCCATCATGAAGCGCGGCGACTTGAGAGGCGACATAGCACCACCAGCGCCACCATTCTCGGGCGACACCGCCCGCAAATTACCCGACGCATCGCGGAGCCGCTGCAGCTGCGAGCTGCGCGCCTCGTTGAGCGCCGCCACCTGCTCCTCGTGCCGCGCCACGCGCTCCTCGGCCGCCGTCTGCGACGCCACCAGCTGCTCCTCCAGCGTGCGCAGCCGCGACTCCAGCCCCGTGATGCGCGCCTTGTTGGCCTGCTGCGACGCCTCGCCGCGCACCACCATCTGCGACAGCCGCTCGCGCAGCGTGCTGTTGGTCTGGATCTGCTCGCGCACCTGCTGCGCCAGCTCCTCCACGCGCCGCGCCGACAGGTCCAGCTGCTCCGACAGGCTGCGCTCGCTGTCCATCAGCGCCTCGCCGGCCTCGCCAGTCTCGGCCGCCAGCCGCGCCCGCGCCGCCGCCACGTCCTTGCGCGCCGCGTCGTGGCCCGACACCGTCGTCGCCAGCGCGCGCTCCAGCCGCTCCAGCGCCAGCGTCGTCACCTCGTCCGACGCGCTGTCGGGCGACACCTTGGTCAGCAGGCTCGCGTACGAGTCCTGCAGGTCTTTGAACGCTTGCTCCAGCGACGCCGTCGACGTCAGACCGTCCGTGCCGCCATCCGCGTCGCGCTCCAGCAGCATGGCCCGCAGGTTGCTAATCTCCGACTCGGCCCGGTCCAGGTCCATCTTGAGACCGCCCAGACCCTTTTCCGTCTGCCACTTCTGGTCCAGCGCCTCCTCGGCGCGCCGACGCAGCACGCTGATCTCCTCGCGCAGGTTGGCCACGTCGCGCTCGTACCCGGCCTTTTTCGGTGACGCCGTCAGCAGCCGCTGCCGCTCCATCTCCAGAATGCGAATCTTTTTGTCGTTGTCGCGGTTCTGGAACTCCTGCCGCTCCAGCAGGCTCTTGAGCGCGCTGTGCAGCGCGTCGCGCTGCGCCTCCACGTCCTTGAGCCGCTCGGCCAACGCCTCGCGGGACTCGGCTGGGTTGTTGCTTGCCGACGTCGACGGCGGGCCGCCGGGCTGCTGCTGGCTGCGGTGCACCGTGTTGGACCGCGACAGGCCTGGCCCCGCCCGCAGCATCTGCTGCTGCTGCTCGCTGTCGGCCAAGATGTTGGCAGCCGCCGCGGTCGCGGCCGACGATGCCGCGGCCGCCGTTGACCGCAGGTCCAGGTTCTCCTCCTTGAGGCTCTGAAGCTCCTGCTGCATCTTGGTCGTCTCGTAGACCTGGCGCGCGTGCTCGGCCGACTGCGACTCGAGCCCCTCGACGCGCGCCCGCAGCTGCGGCACAATCTCGTCGCGCAGGTTGTCGCGCTCGTTGGCCGTGTTCTGCAGCTCCTGCTTCATGACCGACAGCAGGTCCTCAAAGTTCTCCTTGACGCTGCGCTCCTCGTTGAGCCGCCGCCGCAGGTCCTCGCACGTGCCCTCGAGCTGCTTGACGCGCCCGCTGGCATCGCTGCTGTTGCGCTGCAGCTCATCCACATCAATCTCGGCCGCGCGCTCGCTGAGCTCTTTGATCTGCCGGTCGAGTGCGCGCCGCCGGCTGCGCTCCTCGTTCAGCTTGTCGGTCAGCTCCAGGCGCAGCTGTGCCTTTTCCTGCTCGGCGCGGCGCTGCACCTGGGCAATCTCCTCCTTAACGGCGTCATAGTCGCTGTACTTGTTGTTGTTGTTGCTGGACGTGCCCGAGTCGGAAAAGTAGTCGCTGGTCCGCTTGCTCGCCAGCGTGCTCTGCAGCTGCGGCGCGTTGTTGATCTCGGCCTGGAGCCGCTCAACGAGGTCGTCCAGGTCCATCTCGCGCCGGATGGATCCGGCCAGCTCGGCGCTGATGGCCTTGAGCTCGTCCTCCATCTCTTCAATCAGGCCCGTCGGCTCCAGCGACAGCGGCGGCTCCGACAGAGAAGAGGGGGCGTGTGCGGTGGGGGTCACTTGCGACGTCGCCGTGACGGGGGGTGTTTGTAGGTAATCGTCGTAGTAGAACGATGCCTCGTCGCCTGAAGTGTTGGACTTTGTGGGTGAGATGATACCAAGTAGATTGCTCGGCTTGCTGCTCCTGTTGTCCTTTTGTTGTTTTTGTTGGGGGAAGCGTGGTGATGTTGCGGAGGCTGGCGTGGACAGCGTCGATGCATTAGTAACGACGGTGTTGGGGGGCCTCAGCGATGATGGAGAAGAGGGCGACGCCAGCGGCGAGTAGGCCTGGTCCGAGAACTCGGTGGACGCCGGGGAGGGAGACGGCCAGCCGAAGAAGTTGCCAAGCTTGAAGGAGCTGGGCGACTTGGCGACGGGCTTGAGCGTGCCAGTAGGGCTGTCGCCGGCCACGTTGGTGTCGATCGCCACGGGATGGGTCTTGAGCGCCGGGCTGTTGGCGTTGCTGGAGCCGGCGTCGGTGGCGATGACGGGCAGCGGAGAGCGAGGAGCCGGGCTGTACTTGTCGTCAGAAGAGTAGACGGAGTTGTTGTCCGAGATGGCGCGCTGCGCGTTGTCGGTGGCGTTGGCAATGCTTGGGTTGTTGTTGTTGCTGATGGCACCGAGACTCAGATGTGGTGGACTGGTCTTGCGGTTGAAGAGGGACATGGTTGACTGGCGGGTGGGAAGATGGGAGGAAAGGGGGGGTGTCTGTGTTTCTTCTGTTTCAGAAATTGTTTCTGTTCCTGCTGGCGAATGGACCAAGGCGGCGCGTGAAAGTGCGACTTGTTCGTCTTGTTCGTCCGCTTGGGTGGCAGTGGCAGCAACAGATGGGACGGCGGGATCACTGGGTTCGTCCACAGGGTCGGCGCCGTCGGGATCAAAGCGCACGGAGCCGTGGTCAAGATCCGGATCAAGATCGGCGTCAAGGTCAGCGTCGGCGTCGGCGGCAACGTGCTCCGAGTATTCACTGCGAATGTCTTCTGCCGTGTCTTCAGTATCGACAACGTCAACGTCGTCGGCTGAAAAATCAAAAGGATACTCGCTTTCGCGGTCACTCTCGGAAAACCGGTCTTTATCGTCCTGCCCGTCGGCGCTGGAGAGGCTGGGCGATGCAGCACGACTAATAACACGCTCTGTATTATCGGCGGTCCCAGCGCTGGGCTTTGTCTCGTTTAGGCTTGGTGCGGTTAGAGGAGACTCAGGGGTACTTTCTTCAGTGTTTCGCGCTGGTGCCTTTTCTGACACGGATAGCGCAGCAACGGGGGCGGCTAGAGCAGATGGGACTAAATCCAGGGGGAGTGCGTCCAAAGCCTCGTGTTCCTCTGCAGAATGGAGCGTTTCCTCGGCGGCTGCAGGAGAAGCGCCGAAGGTGTCAGGGGAAAGAGGTGCTCTAAATAGTTAGTATGCGATTTAGCCGAAAGCTTGAAAGACGTGATAATTAAGACTTGGCAGACAAAGACTTCAAAGAAACGGGTAAAAAGAAAAAAAGACAGCAAAAGACAAAAAAGGACAAAAAAGAATCAAAAATCAAAGAATCAAAACAGGCAAAACGGCTGCCAAAACCGGCGATGCTGGCAGATCACTGATAATATTAGAAAACACATTAAAAACGTACTCTTTGATAGAAGCTGAATCCGTCGATTCAGACGATTGCGACTGCGGGCGAACGTGCTGGGCGTGCACTTCCGGCGCATCAGACTCGGACTCCTCCTTGGTGGCAGCTGAGGGCGCGCGCGAAAGAGACGAGGGCACGTGCTTGGCGAAAGTACCAGAGGCCGGCTTGGGAAAGTCGTAGAGGGTCGGGCTGTCAATGTCACCCGAGCGCGTAAAGCGGTGGTCGGGGCTGAGCAGGTCCTCGAGATCCTCGTCGTCGCCGTCTTCGTCGATGTCGTCGTCGTTGTCGACGTTGTGACCGACGTTGCGACCGTTGTCCTGGGTGGCAAACTGCAGCGAGTTAACGAACTCGGCCTCGAGCTCGCTGTCGAGGTCAAACGACGAGTCTTCTGGCTGCGGCGAGATCTGCGGCGAGATGTTGGCGCGCAGCTGCGGCAGTGGCGGCAAGGGCGGCAGCGCAGGTAGATGCGGCGGCTCCTTGAATTCGCGCGAGCCTCGGACGCTCTCAAAGGCGAGCTTTTCAGGCACGACGCTGGCGCGCAGACTGCTGCGGGCGGAGGCAGAAGCAGCGCTGGCAGCGGCGATGCTGGTGCGGGCACTGCTGCTGAGCGGCTTGCGGCGGATGGGCGCAATGGAGGCCCGGTTGAAGGCGTACGGGATGCTGCTTGGAGCAGGGGCGGGTGCAGTGGCAGAAACGGGCGTAGAAAAAGCAGAAGAAGAGGCAGCAGCAATGGGCGCTGGAGCAGAAGTGATGCTCTGACGAGACTGCAGCTGTTGTGTCTTGATGTTGCTCAAGGCGCTGTGCAGGGCAGCAGGGTGGTGCGCGGACGCAGACGAGGGCGACGAGGGAAGCGTGGGCAGGGTGCTCAGAGAGGGCGAGCGCGGGGCGGTGCGCAGGGTCTCGTGGCTGTGGCTGCTGCTGGCGTCGGAGATGTCGTCTCGATGAAGGTCCTTTTCGTCTTCGTTTTCGTCTTCGTCAGAGTCGGCGTTGAGGCTAGCAGTAGTCTTTGTCTTTGTAGCCAGGGGCGCGGGGTGGTCGAAAGATCGGCGCGCGTCTTGGTGGTCTTCTTCGTTGTGCTCGTGCTGGCGCTCGTGCTGGTGCTGGTGCTGGTGTTGCTGATCGTGCTGATCTTGCTCGTCGTAGTCGTAGTCGTAGTCTTCTTGGTATTCGTCCTGCTGGTGCTGCTGAGAAAGCGGAGAAGAAGGAGACGAGGTGTCTGCGGTTGAAGCAGCCGTCCAGACAGAGTTGGAAGACGAGGATGGCGTCAGACCGGGCGTGGGCGTCGATTCGTCCGACGAGAGCAGCGAGGATGCCGATGCCGAGGTGGTAGTAAGGGGGGTGTGGGGAGAAGAAGCAGACTCGGGTGGTGGTGGTGGAAGAATAGAAGAGGAAGAGGAGGAGGGTGAGAGTGAGGATGTACTCGTAGTAGTCGTAGTCGGAGAGTCTTGACGAGGAAAAAGGAGAAGGTCCGTCCGCCTGCCGGAGGAAGAAGAGATGTCGAGAGACATGATGGGGGAGGGGGGGATGGTTTTGTAGATCGGGGGGGTGTACCTCCCTATGTTGGAGGAGAAGAAGGGAAAGGAGGAGGTTGAGGGGGGCGGCCGGCGAGTCGAGACCGGCCGGAGTGCTACAAGAGTGTAACGGTAGAATACGTGTGGCAACAGCTTGATGGAATAAGTCAACGGGCCCAGATTAGAGAGACAGAAGGAGAGCACCGGCGGATGGGGCCTGGGTAGGCCGGAGGGATATGACAGGTGATAGAGGGCGACAGGGGGGTGCCTGAAGAGACAAGGAAACCCCCGTACTGGCACACCTACCTGATGAGTGAGCGACAGTGAGGAGGAGGAGGAGGAGGAGGGCGGAGGGCGAGGAGGAGCGGGCGATCAGACAGTCAGAGTGACACTCATGGCGTTGTAGCCCTATGGATTTGGAGGGTAGTAGGGTAGGTGGTAATAGTACGAGTACGTCGTAGGAGGTACGCTGTAAGACAGACAGTGTATGATAGACGGCGAGGGGGGGGTGAAGAAGGGAGAGAGAAGGGGGGGTACGGAGTAGGAGGAGGGAGGAGGAATGGGTACAATGGGCACGATAGGTAGCACTGGCAAGACCAGAAGAGACGTTAGGGTGTGAGGTGTGAGGGTGAGGTGTGAGGTGTGAGGTGTGAGGGAGTGCGGGAGTGAAGGAACACAGAGGGAAGCGAAAAGGAAGAGAGAGAAAGAGGAGAAGAGAGAGGACAGCGGACGATCAGAGACAATGGTCGACGATAGGAGAATAAAGTCGGACTTGTGAGATTGCGCGTTGGCGGAGGACGAGAGGAAGCGGCCAAGCGCTGCCAATCAGCTGGGTTCTGTTTAATTGTCTGGTCGGTTTGGGAAAAGAGCGGCAGCGCCGGCGTGCGTGGTTGGTGAACGGAAAAAAAGCAGTCCGAAAAAGAAAAAAAAGAAAAAAAAACAGGAAATTGATAAAATAGCAGGATGAGGAGCCTCGGGTGTGGATTAGTCAGTGCTCGTAATAGGGGACGAAATGGCGAACAGGGAAGGAGCAGGAAAGAGCAGCAGGGAAGGGAAGGGAAGGGAAGGGAAGGGAAGGGAAGGGAAGGGAAGGGGAAGGAAAGGAATAGGAGAAAAGGGAAGGCGCAGATGGGGCGGGAAAGGAGGCTTTTACTCTTGGGAAACAGAGAGAGCTATTACGACGTACGTCTACGGAGGTACGGAGTACGGCAATTGACCGTGGCTGTTTGCTTGCATTCCCATCCCTTACGTACCGACGAGCAGTTGGTACTCGTAGCTTATTTTCTCCCTCGCATGCCATGCATCCAACGCTTTGCAACAGACGTCTGGCCACGCAGCTGCGGCCTGGATTTCAAAGACGCGTCATGCACGACGAAGCCGGCGCAACGCTCGTGCTTATGTCATACTCGCACTCCGTACTTGTACACATCACACCAGAGAGGAGACACTGCTCATTGGCAAGCGAGACGCGTGTTGTGGAGCGGGATGCCGTGTTCCACGCACCTTCCCTCTTTCTTTCTCTTTGGCTTATTTCCATCGGTGGGGCCGGTGCAGCCATGGGTCGACAACCAAAGGGAAGACGAGCTGAAGAGGAAAAAGCAACAGGATCGGGCATTGTGCATTGTGATCGTAGATGGGATGATGTGGCCAATACGGGATGAACTTTATGGCGTGAGGAAGTGATAGCTTTCTTGTCGTCTGAAAACGGGCAAAGAAGCGGCAGTCAGCTGTGCCTTGCCGACGCGCTGGCTGTGCTCTCAGCAAATAGCTCGGGTTGTTCCTGTTTGTTCCTGCTTTTTCGCTGCTTTTGCTGCAAGCTCAAAAAGACACGGCCAATCGCGCGTCTTGTCCGTGGAGTAAATCAGGGGTAGCCCGCCCGTTGTAGGGGTTCTTTGTCGCTAGCGCCGACGTTAACCCCAAGACTTGTGGGTCCCTCTTTCTTTTCTTTTCTTTTTTCTTTTCTTGCATTTTTTGCATAGCAAAAGTTCGGCGGTTTCTTTATCTGGACGATGGCCTTTCCTATTCGGTCCGGGAAATTAACGCCTGCGCAGTATGGAGTACGGAGTACATGTGCAGTACAGACGGAGTATGCAGCAGGTGCATATTACGACGTCCGCCTTGCTTTGGTGCATACGGAGTATGGAGTAGTCGTACTCGTACGCAGTGTCGTGGATGGGCTCGTACTCGCACACCCCGTCTTGCAGACATTCTTCAGCAGTACCAGCGGCAACGTAGCGCCCGTCATTCTCGCGATCGACAGAGTACAATGTGCGGTAGCGAAAATGGACGAGATTGGATGCATTATTACGAGCAGTCTGTACGGGAGTCGTGGAATGACGATGCGCCGTAAAGAGGTTGCAGATGGAGGTACTTACTGCATTCTCAGAAGCTGTGAGAAAGTACTCCGTACAATGCCTGTCATCCAGCCTTCCAGTAAATGGAAAGCCCGGCCGGCAGTGGCTGGTAACCAAATATAGCACGCTGCGTAGTTTGTGTCCGGCGGACGTGCTCTCATGCAGTGGGCCACCATTTCAGGGGGGGGGGCGCATCACGGTGTGCTCGTACTCGTACGGAGTAGGGGGTTTTGTACGGAGTATGGCCAAACCGTGAGAAAGACGAGACGAAGGAGTCAAGGGGATATCGTGCTCCGTACGTGGTCCATAACATACGGAGTGAGGATTAAATAAAGGACGGCGAGGTGAGCAGGTTGGACCCAGGCATCATACAGGCACCGAAAGACAGAGGATGCAGTTCATTCACCGGGAGTACTCCGTAAGCCTCCTGCATGGGGAGCTGTCAGGGGCACGCTACCTGCATCTCCATCTACTCCGTATCCCATATCTCATCTTCAATCTCCATCTACGACGGATGCCAGATGGCGGTGAGAGCACGAGGACTACGGAGTACGGAGTACATTACCCGAGTACGGCTGTGCGCACAGATGTCGCATCGTGCCAGTCATCCAAGATGACGGCTATGCCATACTTGTCGCGCGCGCATTGTGCTGTCTGTACTCGTAGTACTCGTACAACCACCCCCGTTGGAGACCTCGCACAAAAAGAATTCTCGGTGACATACTCTGTCTCGCTTCAGCGCCCAATTTGCATTTTGCATATTGGCTTGTACAACCCATTTTCGGTAGTGCGCTGCGCGAGACGCCAGCTGACTTGCCGGCGTTGAAATTACTGTACTCTGTACGTCGCACAAGGCGGCTACGAGTATTGCCCGCACTGCGGATGGCAGCGCCTGTCGGCGAACCAAAGCCCAAAGTGCATTTTTTCTGTGCCTGAAGTGAATTTTTTTCTTGGTTTCTTTTCCGTTGGCTGCCTTTTTGCGCGACGAATGTACAGGCAGGAGGGAAAGGCGCTGCTGGAATGCAGGCGAGAGCGCGTGTCGGAGCCTAAACAAGATAAACTCAGACAATAAAAACGGGTGCCTAACACCCAGTGAAGACAACACGCCTAGCGGGGGGGGGGGAAAGAGCCTCGTGCGGGACATGGGCGCGGGCTCATGTGACTAGGCGAGGCGGGACATCGTACTCTGGTAGATGACACGGCCGTATGACCAGATTGGCGGCTGGGAAGTTCTGTGATATTTATTAGTAGAAAAGTTTTTGCGACTTTTTCTAAACAAAAAAAAAGTGATGGAGGGATAATAAAGGATCGTCTTGCTTTTTTAAAAATAAAAAAAATCATCTAAGACGACTAACAAAAGTAAAGCAATCCTGCAGGAACAGTAACCCAGACAAGCAAGAGGTGCATTTGAACACATAAAAATACTAGGCTGCAGATGAGAATAAACAAACAAAGCAAAGTGAATTTGCAAAAAATCATATCCGCAAAAGTAAATACCAGCTGCCCTATACAAAAATAGCACAAGACCGTAAGGCTGCCACCGCCTATTTTTGTGTTGTGCGCCGCCTGCGTTTTGCTCCGACACAAGCGCCTCGTGACTCATGACTGCAAAGCATCAAAACAGCAAAAAAACATGTTCATCTCACCCACGTGCCGCCTTTTTTTTTGCGCCGCGAACACGGCGCATCGAGCGTCACCCCGCGGGACATTGTCGCCTGATGCGGCCAGGCAGGCACGGCCAGCCGGGCCGTCAATATATATAGAGTGAAGCGTAGAGAGACCGAAGGCAGTAGAGCATTATCCAATATTATCCAATACTGCAAGCATCATCCAAACCAACAACTCATCATGCCCCCCTCATCGCCCACCACACACAACTCCTCCCTGCCGGCCGCGCCCTTTTTCACCAATGTCCTGTGGCCGCCCGGCTCAGAGCCGCCTCCGCTCGACAGCCTGCTGCCCGGCGTCTTCCGCGAGGACGGCTTCTGCCGCCTGTCCGCGCCGTCCCTGAGCTCGCCCGCCTATCTCACCGCCGAGCTCGGCCTCGGCCGCCTCGAAGGCTTCAGCCACTACTGGCGCTGGCTGCTCGGCGCGCCCGCCCTGCCCCGGCCGCTGCACGACAGCTGCCACCGCGGCCGCATCATCTGCATCACAGAGCGCATGGACCGGCATCTGGGGCTGGGGCCGGCGCCCGGCGGCGGCGGCGGCTCCAGCAACAACCTGCTCTACCTCAAGCCCCTGCCGCGCTTCCTGCTGGACACCCGATCGTGGGAAGAGTTTTTGTCGTGCGGCTGTCTGCGAGATGCGGCTCCTCAGTATGAGACGGCCGGCACTGCAGCCGGCAACGGTGTACTTATCGGTATAGCCTCCGGCTCTGGCTCCGGTTCCAGCCCTGAGAAGCTGCCGAGGGATAGCATCGGTGCCGTCTCCGAAAAGCTGCCGAGGAACAGCATCAGCTCCGACCCCGTCTCCGAAAAACAGCCCAGGGACAGCATCGGCTCCGGCACCGGCACCATCACCAGTACCATCGCCGGCCCCGAGAAGCCCCCCCGGGGCGGCGGCAGCATGCACTCGACGATGGCATCGCATGCAACGACGACCCGGTCCTCCTCCTCCTCCGGGTGCAACAAGCGCCACCTCTGGGAATGCGCGCTCGGCTTGCTGTACTCGTACGCCGCCCTCGTCGCGCACGAGAGCGACTTCCGCATCGCCCAGCAGCACGGCCTGCTGCCGCCCGAGGTGACGTGGGCCGGCTGGCGCCAGGTCACGCGCGAGCTGGCCACGGCGCCCGACATTGTGCACCGGCGCTTCCACCAGCGCTTCCGGCACGGCGAGCTGCGCCTCAACCGCCTGCGCGAGATCAGCCAGCTGCGCCGCGGCGGCCTGCTGCCCGTGCTCGCCGCGCGCCTCGACCGCTTCGCCCGCTTCTTCCAGCAAAACGTGCGCTGGCTCGCGTCGCTCACGGCCTACCTGGCCATTGTGCTGAGCGCGCTGCAGACCGGCCTGACGGGCGACACGCTCTCGGCCAGCCGCGCCTTCCAGACCTTTGCCACCGGCTTCACCGTCTTTTCCCTCGTTGCGCCGCTGTCCATCCTGGCCGCCTTTGGCCTCTACTTTGGCCTGTCCCTGGTCTACCACGTCATCGTCCACCTCATCACCGACCACCTGCTGGTCGGCGCCGAAGGCCAGGCCATCCTGCAGGAGGCCGACGTCTTTCATCACTGGGACTCCAAGAGCGACGTGTAGCTTTTTCTTCTTCTTCTCTTATTCTTTTTTTCTTCTCTTCTTCTTTTATTCTTCTTCTTCTTCTTCGTTCACTCTTCTTATCCTTCCTTATTCTCTTCCTTCTCTATTTCTTCTTCTTCTTTTTCCCCCTTCTTCTTCTTCTTCTTCTTTCCTCATATTCTTCTTCTTCTTACAATCCACCATATGCCACGAGAGGCGAAAACATAAAGGCCTCGTCCGGCGTGTAGCTGTCCGCCGCCCACAGCAGGTACCGCCGGCCGGCCACGACCACCTGCTCGACATCGTTGGTGGCATTGACGACCTGGGACAGCATGTCGCCCGAGCCTAGGCCGCGGAAACACGCAAAGAGAATGGCCATGCCGAAAAACTCCTTAAAGTGGCCCACTGAGCGGTACGAGCGATCGCGGATAATCTGGTAGCTGCTGTGCACGGCCAGTGCTGCTGTGTCCTCGCCGACTGGATATGGCCCGTGGCTGCTGCTGCTGCTGCTGTTACTGCTGCCGCCGCCGCCGCTGCTGCTGCTGCCCGTGCCATCCACGTCCTGGCGCTGCATGGCCTGCTTGGCCTGCATGGCACGCAGGGCCAGGATCATGTACATGAGAGCGGCCGCAAAGTCGTCATGGCAGAGATCGAGCAGCCACGTCGTGGTGTGGGTGGCGGGCCTGCGTGCCACGGGCGACGACTGCCCCGACAGAGGAGGGATGCACGCATGCGGCGACGGGCCCATCATCTTGGCCATGTCGGTCATGTCGGCCATGTTGGCCAAGTCCGCCATCTCCGCAGCCGCAGCCGCAGCCGCAGCCGCAGCCGGCTTGGCGAAGGGGTCGATCTCGGCGCCGGGCACAGTGGGTAGCATGGAAAAGGGCGCGTCCGCGCTGATCACACTGGTCGCGGTCGTCACGTTGGTGCAGGTGCTCGGACACCGCCCAGCCAGGTCGGCGGCCATGCTGGTGGACCATTTGCTCTGCGCCCGGAGCAAGGCCAGGGCACTCTCGATCACCGCCGACTGTGCCTTGTGTAGCCGCGGAGACGAGGCCGGCAGGCACTCGCCAAACATGTCGTGGTGGTGGAGAGCGAGCAGGACGCGATGGGTCACAATCTCCAGGTGCTGGAACTGTGTGGCCGACGGGGTCGGGTCGCTGCTGCTGCTGCTGCTGTCTGATGATACGAGGGCACCCATGTCGGCCAAGCATCGCCGGACGCGCGCATCCCAGGCAGCGACCTGGCCGGGCGTGGGACGGGGTTTGGCTGGAGCATTGACGGTGTTGACAATCTTGGCCAAGAGGGGCAAGAAGGAGGCGTCGAGGCGGTCCTGGTAGCTGCCGTCAGAATCACTCTGCCACTTTGTATCATAGCTTATAGTATTCGAATCCAAGCAGATGCACGCAGCCTCGCTGCACATGCCATGCCTCATGCATCCTGCCTCATCGGGCTCTGCCTCACCACCCGTATCGCTCTGCAATGTTGTCCCCGATCGCAAGGCCGTTTCAAGATCGAGCAGCCGCACAGTGACCCAGACGCGGCGTCTCATTTCCATGTCAGGTGACGTGGTAGGCTGCTGCTGCTGTTGCTGCTGCTGCTGCTGCTGCTGGCCAGGCCTATGCAGCTGCAGTAGCTTTGCTGTGCGCACGGTAAAGGCCATGAGAGACACTAGGGGCGCATAGCCTCCGCAGCCCCCGGCACCAGCACCGCAGCTGCCGCCGCTGGCCGGCATCTCGACGAGCTTGGCGATGAGCATCATGCACAGTGTGCAGACGGTCGTCAGAGACGGCGCCGCCATGTAGGGCGAGCGGCCAAACGAGGCCTGCGCCGCGCTCAGAAAGAGGCCAGCCCACCCGGCTGCCGACTGGCCCAGACCGCTAAACAAATAGTCGGGCGCCGTCTCGGCACCGAGTGCGAGGATCATGCAAAAGTGCGCGAGCCACTCGTCCGACACGCCGGGCTGGATGTCGTAGCGCAGCTGTGCCAGCTGGGACGGGTGCAGCAGAGCATGTGTGGCGCCAAACGTGTCCTGGTAGTTGGCGACGAGCGTGTCGAGGATGTGGCTGGGCGGAAAAGCGTGCAGGATCTGGTCTTTGCGGAGGGGCGGTGTACTGCCCGAGCAGCTGCCAAAGGGGAAGTTGGTGCTGTCGTCGAGGCTCGCAAACAGGTACTTGAGGCTCTTGAGCTGGTGGTAGCGCTGCTGCCAGCGCGGCTCGGTGCCAAAGAGGTACGGCGCGGCCTCGTCCAGCTCGCCGGCGATGCGAGACCAGTGGGACGTGCCGTTGAGCGGCTCGATGCGCGGCTGGGACGTCACGCCCATGCCCACGCCCATGCCCACGCCAATGCCCACGCCCACGCCCACGCCCTCGTCGCCCTCGATCGACCCGAGGCGCGTGCCGCTGGGTGTGTTCAGGCGAGAAGACCATGGGCCGAGCGACGACGACGAGCAGTGCGAGTCGAGCGATGCAGTTGGGCTGGGTGCCCGCTTCAAGTCGTGCCGAGGCTGTTCTGTGCTCGTACTCCCCGATCGCCCTCCATTTCGTTCTTTCTTGGTGCCGCTTTTGGCAGTGGGTGGTGGCTGGTAGGAGCACTCGTCGGGGTAGCCGGCGGCCAGGCAGCGCGAGCATGGCAAGACTTTGTCACATTTCAGCTTTTTGCGATGGCAGGGGATACAGACAAAGACACGTCTGTTGCGTTTCTGTGCCCGATCCAAGGCCCTCGGGGTGAGCCCGTGGAGGCCCGACACGGTAAAGGTCGTGAAATAGGCAGCTGGGATCTCGGATGTGTCACAAGCCATCCTGCCGCAGTTTTTTTTTTCTTCTTCTTTTTTCTTCTTTTTTTCTTTCTTCTTCTTCTTCTTCTTCTTCTTCTTCTTCTTCCTTTTTTGTTTCTTGCTACGGCACCTACTGTGTATGTAGCAGCCGAGCTCTCGGGGATAATGAGACAAATAAATAGAAAAATGAACAGAGAAAAGTGGCAGGGCAGAATCTGATAGTCCCCTTCGTGCTGGGGATGCTCTCGCTGCCGACCACCACCCTATCGAATCACGAGTACAAAGTGGCAAAAAAGGGGTGTATAGGAAAATGGGGGGAGGGGGGAAGGGGGAGGGGGAACGAGGCAGAGATCAGAGATACGAGACGACAGCTGGAATCAACAGATATAAAAAACAAGGAACGCCAACAAAGTCAAGAGAGCATGAGACAGAGAGCAAGAGGGCAAAAGAGCAGGACAGCAGCAGGACGGCAAGAGAACAAAATAGCAAGCAAGATAGCAAGATAGCAAGAGAGAGAAAGAAATTGACAAAATCAAATCCACACGCAGGCATAGAGAAGAATGGAACAGAAGATTCCAACACGCGGCCAGACCTGTGCGGCAGGTTATAATAGGTCCAGCACCGCTCTTGCAGGAGAGACACTGTGCACCTGGGCTGGGATATCAGAATTGGACCACAGACCTGACCAAATCCCGGCTGTCATAACCAAGGGACACTGCCATTGTGTGCCACCTGTGCCACTTGTACTCGTAGCAGATAATAGCATGACGGGCCAGATCACGTCAACGTTTTTTTTTGCGGCTCTTGTCCTTTTTTAGTATTGATCTTGACCTTGACCTTGGCCTTGGCCTTGACACTGCAAATAGGCAGCAGGCATGATGGCGAAAGGCGGCGCAGAGCACGTAGGGAGGTCGTCTGGCGATAAGAGCAAGGAAAGGACGAGAACAAGAACAGACCTTGCACGTACCCCGTACTCTGTAGACACTGACACCGAATCTGGCCGCTCGCAGAAAGTAGCATCAAGCAACACGCAGCAAGCTGCAAGCAGCAAAGCAACAGCAAGGATGTAAAGGTAGGGGGAAGGGGGGGAGGGGGGAGGGGGGGTTCGATACTTTATTTTTGCTGGAGCCCAGACGGTACCACGATGATATTGAGTTTATTTCGGTTCGCAGCGTGATCTGCACAGCCATCCGCAGCTCTTAAAATAAGAGAATAAACGGGCAGACCTCCATTGCCAAGTCTCCGCGGGAAACGGCGGGCGTCTTTGAAGAGGGGCCTTGGAAATCCAAGGATCAGAACGACCCTTGGCGACTCTCCGGGCGCGACCGTGTTGAAGAGAGCTTAGACGCCCGAATGGCACCCACCCGGACTTTGGAGAGGCGGCAGCACACATGCACCTGCGAACACGTGCTGGAGGGGGGGGGGGGGAGGGAGATTAGGTCTCGTCGCCTGGCCCTCGCACGGCAGAGAGAAGGATGCGAGGGTGCGAGGGATGGGCTGCTCGTCAGCACTGGCCAGACTGTCGATCTGATGATGACGATGCCATGCCCGACTATCGGAGAGAGAGAGACCAAGCGAGCGAGCGAGAGAGAAGGAGAGATGCACTCGTTAGTCACAGGCCAAGTCACAGGGTTTGAAAGGGAGTCGGTCTGACATGCAGGTCGCTGCTTTGGTGCGTCGTATGTACGTCGTAAGAAGACAAGGACACCCTTTTCAGAGGGGGGTGGAGCCGGGAAGAATACATGCGGCAGGAGAGAGGGTGTGTGTCGTAAAATGTTTCCAGTGAAATGATGAAGTCGGGTCCCTTCCCCCCCCCCCTGCACAAGACCGGGCATGCTCATTGGATGAAGACGCGCGAGTACCGGGTACGAGTTGACACAAACACGACACGATGACGAGAACGAGGAGAGAGAGGAGAGAGGAGAACAGGGAGGAGGAGAGGGAGGAGACAGGGAAGAGAAAGACAGGGGAGGCGAGAACGAAGGGGGACGCGGAGAAGGAGGGGACTAGCCACGAAATAGGTAAGCTGCTGTCGAAAAAAAGAGGCAAAGAGGCAAGGCGGTGTACAGACAGGACCTGAGAGGCCGTAGCAGGAAGGTGCGATGGCAGATGGCACCTCGTGAAAAGGGCAGGAGCAGACGATCATCATACGACGCAGGACGCAGTATCCTGTACGTACTGGAAAGTACGGAGTACGAGTAATACTCGTAAGCAGGGCACTCGACGTGACGGCCAGGGCGGGCACTCTGCGTGCGCGTCTTGCTCAACTGGGGAAGGAGCGATGGATGCATGGTGTCATTCTGGCGCATGCTGTTGACGCGAAACTGGGGACGGGCTGCACGACAAGGATCGCAGCTCCGTACTCCGTGCCTATGTGTGTATCTGTCAGCATGTTTCCATATAAAAGCAAATGTGTACGGAGTATGTCTGGTGCTGAATGTGCTGGATGCGCTGAATATCTCTGTGATGGCATCTCCGAGGAACGTGCCAAAGCGTGTCATCATGTAATTGCCTAATTAGGAAAGCATTCACCGAAAAATGGGTCCATCCATGACGATACTTTGGAGTACACAGAAGTAAAGTTGGACTCTTACGGGGTTAAAGTACGGAGTACGGAGTAGATACTGTGGATAGACACGCTGAAGGTTTTTTTATTTTCCTTTATTTTCCGTATTTTCCGTTTATTTTCCGCACGGGTGTCGTGCATGGCTTGTTGGTCCTCTTCCGAGTGTCAAGTAATGAGAGGAAATAAAAGGAAGCAATCAAAGTGCATTGTAGAAGAAGAGAGACAATCACACAGAATGAAAGAAAAGGAAACAACACAAGAGAAGAGAAAGAAAAGAAAAGAAAAGAAAAGAAAAGAAAAGAAAAGAAAAGAAAAGAAAAGAAAAGAAAAGAAAAGAAAAGAAAAGAAAAGAAAAGAAAAGAAAAGAAAAGAAAAGAAAAAGCAACGCCTGCCAAGGCAGGATCCAGAGCAATGGATCCTGACTGCCGGGGGGCCTGGGGCGCAGCAGGTATTGAGTACGAGTAGCCACGAGTACGGAGTACTACGAGTAATCATCATCAGCTTAATACAAAAAGGAAGTGACCACAGACCCAGAACACAGCGTCGTACTGCCTTACAGCGTGGCAGGAGGCAATTCCGGACGGACAGCCTCAAAGGAGGAGACGCTCCGTGAAAGGGTTTCTCTCCGCCAGGGCTGCAGAACCAGCGGTAGAGACAGACTGGGCGCCAGCATGTCGGTGTGTTCGGTCAGCTACGGAGGATATATAAGCATATTTTTATTTTTATTTCTTTACTCCGTAGGAATGCTGAGTGGAGAACTGCATGCAGGCAGAGCGTTTGTGCCGAGGTGTGAAGATGGGGAGGCGACTCGACTGCTGGCTGCTGCTGCATGGCAAAGTTCGGAGGCGTCTCCGGGCACGCAGCGACGCTGACTGGACGATAAGCTCTTTGCTCCGAGACACGGAGGCACTGGTCCTCGGGACTCGTTGCTATCAATTTCACATGTTTTGCTGCGTGCTGCTTTATCGAATGAAATTGGATATTGATCAGTAACATGTAAAAAGTAACAAATAAAAAGTAACAAATAAGAATTCAAAAATAAGAAATCAAAAGATAACAGTGTACTAATACAAGGGAACAAAACGCCAGACAGGCAATATGGATCCCGTCAACCGAGGCCGTGAGAGTCATCATCATAATAATACAGACGCAAAGAGATAAAAAAAGGCAGAAGCAGCGCGGGGGTATACAGTACGAAAGAAAAAAAGCACAACGAGAGAACAAACACAGACAATCACCGCGTCGTCTCCATGCCGAGCGGCACATAGGCGTGCGAACGAGCCGGCGGCGGCGTCCACGAGGCCACGCTGGACATGCGGCTATGGCTGTGGCTGTGGCCCGACTTGGACGACCGGCTCGGCGGTGACGAGGGGGAGGAGGACGACGATGATGGTGAGGCGTTCTCGGAGCTTGTATACATCGACTCCTTGGTGGACGCCGCCACCTCATGATGATGATGATGATGATGCGGATGGTACGTGTTGGACGACGACGACATGGACGCCGAACCGGTCCGCACGCGGCGCGTGTGCGGACAGCGGCCCTCGCCCACGGCGCGGCGGTGGCTGTGGAAGGAGCACTGGCGGAAGCCAAAGTGGCGGTCCTCGCGGCGCAGCACGTTGCTGGCAATGCGCAGCTGCGGGTTCTTGATGCGCACGTCGGCGCGGCTCGCCTGCATCTTGGCAAGGTGCGCGTGGTAGTCGGCCCAGAGCGTCGGCGTCTGCTGCAGCATCTGCAGCAGCTCGTCGACGGCCGGCGACGACGACGTCTGATCATCAGAAGAAGAAAAAGAGAGAACCCCCGCGTTGGCCAGCGTCCAGGCCAGCAGCGGCACGGCCCACTTGCGCAGGCGGAACGCGGCAAATGGGTCGGCCTCGGCGTAGAGGAAGCGCAGCAGCGCGGGCGTGGCCGTCCAGTCAAAGCGCAGGTACAGGTCCTGCAGCGAGTCCATGACGACGTCCTGCAGCGCGGGGATGTCGACGAGCGCCGCAAACAGGTGCAGGTTGACGAGGTGCCAGTGCAGCTCGCTCAGGTTGGCGGACACGGAGATGTCCTTGGGCGCGTCGTAGGGGCGCAGCTCGGGGACATGTCTGTCTTCCACCTCATCATCATCTTTTTTTGCGAGGATCGTGACGGCATCGTCGACGACGGCGCGGAACGCCTGGCGGCGGTACAGCCAGAGCACAAAGAGCTCAAAGACGTCGGCAGACTCGCTCGTGAGCCAGATGGCGGGTGTTGTGTGGCTGGCAGACGACGACAGCGCCGCTGTGGGCGAGGAAGGTGGCGAGGGCGAGGGCGAGACGGACTGCTGCCGTGGCGGTGGTGGTAGTGGTGACGACAGACCCTCTGGGACAGCGTCGATGCTGTCGCGGAAAAAAGGGCTGCTGGCACAGAGCATGGCACGATGGACAACGAACTCGCGTTGTTCAGGGCCGACGAGGACACGGATAAGGCTGGCTGGTTAGCGAATGGTAGAGGAGGGGGGGGGGCGAAGGGGGACCAAGAGGGGGGGAGGAACATACGAATGCATGGTGATTTTGAAAAAGGATGGAGTGATGGTCATACGAGAATCAGACAAGAGAGGAGGAGGAGGACCAGAAGTAATAAAGAAGGAAGGACGACCACGAGGTCTTAAGACGTCTAACGAGGACCGGGAGACCGGGGCGGATAAGAGAGGACTAGGGTGTAAGAGGACTAGGCAGGAAGACTGTAGGAACTAGACAAGGGTCAGGGAGGAGGGCCAGGGAGGAGAGCCAGGGAGGAGGGCCAGGGAAGAGGACCAGGATCAACAGGAGGACCAGGGAAAAAGAGGATAAGCAACAAGCTAGTGACGAGCAGGAGAGGGGGGGGAGGATAAGAGACGAGTTATCAAATTTTGTATAAAACGGAGAGCACAAGGCAAACTGTATGAATAATGTTATGCTCGCCGTCCAATATGGTGTGGATAGACAATGCCCGACACGAGAAGAGCAGAACAGAACAGAACCACTGCGAGGACGACCTACGACGTCGAGGACGAGAATAGCCAGCGGCACTGGGCAACACGGAGCCATCCACAAGTCAATCGAGGCTTGAAGCTTGTTTGATGGGGCAGTAGTACGGAGCAAGATCAAACTGTTAGGGGGGAGAAGGGGGGGCGGTACGAGTGACCTGTCGCCGTGGTAGTGTACGATACGAGTATTCGTCGAGATGCACGGAGCACCGGCTGGACTCGCCGTTTTGCTTTATTTGCTTTTTTTTGCTTCAGAAGAGGCAGCGAAAATCTCCGGGTGGTCTTTGCTTCAGTGGCCCTCGGCCGCCGGGGTCCTTGACAAATGCGTCACGGCTGCTTCACGTGGAGCGGTCTTTTTCTTCTTCTTTTCTTTCTTCTTTTTTTGTATCCTCGTCTCGTCGTCGTCTTTTTTTTTTTTGTACTCGTATCATTGTTTCTTGTTCTTGTTCTTGTTTCTGTTCTTGTTTCTCCTCCCCGTCCAAGATTTCGTTTCTCCCGTGCTCTGCCGCGAGATCAGCTATGCCGTTTGTTTCAAACTTGGCAGCAGGGTACTCTATATGTGACGTTTCTTTAGGTCTGCCCCTTTGAGTGTTTGCATTAGAAACGGGGTCTTTTCATCTCTTCCACATCTCATCTCTTCCAAGGATACGACGTACTTGTGCATGTCGTATCTCTCAATACGGAGCATCTTTCACATATTCCTCCTCTTCCATATTCCGTCCTCCTCCTCCTCCTCCCGCCGTATGGTACGACTCCAGGCGTTCCTCCAGGACACGGCCCTTTGGATACTACAGCACACGGCCTAGATCGCCGATTACGCTGGCTTCGACGTTTTTGAGAATAGGCTGATTGTGAAAAGTGTGAACGGCCTTACTTATCCTACCTTTTGCTGGCCCGTTCCCGCGTCCGTGCTCGTGCGACGGGCCTAGCCTCTGGTGAATGGCTTACACGGAGGCAGACTAGACGTATGAGCTACTCAAAGGCAATAGCACTCTCTACTCCGTACGAGTACTCCGTAGCCCGTCTGACTCAAATCCCGATGCACTCCTTGTCTTTTTTTTTCATCTTCTTCTTTTCACTGCCCAGGATCGGTGCATTGGCCTCCATCGTCTCTTCCTCGCGATAATCCCCAACTCCTCGTGGTCACTCGTGCTCTCCTCCCGTTGGCCCGTCACAGAAAAGGCCCCCCCCCATCCGGCCAGGGTTGGGAACAGGGGTTCCCAAACGCTACACGCTGCGGAACGGTTGCAGATTAAAGAGGGGTGAAACTTCTCCATGTGCAGAGTGACACCAGTCCAGAAGGGGGCTAATAAAGTTTATCTACGATATGCTCAAGCTTTATCTGCACAAGCTGTACAAGATGCACAAGCTTTGATGCTCGAGTGCCGTCTTCTTTCTCTCTTTCTTATTTGTTGCTTAGTATTTTCTTGATATCTCTTTCTTTTGTTTTATTAATTCACTTGTGTATTTTCTTATATTGTTATTCTGAATACTCGAGCTCTTATCTTCGCAGGTGCTCTCCCTGACCTCGTACTCGTACACAAAAAGCTTGACGTGATGAATCAAAAATAAGCTTGTTTCCTGTTTCCAGTCCTCTCTATCTTTAGACCCCATCTCGCCCTCCGTATTTCCACTTCTGTCGTCCGCACGTGCATTACCGCAGCATCGCGGCATAGTAGTAAATTACTGCCGTGCAAGTGGCGTTGCATCGTCTCGCAAAACAGACATCCATTCTTGTTTCGAATCGTTTTTTTTTTTCTCCTTTTTTTTCTCTCGTTTGGTTTTAACTGTTGTCCGGGTGTCTGTGTTTCGATGTTCCCCTATTTTTTTTCTGTTTCTCCTATTTCTACTCTCTGGTAATCTGTGCTTTCTTCTAGTTGCCTTCCATCTCTTATCTCATGCGAACTGTTGGCTTGTCTCAATGCATAATCTCATCGATCTACGCTGCATCTCGTACGAGTATCGTCTCCGTGACTCTGTGCACCTATCTGTCTTGGAAGCGAATGTCTCGTCTTCCCGCCGCTGCCGACGCCCAAAGCACGCAATACGAGGGGCGCAGTCTTTTTTTATTCTCTGGCCGTTTAAAATACGATTTTGCTCCAGTCGCCGACTCGACGGTACTCGGGTCACATTGTGCGTTGAGCGCCGCACATGGTTTCACGTACGTCGTACGGAGTAGGTCTCTGGGAGCCCTTGCCACGCCGGTGGCCCGAGCTCGGGGGTGCCTTGCTGTTTGAGCTGTGCTGCTAGCAAAACGCCGCAGACCCTCGTGCAAAAAAGAAGCTCGGGCCAAGCCTGGACCCGAGTCTCGGCTGCTCTGCTCTGGGGACGTCATATCCGGGGCCCCCGCGAGGCATTGCTGGCCGTCGGAAGACCGGGACGACACGGCGGCAAGGAGAGGACTATTATGCGTACGAGTACTCCGTAGATACAGCGTGTAAGTCGACGAAAGGAAGCGGTTCTGTAGCTCATACGAGTATTCGAGGCTTGAAACTGTGGGTAGCAATGTTTCTCGGAAAGACATAGCCGCGCCCGGTATCACGGATAGGGCATTGTATTTGTTCTGGGCCACATTATGCAGTCGGACCGGTATGGCTGGCGTGCGGTGTGCCTCGATTGGGCGACTCGGGAATCCAAGACATATGATGCCTTCTACTCGTAGACTCGATCTGGGTAACATGAGTGGCTGCCTTTGTTTTGGCTGCATTTGTTTAATTTGCTCCTGGTTCTTGTTCTCAGTCTTCACGTATTCGGATATTTTGAAAATTATTTTCATTTTGTATTTTTGTATTTGTAATCTTCAAGTTTGATTTTGTTGAGCTACTTTTTTTTTTTTCAAATCAACATTTTCCCGATTTTGACGACTGTTTGTTCTTCATCCGAACCTATCATGTATGCATGCAATCTGTTCGTAATAATTCCCCTTCCATCCGAAGGAACAAATCGTCTGCTCTTCATCCCATCCATCGTCCGATGCTGATGCAATGCATCTTCGTCCCAACGGTTCAAGGTGTAGGGAACCATTACATAAGCAAAAAACTCAATCGGATTTGTAAGCAGCCCCGCGGAGAAATACGTGCAAAGACTCTGTACTCGTACGTACACCATGCATCCCAGCATGGGCACGCCATACTACGAATCCTGCCAAGTCAGAGTGCCCACCTCGACCAGCATCTGCCGGTCGACATCGCATGCAAGCGTGATTCCAAAGACGTAGCCGTTCCACCTGCTTCCACTTGTATCTGCCGTGTTCCGTGTTTTGGGGGAATAGATCATCACGATCTCGGGCATAGCAGTTGTTTGTAGAGTCCGGTGTTGATATATATCTCTCGTCCTCCTCTCCTCCTTGCTTTCTCTTCCTCGTTTTTTTTCTTCCCTGTTTCTTTTCCTCTTCATATCTTCATCTTCGTTCAACCCCCCCCCCCCACAATGACGCGCCCGACTGCCACCACGCCGCACGGCGCCACCACCATCAACCTCCCCGCCCCCGGCGTGCCCTTTTACACGCCGATCCAGGACCCCATTGTCGGCCGCGCCCTGCCAACCGACGATGACGGCAATGACGCCAAAGAACTGCCCACGCTCTTCACGCCCCTCACCATCCGCGGCGTCGAGCTGCCCAACCGCATCGTCGTGTCGCCCATGTGCACGTACTCGGCCGACGACGGCCACATGACCGACTTCCACCTCGTCCACCTGGGCCAGTACGCCCTGCACGGCGCCGGCCTGACCATCATCGAGGCCACCAGCGTGCTGCCCAACGGCCGCCTGTCGCCCGAGGACGTGGGGCTGTGGAAGGACAGCCAGGTGGCGCCGCTGCGGCGCGTTATTGATTTTATCCACAGCCAGGGCCACAAGGCCGCGATCCAGCTCGCCCACGGCGGGCGCAAGGCGTCGATGCTGCCAATGTGGCTGCGGGTGACGCCGGACAGCGGGGAGCACGAGTTTGCGGCCGCCGACGAGGGCGGGTGGCCCGACGACACGTGGTCGGCGTCGGCCGAGCCGTACGCACCCGGGTGGCCGGCGCCGCACGCCATGACGGTAGCCGAGATTGACGAGATGGTGGACGCGTTTGCGGCGGCCGCGCGCCGTGCCATTTCCGCGGGCGTCGACGTCATTGAGGTGCACGGCGCGCACGGCTATTTGATCACGCAGTTCCTGTCGCCCATCACCAACAAGCGCACCGACGAGTACGGCGGCAGCTGGGAGAACCGCGTGCGGCTGGTGACGCGCGTGCTGGCGGCCGTGCGCGCGGTCATGCCCGACACGATGCCGCTGTTTTTGCGCGTGTCCGCCACCGAGTGGATGGAGCATGCTTCCGACACCACGCCCTCGTGGACCGTTGACGACACGATCCGGCTCGCGGCGCTGCTGCCCGACCTCGGCGTCGACCTGCTCGACGTCAGCTCCGGCGGCAACGTGCCCGAGCAGAAGATCGACGTGCACCCCTACTTCCAGGTCGACATGACCGTGGCCATCAAGAAGGCGCTCCGCGGCACGCCCGCCGAGCACCGGCTGCTGCTGTCGGTCGTCGGCTTCATGGCCGACGCCGCCACCGTGCGCGACGTCACGCAAAAGGGCGGCAAGGTCGAGGCCGACCTGGTCATGGCCGCGCGGCAGTTCCTGCGCGAGCCCGAGTTTGTGCAGCGCGTGGCGCACCAGCTGGGCGTCGCCATCGAGTGGCCGAAGCAGTACCGGCGGGCCAAGTGGGCCAAGGGGCAAGCTATTTGATCTGATTTAGACTATGGGTAGACAGAACATAATGACGTATGGATGTAATGACTATTGATGCTGTATTATTTGATTTGCCGGTGACCTCTTGTCCTATTCAAACTATCCAAGTAGATATATCCCACCAACCTCACCATCTTCTCTTCTTTTACGCCTACTTCCGCTTCGTGGCACCAGTGCCGGCTGCAGCACCCGTCGTCTTGGCCGACGAGGCCACTGGCGCCGCCGCAGCAGCCGTCACCTCCTTCTTCTCCTTGACCTTGTCGCTCTCCTCCACCGCTGCCGCGGCCTCCTCCCCCTCCCCCTCCTCATCACCACCCTGCCCAAACTCGTTGACGCGCGAGTAGTCCACCTTGTACGCCCACCGCTGGTAGATGTAGATGAAGAAAATAATGTCGTCGCGGAACGTCGCCAGCCGGTGCAGGAACGGCATCTTGATGGTAAAGGCAAACAGGTCGTCGATAAATGTGTTCAAGAACTTGTACATCATGGCCTTGCCCGGCATGTGCGCCACGCTCTTGAGCCGGTAGTTGATGTACAGCGACGGCACCATCATCAGGAACCCGTACGCGTACACCGAGCCCACCAGCGTCGTGATGATGTAGCTGTACCACGACTTGTGGCTGTCGTACACCAGCGAGTACGCCGCGTACGCCAGCAGCAGCGGCACGCCCGCCACGTACATGTACTTGAAGGCAATCTCGTCGTACTCCTTGGTCTTCTCCTCCGTCTCCGTCAGCTGGTGCTTGTCCTCAAACGCAATGCGGTACGGCAGCAGCGCGCCAGGCTGAGTAGAGGGCACCACCCGCACGTCCACCACCGTCGTCACCTTCCACAGCTCAATCAGGATGCCCACGCCCTGCGACCCCAGGATCATCCACGACGTGTTCTGTGAGTTGTCCACCAGGTACAGCAGGATCACGCTCTGCATAAACACATTGGCCAGGATCGACCGCACCGAGATGCCCACGTTGTCCTTCTTCTTGCGGTAGTGCGAAATGTCCGACCCAAACGCCATCATCTCCAGGAACACGTGCGCAATCGACACAATCACCGTCACCGCCAGCAGGTACGGGTTCGTGTCCAGCACAATGCCCTTGATCATCTCAATCTCCGTCCCGTCGCCGCCGCCGGGAACCGCGTTGCCAAACGCCGCCTGCCGCGCCGCCTCGCGCCCGTTGGCCTCCACCGTCGCCATGATCTTGAACTTCCAGTCGGCCAGGTTGCCCAGGTCAATGTGCAGCGGCAGCGTCGTCACCGTCTCGTTGAGCAGCGTCATGTGCGTCTTGAGCTGCCAAAACGTGTTGACAAACAGCACCGGGTAGTACCACGAGTTCTGCCCCGACCCGTCGCGCGCCCCTGTGGCCTCGGGGATGACAAACTGCCGGATCGCCGGCTGCGTCTTGGGGTAGTCGATCACGCCGCTCGCCGGGATGAACGACAGCGACGTGTTGGGGTGGTAGTAGCTGGCAATGGTGGGGCCGGAGGACTGCGCTTCTTCGGCTGCAGAAGCTGCCGCAGCCGCAGCGTCTGCCTCAGCCTCGGTCTCGTTCTTGCCCGCCAGCAGATTGTGCTTCTTAAACTCCTTCTTCTTCACAATGTACTGCGTCAGGGGGTACGCAAAGCTGTAGGCCGTGGCCGGGTCGTAGCGCGCGTCGTACGGATCGAGCACGGCGCCGTGCAGGCCGACAAAGAAATGCGCCCACAGCGTGCCGTTGTTCTGCACCTCGCGCGGCAACGCAATCGTCGTGTCAATGGTGCGCGTGTCGCTGTAGTTGCCGAGCGCGAAGCCCGTCTCGGCCATCACCACGGGGTCGGCGTCGGGGCTGCCGAGCGGCTTGGCCATGACCGACGGCGACACGGCAATGACAATGTCGAGCTTGCTGTCCTCGGGCCAGATGGCCGCCAGGCGCTGGGGCATGGGGTTGTAGGTGGCGCCCTCGTCGAGCGTCGTGGGGCGCAGCGCGTACGGCGGGATGTCGCCCGTGTTGGCCGGCACCGTGATCTTGGTGCCGTCGTCCCGGACGACGGTCTCGCTGGCGGGGGCGGCCGCGGGGCCGAACTGCTTCATGAGCAGCTGCATGCCCACGTACATGGCGACGAACTGGACGATGCGCGAGCCGAAGGAGGACTGGGTGTGTTAGTGTTGGTGTCTAGCATCATGTCATCATCATGGCATCATCATGGCATCATCACGTCAACATTATCACTCTACTTACACCTTGCGGCGCCTCCTGGCCGGGGGCAGCTTCCGCTGCTGCAGGCATGGTGTCGGTGGCAAGGGGATGGATCGAAATCAACGACGAAACAGTGGCAGTCCACAGTAGATGGCCGGCAGGGTTGATGGGGTTGACGGTTGACAGCCAGAGGGGTTGTCGGGTCCAGAGGCGAGAGGATACGGAACGGAGTAGGTGGCCGGCTGTCTGTGGGAGCTCGTAGGTGGCCTGGAGTGTCGCGGTAATATTGCACTGTGGGACAGTACTTGTAGTGCTTACTAATCCGTGCTAGGGCGAATCAGCACTGGACATGCTTATCAATCACCGTTCGTGTGCCCCGATATCGAGTCTACGAGTACGGGTCGACGAGTAATAACAATCGAGACGTCGTCGCCCAACGTCCAACGGCACGCTCGTAAACTCTCCATCAAAGTCTTTCTTTGACAACCCGAGACACACATTGTCAGACTCAGACAGCATGTGAATACAGCCCCCGGGCTGCCATTGTCAACAGGATGCCCCTCGTCACGACCCGCATCGACCCCGGTTGATCGCCAGGTCAGAGGGTCAAAAACCAAAAACCATCTAACAAGCACATCTCCGCCGTCCTCTACGACGTAAAGATGATGCAGTTTCGATCGAAGACGGCTGGTTGACCGGTACCCCTATCGCGCATCCCCACGAGCACAGCCAGCCGAGCCCATACGATAGCCACCCATGCCGACGAGATTCACTGACCGACTCCATGAAAAAGAAAAAGAACGACAATGACGAGGCTATCAAACCAGAGACTACGACTATCACCCCAAAGACCACCACCCAGATCAACCCAGATCAACCCAGACTGCAACGGTGAGCAGACAGCCGCCGTGTGACGAGGACTCCCAACGTGCAGCAGCACAGACAGCACATCCCGCAGTGCCCACCGATTGGGCACCTGGCCATGGGTAGCATTGTGGCTGTTTCCTTTGGGCATAGGCGGTTTTTTCTGCTGCATCGGCCGTCCACTTTTTCTGTCGAAACCCCATCCGTCCCTTCTTTTTTCGATTTGGCTCGCTCGTATTCTTGTGTGTGATTGTGTGTGGTTGTGTGTGTGTGTGTTTCTATGTGTGTTTCTGTGGTTGTGTTTGTGTTTCTATGGTTTCTGCGATTGTGTGGTTTGTGAGTTGTGTTGTTGTTTCTCGCTAACGGGCCTGCTTTGGCCTTCCCATTGTCTTGCCTCTATTAACGTCCCCTGGTTTTGGACGCGGGCTTACTGGCACCGCTTCCGCAATTCAACCGTCCCTCCTCCCCCCCCTCCTTCTTCTCTTGGCGTGGCTTACCCCCCCCCCCCTTCCGAACATGGCCACCGCCTTTTCCTTCTCATCGTGGTCCGCCGCCACCGCCTCAACGGCTGCGGGGTTCGCGCCCGCCTCCGCCTCCGCCTCCGCCGGCCACCACCATCACCATCACCATCACCACCGCCGCCGCCGCCGCCGACACCACCACCACCACCACCATCACCACCACTCCATCGACATCGACATTGCGCGCATCTGCGCCACTTTTGACCGAGACACCGTGGTCCGCGTCGGCAACCACGTCACCACCGCCAATCACATGCCCAAGTTCGGCGACCTGACCCAGTACGGCATCTCCGAGGAGACCGAGCGCCGCGTGTGGGCCGCCGAGGTCCGCCGGCTCGCCGAGGCCGTGTCCGACCCGGCCTCCGTCCAGCTGCAGGGCCCCGCCGAGTGGTACGGCGGCGACGCCGACGCCAATGGCTACGGCTGCCTGCACGACCTGGCCCACGCCTTCCAGATGGCCCTCGAGATCTGCACGCACGACGACCTGATTGTGGCGTCGCACCACCACCCGCACATCGACTACACCCACCCCATTGCGCTGTCGTACAACCGCCTCGAGCGCAACTTTGACGACAAGATCCAGCGCCGCAAGTACGAGCACCTCGGCCGCGGCGGCAAGCGCGCCTTTCACGCCTTTGTCAACTATGTGACGGCAACCGTGGCCGTTGTGCTGCTGCGGACTGCAGCCGCCGACAACGACTATAATGACAACTATGACAATGACAATGACAATGATAACGACAACAACGACGATGACGACGACGAAGACGACGACGACTGGACCGACAGCTGCCTGGCCTCGCTTGCCCAGTTGGCCTCCAAGATGAAGGTCGTGGGCTACGATCTTCCGATCACGACCGCCATCAGCATGGCCGTCTTACTCCGCAGCCAGCCCCTGCTGAGCCCCATGCGGCGTACAAGCTATGACCACAAGAAGAAGAACTCCCTGGACATGGACTTGGATTTTGATTTGGACATGGACAATGGCATGAACAAGGGCATGGACAAAAAAGACATGGACAAAGACATGGACAATGGCATGGAGGAACGACCTGGCTTCAGCTCCAGCTCCAGCCTCGGCCCTGGCGCCAGTGCCGGCGCGGACCACGTCGTGCCCCTGATCGAGTTCAACCAGACCATCCAGCAGCTGCTGCGCGACGCCACCGCCACGCTGCTGTGGGACGCCACCACGGGCCAGCCCGGCGACATGTACGAGACGAGCGCCGTCATCTACGACTCGGGCTTCCACGGCACCCGCCGGCAGCTGTGCCAGGAGCGCAACCGGCGCATTGGCAGCTCGGCCGGGCGCCGCACCGTCCGGGCGGCCTGCGCCGTGTTCGACGTGTGCCGGCTCCTGTGGAGCAGCCTGCCCGACGACGACGACCGGCCCGTGCCGTGCCGCACGTACCTGGACTGGAGCTGGACGTCGAGCGGTGGGCGCGGCCGCAAGGACACCGACCACCAAGCGCCCGAGACCCAGCAGCGCAGCCTGACCAACATGCGCGACGTCATCACGGCGCTCGTGCCCTACACCATGTTCTGCGGGCCCTTTCCCAGCACGCTGGCCCGTCTTGTGCCGGACACGAAAGACACCAAACGAACATCTACGCCCTTTGCGACGGCGGCGCCATCCACGCGCCTGGCGTCGGCCCGGATACGCACGTCGCAGTACTGCTGGCTCGAGGCGCAGCTGCAGGCCGAGGCGGCCGAGGCCGACGGGCCGCCGTGCAAGAACGTCTACGACACGGCGCTGGCGCAGGAGCGCGCGCTGGCCAGCTCGGCCGACGACCCGGCCGAGGACATTGGCATGAAGCGGCGACGGCACCACGCCATGAACGACCGGCTGCGCGCGGCCACGGCCATGATGGAGAGCTGGACCATTGGGCCGCACACCATTACCATCAACGACACCTGGTACTGCCGCACGACGTGCACGGCCATTAGTTTGCTGGTGCTGGGAGCGCTGTCGCTGATTTTGGGCGACAGCGGGGGTGGTAGTTTTAGTGAGAGCGGTGGTGGTGGCAGCGGTGGTGGTAGCAGCGACGCTGGTGGACAGCACCACCAGCAGCAGCCGCCGCTGGCGTACGGCGGCCTGGGCCTGGACCGGCCCAACCTGATTGTGCTGGTGTGGACGGCGGCCGGCTTCCTCATGGCCTACGTCAAGTCGATGCGCGTCGAGTCGTGGCCGTGGCACGATTTCCTGCGTGGCCAGGTCGTGTGCCGGTCCGTGTCCGAGGTGCACGCTGTGACTAAGATCAACCCGCAGACTCTGTTGGCGGCCCTTTTGTGGAGGGACGGTCAAGAGTCTCTGCTCAAAACATCCGGCCCGTTCTGCTCGCTGTTCCGGCAGCACGAGTCGGGCGGTTTCGACATTGACATTGCGCCGCTCAACGACACGGCGCTGGCCGGCGGTCACCTGTTTGTGGTCGTGTGCACGGGCGACGGCCCCGCGCTCATCGACCTCGCGTCGCGCCAGGACGACGACCACTACACGGCCGTGCCCAACGTCGGGTCCAACACGGCCAGCGCCGACCTGCGCGCCGCGCTCTACTGCATCAACGCGCGCGGGCCGGACCATTTCCTGACCTTTACCAAGGAGCAGGACGGCGCGGGCAACGTCAAGACGAAGAAGATGCTGCTGCCCATGTACCGGCTGAGCGACAACGGCGTGCTGGAGTGGTACCGCGTGCTGGGGGTGCTGGACGAGCGGGCTATTTTCAGGTGAGAATGTGGGCGGGAAGGATATTGGACGGCATTAGGGCCGATATGTATATACTTTGTGTACGATGTTTATGATAAAAAAAATACCCTGCTTATGCCATACTTTTACTGAGATGTGGTTGACTGAGATGCGATACGAGTACTGCCAGCACGTGAGGATTACATAATCCGTGCAACGTGCCCGGCGCTCCCTCTCAAGCTTTGCCTCGTACTTGTCTCGAGGCGACGTGCATGCTGTGTGATAGCGCGTGGCACGGCATCGGCGTGTGCCAGAAGAAGACAAATGGGCAAATGCAACCTGTGCTCTCTCTCTCTCTCGAGGGCTCAGCCTCAGCCCAGTCCATCCCCCTTCCCTCCCCCCCAAAAAGAAACGTTGCACAAAAAAAGAAATGATTTTGTATGCGGTGCAACGAGTCGGGGCTCTCTCTCTCTCTCTCTTGCTGCTCTTCTCCCCTCCTACTGGCCGTGTGTCTTGGGTGAGGCTGAGAGAGCTGAGCCGCCAGAGAGCCGGGTTGGCCAAGAGAGGAGACGGTCTCGTCATACCTCTGCCGACTCCCAAGAGGGTCAGTCCTACAAGAGCACAGTGCTCAGAAAGAGAAGCTTGGACACCCACACGCCGCGCACACACCGCTTTGCTGTTGCTGCTGCTGCTGCTGCTTTGCTGACGAATAGGCAGGTCCACCAAAAACCTTGTACTCATACGTAAAGAAAAGAAACGGTGTAGCAGAGTCCAGGCCCCGTTCCCTCCTCCCCCGGCTTGTTACATTGTACCCGAACGCCGAAACAGTCGAGGGTACGAGGTACGAGTACCACCTGGGGGCGAGGGGAGGGGGGGGGAGGACAAAGGAAGCAGGAACAACACAACGGCGGTGTGTGTGTCTGCCGTACGATGCACGTAAGATTACGCTGAAGAAATGTGATAGAATTATCATCAGAGAGGGAAGAAAAAATGACAGAAAAAAACGACAGGAAAACCTACCCAGAATGTCGGGAGCTGCCGCTATCCGCAACAGTACGACGTGGTCCGTTGAAGAAATAAGATGCCACTGTCAATTGGCAGGGGGGGGGGGTAATTGACAAAGGACTGCTATTAAATTCCAAAAATAATCCCCGTACTCGCAACTGAAATTTGAACGTTCGGCCAGTAGTCTCCACTGGGCCAGCCATTGTGGCATCGTAAGATGAAGGTGAGGCAGGCGTGGTGGTCCACCACCTTCCGGAGCCCACGAGAACCGAGTTTTGGAACGAAAAACAGCCCGAGCAAAGTACTCCGTACCCGGGGCCCGGGACCTTATCGTTCCGCCTTTTTTCTTTCACAGTGTGCATATTGGGTTTGGTCAGAAGATGCCCGTAATAGCCCATTCTTCATCGTTGGCAAAACTCCTCTTTTTTGTTGTTACTCACCCGGCCCCACTACCCATCTTGCCTGTCCCGTTACCCGTTAGCTGTCAAAGCAGAGAGAGGAGAGAGGAGACCCGGGCCACATCCATCAGAGAGATTGCCAAAAGGGCAATGATGCACCTGGGACGTCGTTTCCGCAGTTCGAATACGATACTACGAGTAATACTCGTACACCGCCCCCACCCCGTGCCGGGGAGAGAGGTTGCAGCAGTCCCGGCCTCGGCAATTGGCCTGGACAAGAGATGGAGAGATGGGACTCTCTCTCTGACAACGCTCGAGCGGCGTGCTGGGTGGTTTTCTTGACTTCATCTGGCTAGCCGGTGGCCGGCGAAGGACCGTCTATCGATGCCGCTTTGGGCCAGCAGGACCAGGATCCTCGGTCAATGCACAGGTCAGTGCGTGCATATCATGCTGGTTAGCTGCTTTGAAAAAGGCCTCCCATTATGCCCATCTTCCGCCCATCCATATCCTACCGCCGTGGCACGGGATGCCAGGATGGAGAAAAAAAAAAAGAGGAAGAAGTAAGAAAGTGGGAAATGAAGATGAACAACGCAGAGCATGCACGAGAGCTGCACAGACAGAGCACACGACATGGACATGGGGGCTGGCAAAAGTGGAAGTGGAAGCAATTTGGTCTCTTGAAAACGAAACAGGCTATTCGTATATAGAACAGGTAAATATGTAGAAAAAAAAAGAGGACAATGTAAAAAAGACGATGAAAAGGCTGACAGTAGTTGTACATACATTAAAAGAGGGAACAGGCAGACAAATGGCAAAGACGAAGCAGAACGATGACAAAGACGAAGCAGAACGTAAAAAGGGTGTAAAGATGTTTAGAAGAGTGTGCACGAGAAGAGAATAAACGAAAGGCAAGCAAAGAGTCGAGCAAGAGAGAAAAAGACACAGCAAGAGCCAAGATGGAATAAGATCGGGTGAAAAAGACTTTTTTTAGGTTTCCTGCCAAATGAAAGTGTTCGTCCTTGCGAATGTCCTGTAGTATGTTTTTGAGGCAAAGTATAGATAGGTAAAGACAGAAATGAAGGCAAGAAAGAACATCATATAAAAACAGCAACGCGCCAAAAAAACACCGCTACCAGTCCCTCGGGGGGGGTTCAAAAGGCCCCTGTTGATTTCCCACATTTGCAAACAATTTGAAGATATAAACAGATAGAAGTGAAAGAAGTAGAACAGAAGAGGAGAAAGGTTGATCAATCAAGAAGGTAAAATGGTGTTTTTTAAAAGATGAGTTAAAAAGCGTATGTCGAGAAGTGGTCAATGTGGTGAATGCGTGTTGGTTCGTGATCGGTCGTGTCGGGGCATGCAAGAGAGAAACGAGGTGCCTCTTGTTGTGATTTGTGTGGGAATGTGGACGTGAGGGAGAACGGTGCTGAGGGGAATAAGGCAAGCAAAAAGACAGACTGAGACTGAGAAGAAGCATTTGCGGAAGAACGGAATGCTGAGGTGAGAGAGAATAGAGATAAGACCAGCTTACTCCATCCGCTTCCGCTTCTTCTTGCCCTGCGCATCGCCTTCATCCGAGTTGTCGCTCGCGCTGCCGGGCACTTCAGACGCCACCTGGAACAGCACACGGCCCATAGACGTGTAGTCGTCGTTCATGGCCATGCTCTGGCCCTGGTACATCATGTGCGGCATGAACCCGCCGTTGGCCGCAGCCACCAGGTCCGGGTCGTCAAACACGTTCATCACCAGCGCGCCGGCACCGTGCGTGCGCGCGTGCTGGGCCAGGTTGTCCGAGCGAGAAAACTTCTTTCCGCACTCGTGGCAGTTGAACGGCTTGTCCTGCGTGTGCAGTGACCGGTAGTGGCGCTTGAGGTGCTCCTGGCGACGGAAGCGGCGGTTGCAGAGGTCGCAGGCAAAGATCTTGGACGGGTCCTCGGTCAGAGACTGCTTACGGCCGCGGCGGTTCGTGGGCATCGGCGCCGCCGAGCCATTGCCGTCGTTACCGGACTCAGTCTCGGGGCTGGTAGAGCTCTCGCTGCTCGATGCCAGCGCACTGTCGTTGTCGCTGGACGCCTTCTGCGCCTCGGTAGTGGTGGTAGTAGCCTGCACAGGGCTGCCAGCAGCGGGAGCAGAAGCGGAAGCATCGGCAGCCTCGACGGACGAGGCAGCGTTCATGATCGACAGCGTGCGCTGGCGCTTGGCAGGCTGCTCCGAGGCCGTGCTGTCAAAGGACGAGTCCCACGACTCAAAGAACTCGAGGGGCTCCGAGTGCGTCGTGACCGAGGAGCTCGCACGAGAGCGGTTGCTCAGCTCGGGCGTGGCTGCGATGCTCGAGTGCGACGAGAACTCGGCACCCAGGTTGACCAGGTTGACAAACTCGTCGTCGCCCTCCAGCTCAGGGAACTCTTCCAGGATGGGCAGGCCGTGCGAGACAAAGTCGTTGACCGGCGCGGGCGCAGCAATGGCACACTCGGCAGACTCACCAGCCTGGATAACCTCCTCCTCGGCATCAGCAGCGGGGCTGGGAGCCGAGGCCGGGGCAGTGGAGAAGGTAGGCGAGACACTGCCCTCGCTGACGCTGACCGTCAGGTTGCGAGGATCGCAAAAGTCGTTGTCCTGCTCGGCAAAGGGCGCCGGCGACGAAGACAGAGAGGGGCAGGCAGAGACAGTCAGCAGGTCACTGCTGCTGAGAGTGGCAGGCGTAGCACGGCCACCTGACTGCACCAGCGGCTGCGCAGACTGAGACGGTGTCTGGATAAAGACTGGAGAATGATGTTAGCATGGATGCGATTGGAGGAAACAACTCAAAAAGTACTAAATGCGCCAGAAACCAGTCGGGCTGCGGCTGAGGAGCGCACTGAAGCCACCTCGGCAGGTTTCACAACTTTGATCTTTTTGGGAAGAGGCTTCTCTTTTCAGAAAAATCAAAATCGCTCTAAACCTGTGTTGGGCTGGGACAAGGGGCCAGCCAACGCCAAAGTGCAAAAAAGTGCATGATGCAAAGGGAGGCCCAAAGGGCGATGGGTCTGGAATGCACACGGAGAATCGGGTACTGGGCCCCGCTTATCGCCAAATGCCATGCAGTTCGCGACAGTGCAGCCCAAACAGGAAGGGAGCTTAAGTCCCACGAGGGCGAGGTATTTTGCGCGATCGCGTCACCCAAATGCATTCCGGCCAGCAGCAACGGACGGGACGGAAGTACCAATTAAAGAACCGAGAACCAGCCCTTTCGCAAAAAGAATGCAAAAATACACAATGGAAAAGAAAAAGGGAAAAATCACAAGAAACTTACCAGGAGTGTAGGGAGGCGAGTTGCAAGCCAGGGCGGCGTTGTAGTGCTCAATCATGGCATCGGCTGAGACATCCTTGGAGTTGTCAAAGCACGAGAACATGGGATTCATGCTCGTGGGCAGGACAGTGTCGAAAGCGCTGGGGCTGCCAATGGTGCTGGAAGCAGTGGACGTGGACGACGACAGCGTCGGTGTCGCGGGCTGGATGTCAACGGCAAAGTCGGTCTCGAGCATCATGGTAGGCTTGCCGGCAGCGTTGACCGACCGCGGCGTCGAGGGCTGCATGTAGTGCATGGCGGCACCGGCAAAGGGCGACGGCTTCTGCTGGGACATGAGCACAGGCTGCTGGTGCTGCGACGAGGACGAGCTGGGGCGCGAGTAGGCAGGCGTCAGCGGCATGGTGTAGTAGTAGCTGGCTACTGCTTGTTGCGGCTGCTGCTGCTGGATGTGCATCTGCTGGGGGATGAAGTTGCCGTGGCGGCGGGCGTCGGAGCTCTGCTCTGGGTTGTAGAAGAAGTAGGAGCTCACGGGAGCCATGGGCATGACGGAATCCATTGCGAGGTGTTGGAGGCGGGTTGTTCTGCTGTGGTTAGACGGGCTGGTCCGTGGATGGGGATGTGAGAGTGAGAGAGGGAAGACTCACTAGTTATTAATTATATGGTATTTTGTTGTACAATTTTTTTGAGGTTACGGCAAGAGGCCAAAAGATGGTGATGGTTGGTTGTTGTGCGAGTCTGTGTTGGAGCTCGACCTGAATGAGTGGACGGCAGTCTTGTAGTCTGACCGAAGAGAATGGAAAATGAATCAACAAGTTCGAGAGCGGACAATGCTGTACATTTGATGTGGTTGGCGCGAGGGAGAGGTGGAAGAAGGAAGAGGAGGAAAAGAAGATGAGAACAGGTAGGATGGCGATGGTGATGGGCGGCAGAGAGCAGTGAGACCAGTTGCTCTTTCCGATGTTGGCTGTACAGTTATATATATAAGACAAGAAGCAGGAAGCGCAAAAGGCAAGTGCGATCAAGTGATGGGACGATGGTGATGTATATATAAAAGAAGGGAAGGAACGAAGGGGCTCCGAAAGATATACAAGGCAGGAGGGAGAGGGGACAAGAAATATATATGATCCAACAGGTGTAGAAGAAGATGGAGGAGGATGAGGTTAAGTACGAAACGACCGTGATAAGAGCGAGGTGGGAGGTGGAAAGGCAGGGAAAAGGAAATATAAATATAAATGACTGGAATAAGACTTCCCAAAAGAGAGGAAACGATTGTCGGGGAAGGATAGGTTGGGACGGGGGTGCAAGGAGGATAAGTAGTAGTAGAGACGGTACGATGCAAGGTATCGACAGTTGAAATAATTACGATTAATAGCCCAAAACCCAGCGGGCGACAGAGGGCCCCAAAGGGCCCTCTGCAGCAGGTACAGTACTCGTACAACGAGAGTCTGATAGGCGGTGGAGGCCATAATGCAAACACATAAATTCGATAAATTAGGTTACGAGTACAGGTCAATAAAAATGGAAATAGCAGAAATAAAATAATAAAATAAAATAAAATAAAAAAGAAAGAGGACAAGGAAGCCAGATATCGGGGGACGGTTGGAGGTCCCACTTTCGCTGGCGTGTGCCTGGCTGTCCAGGGTGTGTGGGGTGTACGATAGTTATGCCAGGGGTGCGGATAGCGAAATACAGTGTGGGTGGGAGGGTGGAGGCAGGCATAAGCATATGCTTTTCCTGCCGGTGGAGACGACGGTCAACGGGTGGCTCCCATGTCACTTTTCCTCTCTCGTTCCCTGCAAACATGGGTGTGCGTTGTGGTTGGAGAGGAAGGGAAGGATTCGAGGACGTGGACGTGGAGGGTCTTGCCATTTGGACAAGTATGCAAAAGTCAGAGAAGAGAAAGAGCGAGGGAACACACCGAGGAGGGAAGGAAGGGTGCGACGAGCACTATGCAGCAGATTCTTCCCTCTCTCCCTCTCTCCCTCGCTCCCTCTCTCGGCCTCTTGTTCTCTTCTGCTGAGGCCCTTCTTTTTTTGCATATTTCGACAACTCGCTGCGGCTTGGTGATAAGAATAGATCATGGCATCCGGGAGGGAGAGGGCAACGCGCAGCGAGGCACAGGCACAGACACAGGCACAGGGCTCCATTGTAAAAAAGCAGAGGCGTCCAGTTCGGAGCACGCGGGCGGGCGAGCTGCGAGTACTCGCGCTCGTACAAGGTGAACAGCGCAATGCACCTTTTCTTGTCCAGAGGTAGCCCGGACCAGCACTGTGCATACGTCTTTTGGGGGACGGGGGGGGAGGGAGGGCGTGGTCGGTCGTATGTTGCGCCTCTGGGATGTCCCCTACCATTTAATACCATTAAAAAGTGAGGTCGAAATTAATGGCAAATATAGCGAGGCGCAGCACGCAGCTAGCGCATGATCCGCTGGTAGCACACGTCGTCACAGCACGGTTTCCCTTCGTTCCCAGCAGTGTGCTACGACTAGTACGAGTACTCCGTAGTGTTCCTGGGCTCTTGCGGCGTCTTGGGCTTCCCTGTTCCGCCTTCGCTACTGGCCCACTCGGGTGTGTAATCCTCTCGTCTCGTCTGCATGTTCTCGCTCTTGTTCTAAATTGGGACATGGCCACCACCACCACCGCCGCTGTTGTCGCTGCTCATTGGTCCGCGCTCAGCTATCACAGACAAGACCTTCTTTTTTCGCTCTTGTCTTGTTCGCCCTCAGTCACGCCGGATGATGCCCGTCCGCTGTGATGCGATTCGTCTGTTTTTCGGGGGAGTTTTTTTTTTTTTCTTAAAAAAAATAATCTTTCTCTGGGGGTGTGGTTCGTGTTGCGATTGTTTGTTCGTATTCATGGCGTCGCGTTCGTGTTCCCTAGTATGACGACAGAATAAAAAAAGTGCGGGTTTTTATGTGATCTGGCATCTAGTGCGTATGCTGGTCTTGCATCTAGAGCAAATAGTTTCAAGGCCAGGCAGGCCTACTGACTACTTTTTTGTGATATATTTTGCGTCTGTGTGTGTGTGTGTGTGTGTGTGTGTTTTGATGGTCTACTCGTACTCCGTAGTTATGAAGGGATGGTCCCTGTTCCCCTTGAGAGGGGATGGTATCTTGGCTCCCTTCATGCCAGGCCGCGCTCTCTAGCACAGGCAGTATGGGGTAGGGTGAGAAGTGGCCTGCCCTGGCCTGACTTTCCGTGCTGGCTTCGCACTGACTGGCCTGACTTTGGTCTCGCGGACGGATCTGATCGTCGCGGGTGGCATGTAAAAAGTCGGGCTGTGAGGGACGAGTCTACAGAGTACGAGTTTACGAGTACCCTACGATGTACGAGTACTCTGTACGATACTCGTAGAGCAGTACAGTACGAGATACGTATCGAGCAAAAATAAAAAAAATAAAATAAAATAAAATAAAAAGTGGAAGAGCGGGAGGGCGGGCGGGCGAGACGGCAGATAGCTGCACAATGTCATGACGGAACTGCTCTTGGTGTGCCCTCCCTCTCATGCGCTCTGGCGCATATGCGCGCATGCGAGAGTGGCAGGGCAGTAGGGAGGGACCTGCATACGGTGTATGCAGGTGGTGTGCCTGCCCTGCTGGAAAAGACGTCGTCCTTGCCGTGAAGAGATTTTTCGTTTCTTTTTTTATGTTTCTCGTTCGTGTTTCGTCTTGGCTTTTTGTTTGGGAGTTTTTTTTTTTTACTTTGGTCCTTGGTCCTTGGTTTGCCGGAATATGTCTGCATGTGCATCTCACCTGCAGAGGTCCGAGTCGTGCTGTCTTCTTCCCGGTTACTTCTAAGATCGTTCCGATTTACTTACTATTAATTATCAGTGCTAAATTAATTATTTATTCTGCCGCCGATACGATTCGTAGAAAGACCATCACTGCAAACAAGCGCTCGAGCCATATTTCCCTCCCGTCTTTGGCCACTGTGATGATGTATGTGTCGTGTGATGGAAATGTAAGAATGATAGCCGACGGATGAAGGATGGTAGGCCATACTCGTACGTCCGCCTTTTTTGAAAAAAAAAACGAACATCACAGAGAGCACGGCGGCAGTTGGTCGGTGAGAGCAGATAAGACGTGTGCGTGGGTGGCAGAACTGCATTGGGGGGACCGCCAATTAGACGCGCCTGTGGCTTACAGCACAATACCCGTCACATCACCGTCGCGTGCAGGTTTGTTTCTCAGCCAGTCGTCCCAGTCGTCTCGCCGTGTGAGCGTAGAACTTGGCTTAATGGTGGTTGTTTTTTCTTCTATGGGTGTGTCTTTATTTTGTAACTAATATTTTGTGTGTTTACTTGTTGTGTTTGTTTGGTTGTAAATATTTTGAAAATATTTTCCATCATATTCAACTATTGATACAATTGTTATATATTACCGCCCAAAATCAACCAAATTGTGCTCATCCCGTTAGCCTTGACGAATCGTGATGCGAAGCGACACGCCGGGTACAATGATTTACATTGCTGCACAACACCCTACCGCGGAGGACGACGTCATCGCCGATAGACCAGAGACGAGACCGCCACTTCCTTGAAGTCGTCCAAGTCACGATGCATTCCAGGCATAGGCCACGAAGATGCAAGCACTTTGGCCGACGACGCGCCTGAGACGCCAGGCCAATGAGAGACAGCGCACTCACTGGACCGAAAAGTAAAACTAGTGAGTAACGGCGGCAAAATCCTGAAACATGGGCAAACAAAATGGCGTCTTTTCAAAGGTCAGGTTGGATAACAATGGCTTCCGCCTACCACTAATACGGAAAGACGGAGAGACGGAGAGTACGGAATTTAACGTGGGTGTTTTTTCTTCTTTTTATTGACTAAAAGACGACCACGCGTAGGACATTCGGGGAAAACGACAGGACGCCTAAGAAAAGAAGAAAAATACTAGATAGCAAAATAAAGCTGAGGCCACAAAATACCACAAAATACTCTCACACACGATGTGCGAGAGACAGACAGAGAAGGAGCGACCAAAGCAGCGACCAAGGTGACTGCGGCATCTCCCCGGGGAAGGGACAAGCGGTACCCCACACTAGCCGACCACAAAAAAAGAGAGGCAAAATGGAGAGAGTCTACAGAGTACCTGTCAGTGGTCACCAATGCAATGCCTCAGGAACAGCGACAGCCAGCGACAGCAGAGAGCGACCACCTGACCAATCAAGTCGCAGAGACACCCCGCCAAAAGGCAAGCTAGGTGACGAGTCACAGGTGAGCACACCCGTTCTATTGGCGTACGGTGCTCCCAATCAATTGCTGTCGTACGCGTCACACCACTTGTCCATGCAAAATCCGAGCGAGTAAAAAAGAATAATACGAAGCAGAGCATAAGGGCGTACAGAGTCAGAGCGCAATACAAGAGCGGCCAGACGGATCTCCGTTCGTCCACAGCGAACGGGTTATTTACACAAAATGAAAAGCATGTCATCTGCCGACCTCGACCTCGTGAGCAAATCCTCATGCAGGCCAGACCGCTCCCGGACGTGATCAGCAAAAAAAAGTCGGAGCGAGCAAAGCGTGACGACGACAACAATGTCGTAAGTTTTGCAGTTGGAAAATGCAGCAAAAAGGTAAGAAGCTCAAGCAGCAGACAAAGAAAAAGGCTGTAGCAAAATGGAATAAAAACCAAAAAAGATAGTAGCCCAGAATATACACCGTACACGTTTTAAAAAGGGTAATTTAAAGCAGTGCAAATCAATCAAAGAAACAAATGACGACAAGCAAGAAGAGAGTGATGTCGGTTAAAAAAAGTATTATGACTAATATCCTCCTCTTTGATCAGACAACAACGGTCAACAGCTGCTTCCCGGCTTGGACCCCTCCCCCCTTCACCTTCTTTTCTCTTTTCGCCTATCACTTCTCTCTTTTCTCTCTCATGCCTGCTCGTCGTATCAAGTAGTCATAATTATTTGGAAACGGTGTCCGTCATTGCCCTTTCCAGCGTCCCGACGACGGCAGTTGTTTCCCAGCTTGGAAAAAGAGGCTGGCCAGAAGAAGCAAGGCAGCCAAAAAAAAAAAAAAAAGAAAAAAAAAGAGAGAGAGAGACTACCACCCACTCCGTATTCACAGAGACCCTCCCGACCCAGATCCCAGCGAGAGCACCACTTTAACGGAGTACGGAGTACGATACCCAGAAAATCGCCAGAAGGAAAAAGGGCCAGAGAGCATGGGCTGTTTCACCGGGATGGAGCCTGGCTTTCCCTAGCCTCTCTCTCTTCTTACGACTACACAGAGTACGGAGTACGATATTCACCTTTCGTCCTAGCTCTTTGCCGGTGTAGCAGACAGGCACATCCTGCCCTGGATCGGTTAGCTGCTCCTACGATAGCTAACGAGTATGGGTTGTGGGCTCTCTCCCCTGCGCGGAAATGCGGGGAGCTCTTGCGGGCCCAGAGCTACGAAGTTACGGAGTTGAAAAAAATAATAATAAAGAAAAAAGAAAAACCCACCCGGGCAGCCACCCGGACGAGATAGGCAAAGGACGTCGTGGCGATGGAACAAGTCGGATCAGCCTGGGTTTTATTTATTCTAGGAATAGTCTGGGACCTGGGAATATCTGCGACGCGGACGTGCCTGGCTCTCCGGGGCCAGGCATCTACTCCGTATCTCTCTCTGTCTGGTCTCTTTTGATATTATTCCTGTGCTCTCACATATCACATCCACATCCACACCACCTCTCGTAGCCTGGCCCTTCTTTTTTCTTCTTCTTCTTTGCACTATGGGCACCGGAGGGCGAGCCGGTGGCAGGGGAGGGTCGCATTGCTTGGGGGGGGGGAGTGATTCAGGTCCATATGGCCCTCTGACTCGGATGCGTATGGAGCAAAACTCAATGGCTACGAGTACCAAAAGGGGCGGAGAAATAAAAGTATGGACCAGAGAGAAACTCGTAACTGGTAGGGAAAAGGATACTCGTAGAACACAAAAGAACCAATGCCGAATACAGCAAAAAAAAAAAAAAAGCAAAGAAAAAAAAAGAAGAGGCCAGAAACAGTAACAGAACTAGAACCAGAGACAAGACGAGACAACAAAAAAAGTCGAAGCGAAAGAGGATACGAATTACTCGTACCCCGTCTCCTCACTCGTGCATTAGTTATTCAAAGCGTGCATGAAACAGTCTGTTTTAGTCACTTTTTACGTGCTCTTTTCTTTTTATGGCGTACGGCGTAGGCTACGGCGTAGGCTAGGAAAGCTAGCTCTGGTCTATTTTCTTGATCTCCCTCCCATACTATCTCACTTGTTACATGCTCGTCCTTGCATAATGCACCGCTAATGCAATAGAGCAGCAGCCTGAGCTGTGCTGTGCTGCGTTGTCTTTTTTTCTTTCTTTTCTCCATCTTGCTTTGGGCACCAGTGTGGGTGGTTGTCGATCGCTCGGCTTGAATACGAGACAGGAAGGGAATGAAAAGAGGAGATAGAGAGAGAAAGAGAGAGAGAGACGTTCATCGTCTGCACGAGTATTCCGTACGAGGTGCGGTGAACCGGAAGGCAAGGGCATATTCCGCCCGAGGAACGGTTTCCGCATTAAAGAAAAGAAAAAACGAGAAGGCTAGATCCGTCAGCAAGGCAAACCGATCCACCAATTGTCCAATTGAAATAATTGATTGAGCAATCTCTATGCGGAAACGAGCAGCATCCCAACAGGTGACAACGTCGTCCAACATGTGACCACGGTGGACCAACGACTGAATGCGTACGAGTACGAGTTTTTTTTTATTATTACGAGTATGTTATTTTCCAACACAGGTGACCCAGAGGCGCTGCAGGAACCATGCAAGGCACCGGCAGGAACGAAGCAAGGCACAGCCAGGTGATAGGCCAGGAAGTTTTTGTGGTTGTTGCCACTGTCTTGCCACGCTGAAAGCTGAGCGAGACCAGCATGAGAGATATTACGAGTACGATACGCCATACGGAGTAGAGGGAGAAGAAGAATATGCACGTCGTATTCCTGTCTTGCCACCATCTACGAGGGCGAGGCGTACGTAACTGCGTTACGGAGAGACGGGCAGCCCGCCTCCTTCTGCCGTATTTTCCATTTGTTGCATTGACACCCTATCAGTTATCATTTCCAGGTTCTGGGCAGAAGAAGAGGAAGAGAAGAGATGAAAAGAAAAAAAAAAAAAGAGTTGCTGCGTCGCATTAAGACTGGAATCCGAGTGGAAAGAGATCCATCAACCAATATCGCGGAACCAAGTCCCGGAGCATGGGCAGCCCTGGGCAGGAAAAAAAATGCCTGAGCGAGAGGAAGAGGAGAAAGATAGAGACAAGCCGAGGTCCGCGATACAGAAAAAGAGAGAGAGAGAGGAGAAAGCCAAGCAGGAAAAATCACAGAAAGAGGAAAAGGGCGAAAAAAGAGCGGGAAGCTAGAGAGGGCTTGACGAGGGCCCGACGCTGAGGCCCAGGGACGTTCGCAATAATACGAAGAGGGCCATGCTAGGCCCAAGACGACCAAGAACGACGGGGTCGGATCGGGGGGTGGAGAGAGAGCAGCGCGGCCACGGTCCCGGGTCTCGCGTTGGGCTCTTTTTCTGCACGTCTCGCCTACGATACTGGAGTACTTATTCCGGAGTACCCTATTTTCCGACTGTGACAGTCGTAATGGTAAAAAGTACGGAGTACGAGGAGGCGTCCCGTCATAAGAACATTCTGGCGAAAGCTCCGTACAGTACGCAAAGCAGAAACAGGCACACGTTTGAAAAAAAAAAAAAAAAAAAGGAAAAAAAAAAAGCAGATTCCAAAACCGGCTCATTTCCAGTGCATGCAACGCGCAAACAGGCCCAGGACCAGTTCACAGCCACAGCGAGCAACGGGACCAACATGACCAACATTGCCGGTGTCAGACTTGTCACAGCCAGGGCATGCCATGTTCCATCACCAACGCTCTCAGCCAGCCTGCCAACAACCAACCAAACCAAACCTGCCTGCACAGGTCTTTTGGTTGTTATCATCGGGTCCCACTCATAAGCCTGCCCATCATCCGGATAATCGCCAGGCTGAGAGCACGGTGCACACACACAGACACTATTGATTTTGACAGCTTTTGTGGCTGGTGGCTTTTGCTTTTTTGTCATTGCTCTGGGTTTTATGTTTTATTACGAGTAGATCCAGTGGCACTAGCAATACGGGAAGCGGAGCAGCCCGTTTTTCGCCCTCTCGCGAATGTGTTGGTGGTGGTGTGAGCAATGAATGATTGGTGATTGAGTGTGAGTGTATCGGTCGGCTGGGGGCCTTTTTAGCGGATTATCGGCTGTCTGTTTTGTGGCTTGAGCGGCGCTGATACGATACGATAGCTTGCTGATAGCTGTATTTGGATCTGCACTTTACTGTACGGAGTATGCGAAGGTGCTGCCGGGGGTGTTCTTCTTGGCGGTTGTTGCAAATTGTGGAGTGCGTCCTTCTGTTCTGCCAGTACGAGTATTATTCGTACAGTACGAGTACGTCAATGCATACTGGTAAATTGCCTCACCAGATACGGCTCTGCTAGCAGAAAATAAAAATACTGAGAATAAAGGAAATACTCGGCACGGCAAGGATGGCGCAACGGGTGGCACAAACGGGTAAACGGTCTTTTTCAGATTCTTGCCGAAAAGACTGTGACGAACGTGCGTGAAAAAAAATTATAAATAGAAGAGACAAAAAAAAAAGAAAGAATAAGAAGAAAGCAGAAGAAGAAAAGCCAACTTTTCAGCCGGTCTGCCATCACATCAGTCACATCACGTAGGAGCAGTCACAGTGTGGTCACAATAGTAGCTACAGCAGTCACAGCAGTCACATCAGCGTGCGGTCACAGCACAGTTGTTGGTCTCGTATCGGTACGGAGTACGAGTACTCCGTACGTCGTACTCGTACGGAGCACGTCGTAGGAGGCACAGCCCGGGTTGGTCAAGGTTGCATTCCCATCTGGTCTCTCTCTCGCGCGGCCCTGTCTCGCTCGCGCGTTTTGCCTCTTTGCCTCTCTCCTATGGAGTACGACTACGACTACGACTACGTTTTAGCATGCAAAGGATGGGTAACTGCTACCCTCTGTACAGGGTCTGTCCCTGACTAGTGCAGGAACAGCGGGGGAGCAAATTTATGGGTCCTCTGCTCGTCTCGCAAAGTGGTGCCTTTTTCTTTACTTTTTCTGTTTCTTTCTTTTCTTCCTCTTTTCTTTTTCTTCTTTCGCTTTTCGCACTCGGCCCAGGTCCAGGGCCTGGTGGGTGGACCCGGGTTTCCGGCCAAGTCAAGCCGTTCCTGCTTTAACCGCAATGAGTTTCGTCGTACTGTGGAATACGAATACTCGTACTATCGTATGCTTGGTATTATTGTAGCTTGTACTCTGTAGGTGATCGGGGTTTGGACCTTGGCCAGGTATTTCTTTTTCTTTTTCCCTTCGTTTCAGGATATGTGGAACGGCGCGATTCTTGGAGTGTTAGTGCTGGCTTGGTGTTGGTGTTGGTGCTTGTGATAGAGATAGCTGTCAGCTGTTAGCTGTTGGTGTCGGGGGCTGACGTCGGAGTTGGTCGTGATGGGATTGTGATATCGAAAACAAGATGTGTGTGTTCCCTGGAAGCCGTTTTCCGCGGTTTCCAGCCTCGGCGTCCTTTTGAAAAAAGAAAGCAAAAGAAGCAAAGAAAAAGACGTAGAAACGTGCTCAATCCGGCACCCCAGCACTGGCCATCCATCCTACGCGTATCATCCATGGAAAGAGATAGAGAGAAAGTAAACAACATGTTACATTATGCGGAAATCAGAACCGTGCCTCTAGCCGAAAAAGAAGAAGAAAGAAAAGGGCTGGGTGATGCCCCCAAAAGCCCCAAGGCAATTTCTACTTTGTAATATTCCGAGGTGGCGATGATGAAATTCCCAGCTCGGACGTCCAGCTCGGACGGATTGACAAAAACGAAGAAGAAAAGGTAATGAACAAGGAAAGCAAATCTGTCAATCGCTGTCAAAATCGTCGTCCGTGTCCTGCTGGCTGTATCGCGGCTGGCCACTCGTAATTAGCTGGTGGTGGTCAAAAAGAAGGGTGGAGTGACAATCTCCGCCCGTCTTTCCCATACTCGTAATTACCTTTTATTTCTTCAGCGCGCATCCTCTGGATTTAGTGAGGACCCCGTTATTGCAGGTCATTGCAAAAATCCGACATCACCAGATTGCAAATATTGTACGAGTCCTCGTAATTTTGGCCAACGAAAATCACGATAGTCATATTGGAATAAACGATATTAGTACTCGTAAAAAAAAAAAGACGCTGACCTCGTGAAAATTTGAGTTTGAAAAAAGTACGCATCCACACAACAACTCTAATCCCGTCTCCGTGTTCACAACGGGCTTCATGTTTATCTCTATCTACGCCGTAAGGACCAAGCTTGGAGGAGGGCCCCACGAACGGACTCTGTTGAAGATTCCCGGATGTCTGTTTTGGGTATCGACGTGTTTGTTCCACCTCTCTCTCACCTCTCTCTCTCTCTTTCTTTCCCTTCCCTCCATTCCCTGTCCCTGTTTATTCCCCTTTGGCTATGCAACTACGGAGTAGTGCGCAAGCGGCCTCGCTTGCATCTGCGACTTTTGGTGTTTTTTTTTTTCATACTCGTACTTCTCATACTCCATGCTGTGCTTCAACATAGTGCGTTTTTTTGTTGTTGATCGCCAACCATGCCAGCTTGGACTGGCCGAGGTTGTGGCTCCGCCAGGACCAACTGCGTATCTTTTTGGGTTGGACTCTGATGCTGCCCATAGTGTGGATCTTCTCCTTATTTTGGTGGATTAGTCCGCTCGCCTTTACGGAGTACTCGTAGCTCTATCAGCTACTCGTACGCAGCTGTCAATTCATGCAATTACTACCGAAACATCATGATAGAATCGTATCTCATGTTACATGACACAACAGAATTAAAATCTACTTTTTTTTCTTCTCGGGTAGTACCTCTTCGGCTCCGAGCTCTCCCCCCAGTGTCCCTCGCTTGTCATTTGTCTTGTCTTATATTCTCTATTGATAGAATTGTCTTTTTTGCCTCTCCGCCTCGCCTCGCCGCACTCCCACAAAAATTATGCCCATGTTTTGTACGCGTCAACCTTTTTGTTGGGTGAAGGAAACGTAACGGGCAAAGAAGAAACGTAACGGCCATTGTCACCTTCCGCAACCAGTCGCAGAAAAGAAGGGCCCTTGGAAACAAAAAGGAAAAGGAACCGAAGGGCTGTGTACGGAGTAACTCGTACTACGGCGTTTTAGATTTTAGAGGTGGGAGGAGGGAGGGGGGGGTGCGTGCGTGTACGAGTTGCTCTTTACCCTCGGGTAGCGGCCGAAATGGTGTTAGGCTGTCAGGGACGCACGCCGTATCAGGAACAGATAACGCGTGCGCGCCATCGGGCATTGGGCATGATCCAACCCCAAGTTGGAAATGTTTAGAGACGCTGCGCAGGGGGGAAACTAGAGAAAGAGAAAACAGGACGAAATGATGAAATACTCGTAGATGAAGCGCTATGTTGTAGACTGGAGAAACCCAGGAGAGAAAAATAGACAAAAACACAAAAAAAATAATGCCCGAGTCTTCTAGAAAGAAAGAGCTGGCAAAGAGCTAGCTAGGCCTGACTAGCAAAGTAGAGAAATGAGGGGGGGAGGGGGATGATACGACATTGATAAAAGGGACGAGGTCAAAGAGCCGGAAGAGACGATGAGATGAGAAAAGCGGAAAGAAGCAAGCAAGGCGACGAGAAAAAGTCAAGAAAAAGCAAAAAGAAAAGAAAGAAAAAGACGACCTGTGCACGCCAAAAATGCGGAGAAGCCCTGACGGTCCCTCACCGAAGACTTTCGTATCGCAGCGATTGCCTGTCCAGAGGGCATCAGCTACTCGCAAATCAGATAAAATAAAGAGGAAAAATGAGTGAGCTAGACAAGCTGTCTAGAGTCCAAAAGGGAAAGAAAAGGCGCGGTTAGTGCTTTTTGGTTGTTGTTGTTGTTGTTGTTGATCAATTCACGGTTTACGTTTACTATTTACCTCTTGTGTTGACTATTTACTGCTTTACGATTAGTCTTGTTATCAATCAGATATATTTGCAATATCCAACACGTCTTTGCAAAACAGCGCGAAGTTGCTGATCAGCTAAAAAAAAAAAACAGAAACGAAGACGAAGACAAAAAAGACAAAAAAGAGTCAGAGATAACAAGGTACAGGGGGGCATTTGACAGGTTGACAGCCAGCCAGTGCGCTCGACCATCCACGGTTCGCATTTTGTTGTAATGTTGCAGGGAGGTTAAAAATAAACCCATATTGATAAAAACACTTTGAAACCAGGAACAATTGGCACGGGCAGTTGAAGCACGTTTCGGTAGATGCGGAACGTGTCAGAGCGACAGGAACTGCGAATGGGCATTTCCGTTCTCCATGTGATAATAATTTCGGTTGAATATATATTCTGTATCAATTAATTTTGATTTTTGATTTGCGTTCATCTGCCAATTCGGTGTTTTGGATAATAGAGGAATACGGGAGTATGGAACGGTACGGAGTACGATAGTGGGCGGCCCAGATGGAGGCCCGAAAAAGAAAATACACCAATAAAGTAGGAAGCGAGAAGGGACCACAACTACTCGTACTCCGTAGGCGAGATTCTCCGTAGAACCAGCCTACTAAACGAGCTACTAGCACCTAGAACGAGACCATGGCGCCGGATACCGCTTGCATGATCGGATATTATTTCTCGCTATTTCCTGCTGTATTCGTGTGTACAAGTGTTACGAGAAGAAGGAAAAGAAGAGGTGTATTGATTCTTCTATTTCTATATTCGTATGACTTCAGCTTTTTTTGTCTTCTCTTCGTCGTGATCTCGGTTCTACTGTATATTGGTTCATTTCGGTGTGCCTTTTTTCTGTCATAAATTTTGGCCCTCGCCCGGCAGGCTTGTTCCCCATTTTCCGACAGGGTTTTCAATTGGTGGCCTGCCCACGTTACAGTGGCCCAGCCGTCAAGCACGTGTCATCTCTCTCTGTCGAGACAGGGCCGAATAACCCGGAGATGGGACAACGGAATTGGACGGGTAGCTGCCCCCCTGGTCTCTTTTTAGTGGTTCTCCTTCTGTTTCTGTTAGTGGTTTCTAGTGGTCTTTGCTAGAGGCAGGGCTCTCTGGAACCAGGGCCACTGGGGCCTGACAAAGAGAAATGGACGGGCACCAAGGGAAGACGGGCGGCGGGACGCTCCCGCGCGGTACGAAATTAAATTTGTGGTCTTCTTTTTTCTTCTTATTTTTTTTTTTTTTTGCCTCTGCATGGCAGGCTGGGCAAGTTTCCTTGTTTCTTTTTTTCCTTCCTGTTCTTCCTGTTCTTCGTCCTTCTGTCTTCCTTCTGGAGCCCCTTTCATTTCACTTGTGTCCATTCAGAGGGCTGTCGGGTGTCGGGTCCTCCCAGCATTGGGGGTGGCGAGGGCAAAGTGTTTCAAGCAAGTGGTTCGTAGCCTCATTTCTCCCCCCCAAGACCCCAAGACGAAAAGAGAGCTGTCATATTCGTGACATTTGGCATCTGATTTTTTACAGAGCATGGAGTACGGAGTACGCGTAGTTTGTTCTTTGCCTCGTTCTGTAGCCTTCTGGACTCTCCTTCTCCTCTCCGTTCGCTCCGTTCTTCTTCATGTGCTCAGACGCTAGAGTGGTAGCCGACCTGCCTCTTTCAATTCCGATTCGCCTCTGGCTTCCGCGGGTCAGCGTTTCATAGCTCCAGCTTTTTTTGTTATTTTGTTATTTTCGTCTTAGTGTATCGATACTCTTCCGGTGTGATTGCCCGTCTGATGGACTATTCTGAAGCAGAAAAGATAGAAAAAGACCAAAAAAATGATAGTAAAGATATGGGGTTGAGGCCACTAGGGACGGAATACGTCGTACTCGTAGAAACTATCAAGAGTCGAGAGATACGGGATTGCCTAGCGGTCGCTCACCCACTCTCGACGACCACAAAAAGCCCCCACTCAAAGTCGCCATTATCTCAGACGCTTGCCCATTTCATTACGGAGCACGGGGGGAGGGGGGGGCAATCTTCCATGGACCTTCTCGAAGGCCCATAGCGTTGGTGTGGGTGTGAATTGGGGCCGTCGGCCGAGGGAATCAAGTGGTGAGAACGGAGCACGCAGTACGAGGGAGTACGGAGTAGTTACGAGCATTACTACGAGCACACCGTGGTTATTCTTTTACGTGATGCTTTTCCTGACTTTTTTCTTTTCTTCCGGTAATCGCCACCACCGAAACAGCAACACGGTGTAGATGCCAGAATAGGAAGCCTTGATTCTTCTGGCTGGCGGCACAGCCGTCCCGGCGTATGCACTTTGCACTTGCTTGTGACCAAAAGAGGAAGGTTGGGAAGGACTGGCAAGACATACGGCGTATGCAATGGAACAAGCCCCCCCCCCCCGGGCCTGCTGGATGGGGAAATAAAGTACGTTATCGGCCAATAGGTTGTTGGCCTTGTGCCGCACATACAGAGAGAGTACGAAGCCTCGAGGCCGAAGCAGGGCTGCGCGTCAGTTTGTGATTCGTGCTCCGTGCTTCGCCTCCTACCGGGGTTTTACGAGTATCGTAACGGACTTGGAGTAAAGTTCAAGGCATTGCTCCTCCCGGCTGCCTCCATCTCGAATCTCGACGTACTCGTACCCGTTCGTACACAGTGCTTTTACTAAGTGATCTGTCGAAGAACGGCACCCGGGGTGTGGCAGTCTGCAGCGGGCTGCGTATCATGTCATGACGGTTGCCATCGCCTCATCGCCTCATTCTTTATCACGAACCCGGCATGACCGATATTAGACATCCATTAATGGCCTCTGTGGGGGGAAGGGCTGTTGGCAGTTGACCACGACATCTTTGACGCAGCCTGCCTGCAGCCTTTATCAGGAATCAGAAAAAAAAGATTCACTCCCCCCCCCCACAACAAGGCCACTCGTACGTCGTACTCCGTGTTATGCACCCATCGTGCCTTTGTCGCTGCCGCACTGCCAACCCGGCCGTGGCCGTTCACCGCTCCCTCTCTCTCTCTCTACCGCTCTACCGCTCTACCGCGGACGGGGCGGACAACGGAGCAGGGTTTCCTTCCCCCGTCCCCCCACGCGCTGCTGCAGGACTACGGCAGCAGTTGTCCGATCTGCGCGCGCGGGACAGGACTGCGGTGAAGGCGAGGGAGAGACGGGACACGAAAGGAAAGAGAGAAAAGAAAAAAAATATCGCACACGGAAAGGCGGTCGGGGCAGGATGAGCGGTAAGGCGGAGTGACTATTTGGTAATTGCAATTAAACTTAATGGCAACTTTAAATGCTAAATTGAGTACAAACCAGCAATAACGTGCTCTTCCAGCCTTTGCAGATTCGTGGTACCCTACTCGTCTACTCCGTTACTCGTACACCGTCTTCCGTGCATGCACCATCTGCGCGACAATGATATCTTTTTCACTTTTTTCCATGGTACTCCCGTATATGACAAACATTGTTCATAAAAAAAAGATTCCACAGCGGGCGGCGATAGCACGGATCACCATGTGGACGGTGAGCTGGCGATTTTTTTGCTGTCATTCTTTTTTGCATTTAATTGTTGATTAAATTTTATTCATTCTTGTTTCTCGTTGATTTTTATATTTTCTGGGGGGGATTATCTTTATTATTTCATGATTGAATATCCCATTGTCCCCATTATCCATCTTAGCTCATACTCGTAAGATATTACATTACCAAAAATTCCTGTGGGGGTCATCGACGCCGCGATAGCTCGTAGCGGAGAGATGAAGAGAGAAAGAGGGAAAGAGAGATGGACGCGGATGCGGAGCGGTCGGATGGCGCGACGGGAACGACACGGACGTAAATCGTCATCGGCAGCCCGCCCAAAAGATACGCACGGGGCCTGTCTTGGGACTGTCTGTGCCTGGCAGGACAAAGCAACGGGAGGCGATCGCGGAGAACGGGAAGGACGAGGGACAAGGAGGACCATGCCGTCGCGATTATCAGGGTCAATGACCTGCAGCAGCAGCGCAGCAGTGCAGCAGCAGCAAAGAGAGAGAGCTTAAAAATAGCAGTAAAACTTACAGAGTACGGAGTACTCCGTACAGAGGGCCCTGACGGCGCTCAAACACAAGGGCGCTGCGGCCAGGGCTCCGGCGTGCATACGGAGTTGGAGTGCGCTGGGCAGAGCCACTGCGGAGCCGAATAACTCGTAAGAGCACAAGCACCCAGAGAGGCAGCCACGCAATGACTAACCAAGCCGGCTCGCCTGAAGAAATGGAGAAAAAACGTACTCCGTAAGACGGGGACAGGCTAGCCCTGTCCGCCAAGCCGGCCGCTCATCCTACTACTGCGTACTACTTATCTCATTAGCAAAGACACTGAGATGGGCAGCAAGATTGAGAGAGAGAGACCCGGCAAAGTGCGGTACTTTGATGGCATGAATAATAGGAATCCCACGCGCGAGGATCGGCCAACAACGGCGGACATTCATGCAACGAGGAAGGGGAGGGGGGGGGCAGGCAGGCATAGCGGCATTGGACTGTGCAAGGATGCCTGGCCCTTTGGGATATGAGACGCCCATGTCAGAACGGCCGTGATCAGCCGTTTGATAGTTGTCAAATGAAGGGGGTAAAAGGTGTGTGAATAAGAATAAGACAAATAATAAGAATATCGAAAATTTGAAATATATCAGGAATATCAAGAATATCAAGAATAACTACAAAAGAGAGCAACTTGACAGGATGTGACATCTCCGCGTGCCAGTGCTGGTCGATCATGGATCAGACATTTCCGTTGATGAACCTGGCACTGGATATCATGGAGAGAGCACGAGTATGGAAAGATGGAAAAAGCATATGGCGTTATCAAAACCAGACACCGTAGCGCTGGAGCTAGGGCAAAACCATCACGAGGCCAACGTCGAGCGCGAAGCCTTGTCTTGTGTGGAGTTTTTCTGTCTCTACTTGTACGGAGTAGCTCTAGGTTCGTCCTCGGTGAGCTGTGAATGAGCCAGCGATGCCGGCGGAGCTGGGCTGATCGTGGAAGAAAACTAACCAAAATCACCAAAAATCACCAAAAATAAAGATACGAATACAGACGTTAGGACAAAGATGAGGACGAAAGATTACAAGAAATGTAGAATTACACACAGAAAAACAAGGCGTGGGAGAGATAAGAAGAAGACTAAATTACTCCATAGTATCCGTTTTCGAGTCCTCGTGGCATGACCTCGGCGACGATGTCGTGATCGGGGGGGGGGGGGCTTTTCCAGACCAAGGGACGATCAGGGCAACACAGAGAAAGAGAGAAAGAGAGAGAGCACGGACGAGCGGGCCTGCGAGGATTGGACGAGGACCAGGCCCGGTCTGGGCAAAAATAATTTGTACGAGTACGGGACGGGAGTCGACGGCAACAAAGGAGGATGCCCGCACGGCAAGGGAAGCACAGGCCCTCCGCGATATAGTTCGCCATGACTGTTAGGAGGGCGAGGACGAGTACTCCGTACGACAAAACTCCACCAATCCAGGATGAAGGGAGTTTTGCACAAGAAAGGGTGTGCCTGCGCACAAGCAACCGTGACCTGCTGCAGCTGCAACTGCTGCAGCTGCTATTCCGTATGGCAGGCTGCCCTTGCATAAGTGTGTGACGAGCCACACGCGCTAGTCCCTCCATAGCCTCTGCGCCAGCTTTCCTTCTCCGGTTCCGTCCTTGCATTACTTCCGTACTATGGTATTATTGGTTATGCCCGGACCATCATAGCGTATCGCTGCAGCGCAGCGTTGTTACAGTGCATACTGCTACACAGAGGGCCATAGCCATCACGAAAAAAAAGAGAGAAGGGTGGGTGGGCAGCCCCGGAGTCTGAAGGATTATTGGACGCAACACCAACATCGCAACCAAAGATACTCGTATGTGATAGCAGAGTCGCAGTCAAATCACAATGTGCCGTCTCCTTGCAGGTGTGTGTGTGTGTGCGCGCGCAGCCCGTGGCTCGCCATCACAAGTCCCCCGCGTGCCCTCGATCGGACCGATGCAGAAGCAAAGAGGGAAGTGTGAGGGACAACACGGAAAAGAGGGAAAATAACAAATGACGTTATTTCCTCTCTCTCTCTCTCTCACTGTCTCTTCCTTACCTCGGCCGACCATGATGATATTTGCCCAGTAGACAGAAACCCGAACCGAATCTGACAACGCCGTTGCCCCCCAGCGCGGAGGCGGGGATGGTGCGCTGCGCTTCTGAGTCTTTTGAACCTGCTGGACCAACGAGCATTCTAGACTCCCACCTTGTTTTCAGAGACAAGCAATTTTACCCCGTCCCCTCTCCCCTCCTCCCAAGACTCGCTTGTTCCCTTTGTGTCGTTTGCCTGTTGGGCCATGTGGCCATGTGGGAAACAAAAGCTGACGGCCAGTGGAACCTGTTCACAACACGCGCAAAAAAGACAAAAGACCAAAAAAAGGACCAAAAGACCGCGTGGCAATTAGTGCAATGTTTGTTTGGTCCGGCCTGTTGGAACGACCCGAAGGTGCTATCGGCGAGCACAAGCAGTTTGTTTATTAGCCTGAACAACAAAACTCTCGTTCATTGCACACCAGCGTGTTCGTAAAAAATTAAAAACGTTTTCAATACCATGTGAAAGTCATAATATGATTATGCCGCGCGTTGCTCAGAAGCGGGAGAGAGGAGAAGAAAATAAATTTACCCAAAAGGAGGAGCAACTCCGCTTTACCCCGGACCCTCAGCGTTGCAGTCCAATTCCAAGGGGCGTTGTGGCATCGGCCCGGATAAGAGTCCAGCGGGCTGGGATGGCAGGGCAGGGCAGGGCGGCAGGGCAGGCCAGCACGATTACTCGTAGACGGGATACAGTTATGTAAAAGAGAAAAGCGACAAGGACAAAAGCAGTTTAAAGTCTTGATGAAAACTCTGACATGCCGGGAGATGCACCGAGATAGACCGACGTGCATTGAGCGGTCGTAGGATTCAGGGGGGAGGGCGGCACACCGGGTGAGGCAGGCTGCGCTGATTCTGGGGGTGCCGTATCATCAGATGTTTTTTGCAATCTATCTATGATTGACTAGGGATAGGCGTTAGCTGCTCGCACCTACGGAGGGAGGCGCGGGAGAGAGGAAGACGGATAAATGCAGTGCATAGAATAGACGTTTTGGGGGGTACGCCGACGCTGTAAAACTGTCGCTGCAGGCGTCATGTCCCATTGCGCGAGAGAACAGCAGGACAGCTGAACAAACAGCCCGGACACAGCGACAGAGCTGGGACAAAACTGCAGCTTGGGCTGGGCTGCGCTGAAAAATAAAAATTGTCTTGTCTCAGCCCTGGTCAGTGAAAGAGCTGGCCTGCAGCGCAGTGGCATCGGCCAGTCACCTACTCCGTACCCTCCATTATTAGAGAAGCTGGAGAAGCGGTCAAGATGCGGCCATTTTTTCTTCTTTCTCAATGGCCACACACCCACACCTATCCGAACTCCAATCCAACCGGGTTGGCTTCCGAGAAGAGAGAAAAACCACTTACGACGATGCATCTCAAAAAAAAGAAAAGCACAATGTAATGCAATGCGTCAAGGCCCAATCTGCTTGTCCCTAACGTCGTAGGACTCGCCCTGCCCGCCCCTCGGATCCCGTTGTCCCCGGGGGCCAGGCCAGCCCGTCGAGCGGGTGGATCTACTACTCGTATATCGTATTATCGGCCGGCGCAATGCAGCCGGACCATGCTGTAGTCATAGTGTCCATCCGGGTTGTTAATAGTACGGCGTACTATAGAGGAAGACCGGTGAAGGGCACCTGCAAGCAAAACCCTGGGGGGGAGGGGGGGGCACTTACCCGGCGAACCACCCTGCGCGGCATGCACGACACGGTGTCGAGATAGCGGTGATGGCCCATCCTCCCCGGACCACTCGAGAGAGATTGTGCCCACCTCCTTCGACCTTTTTGTCGAACGACAGCGAACACATGCACGCATTACAGACAGGGTCATATTCTGCCAGGTGTGCCTGGGGCACTACCGTGACCCCCGGACAGACGGACAAGGGTGCAAGAAGAGACGGATAGGATAATGGAAAACCGATAGTTTTTTTTGTTTTTAGTTTTTTTCCGCGTTGCCTGTCTCGGTGTCTGCTCCGTACAGCGCATGCATGCTACGAGTACTCCGTACGATATGGTCTGGACAGACATGCCCGGAAGTCGCCCCGGGCTGGGTCGTCCGTGGCATGGCCTGGCGAATCTGGCCATTATTCTCAGCAAGGGGGGGTTGGCTAGTGGAGAGAGGGTGAAATCTCTGCCGGGCAAAGAACAAGGGCAACAACAAGGGCAACAACAAGGGCAACAACAAGGGCAACAACAAGGGCAACAACAAGGGCAACAACAAGGGCAAGAGACGCAGGGAAAGAAAGAAGAACATGTGCGTGCGCACCGGGGCTGGGGAGGCGGGCGGCCCTCGCACCCGAGGCTCCGGCGGGTTCTAGGACACGGGGCGTGCAATAATCATCTCCGTCCTGTCCATGAGACCGCCCGTCCTCAGCTCGCAGCCTGTACGGAGCAGCTCGCAAAGCCGGCCGGCCGCCCAACTGCCGTAGACAAACCAGCCACTCCCCCCCCTCCGCTGACGCGAGGCGAGACTGTGTGTCTCGTTTGCTGTTTTGGTTCAGCCACCAGCGGGCCCCCCAGCGTACGGAGTACAACGGTCCCCGTTGACCGCCCACCCCCCGTCGAGCCCGAGGCCAGACCCGTCGATCGTGGGAACGGTTCGGCGCGAGAAAAGAAAGAAGGAAAGAAAGACAAACACACACCCACTAGAGCATACCGAACGCGCGCGGCCAGGGCGAGGCGACACCGGCATCTGAGACATGCAGCAGGTGTACGTCGTAGAGGTGTACGGAGTACTCGTAGAGGTGCAAAAAGAGTGCCGGCCATAGAACCGCCGAGACGTGGCTGGCGATCGCTGCTGCATGTCTCAGCAGGTGCAAGGCAAGACAACTTTTTCTTTTCTTTTTTTGCATGGCATCAGCCTGGCCCGGCCGGAGTGTGGGCGCGAGCAAGCCAGAGTCTTGTTGTCTCTGCCCTTCCCGCCATCTTCCCGCCACTTCCCGCCACTCCCCTCCCCGGACAAGCCGCTCACCCCCCCCCCCTCCTCTCAGCCTCCCTTGCATACGAGTACACTTGTCTTGCATGGCCAGCATTGCCAGCAGTGCCAGCATTGCCAGCACGCTGTTCTTTTTGCTTGCTGGCCGAGAGGGGAGGCTGCGATGCACCTGCGATTGGTGCACTTTTTTATGCATGTCTGATGCATATCTGATGCAACTTTTTTTTGTGATATGCAGGTCTCGTAGGCATGTCTGATGCGACTTGATGCGTGTCTTGCTGCGTGTTTTGCCGGGTTGTCTTATCCGCCGTAAGCATACTCTGTGTACGGAGTAGACAGATGGCCTGTACGACCTTGTACGGAGTACAGAGTACTCGTACGCCCGAGCCCGTAACAAAAAACGCGGACGTATCGGTAGAAGCCGAGCGCCAGCAAAAACGGCAAAACGCCCTCTCGTGCAGTCTTCTCTTGTGTTGTGGTCAGCCCTTTGCACGGCAGCATTCCGACGTCTTGACAAGGGCAAGTATGCACCAACATAAACCAACCAACAAAAGAACACACCTTGCCACTCGACGCCTTGCTTAGCCCTCCCCCCCCCCTCTCGCGGATGGGCTGGCTCGCATGCGCGGCGTGTGGCATGCCAGCATGCGGGGGGGGGGGGGGAGAGATGCAGGTCATTCTCCCTTGCGTCCTTGCTCCCTTGCTTTTTCTCGTTCTCTCTCTCTCTCTCTCTCTCTCTCTCTCTCTCGTGTGCTGGCCTAGAACGAAGCGTGAGCGTAAACAAGTGGGAGTCATGCGCATCTGAGACACGAAGATGCAAATAACAAGATTGCATCATACAGCCCGTACACCCCCTCCCCCTCCATTGGCCATCGGCATGTCACAATGACGACCACAATGACGACAAGGAGTACGTCACTGAGAACTGGGCGAGTGGATGCAAACAAGATACTCGTACTTGTGCGAATACTCTTGTAGGCTATCGATCACCCGCATCAGCCGATCATCATCCTCCCCATCCCGTCGATCGATGATCACCTTGATCAACCCGGGTTGGATGATCAAGAACTGGGAGAGGATGGTCGGGCACGCGCTGAGCTGACGTGCCGTGTTCCCGGCAAGTAGAGGGCAGTCGGCGACACTGGCACGACGTGGGAAGGCAAAACACCATTGGCAGAGGGGGGCTCATTCACTGGTGATGAGCCTGCTGAGACTTCCCCTCCAATCCCGGACCGGGACGCGTCACAGTGACAAGTAGCCGCAGCCGTCTGGAGGCCATCTGGAGGGCCATCTGGAGGCCCGTCTGGAGGGCCGTCTGGAGAGGACGCCGACGACTGAGGTAGCCAGCGACACAGCTGTCGCATTCACTCTCGATGAACCTGCCAGCTGAGCAGAGGAAACAAAAACTACCTCATATCAGCTGCCGTCCCGTCAACAGCTGGGATGAGACGGGGGGCGCAGGTCCAGGACCGACCGGAAGAGAAGAGACGATGCCACAGCGCGTCGGACGGCGCGCGCGGGGGAGGGGGGGCGTGAGGCGGCACGACGGCGCAGTTGAGACAAGAGAGAGAACGCTGGCTGGACGCTGGCTGGACGCTGGCTGGGAGTGCGAGCATGAGGCCCGCACAAGAAGGCCAGGACGCCGGGGTGAAGTCACGTGCTCGGTCTCGGGGTCCCGATATCAAAGTTGGCCTTTGGTCAGAAGTCGCCAAGGTGAAAACGCCAAAAGTTGACGAGTTGGAAAAGAGCAGATGTCACCAAGAAGAGGTCAGAGAGCACCGTTTGCTGGATGCACAGCGCACCGACCGCGGTGTTTCAGAGTCTGTGACAGAACAGCAGCCCCTGATCGTTGGGTTGGTGCAGATCGGTACTCCGTAGAGTAGGACGATCGCCCGTCTTTCGTTTCCCCCTGGTCGTCTTGCCGAATGGCACAGCAAACAAATACGAGACATGAAACAAAAAAGATTGAAGACGACCAACAAAAAGGTAACGACGGTTGATACGAGTGCATTCCAGGGAGAAGAAAAAAAGCTACGGAGTACAGGGTAAAGGACGGGCAACACGAGCCAATAACCGGTTTGTCGAGACAGTTGTCATACTACGGCGTGGGCTGGGCGAGAGAAAGTTGGCACAGGATCGGTCAAGTCTACTATGTAAGACTGCTGGAATTTTTATTGACGAGCTGCAGGTCAGGCACTGCCGAGGAGGAAGAGGAGGAAGAGGAGGAGCAGTGAGAGCAGCGAGAACAGCGAGGGCAGCGACAAACCGCGAGAGCGACAACAGACAGCCGCCCGCGAGCACCGCCACGATGACGACTTGGCCCGACGTCGACCTGGCTGGCGCTGGCCTGATGCTTGGTTGGACATTTTGACGCTGAGGGCCCTCTGTCGGCCGTTTGGAGCACTGCCAGCCAGTCGATGCGCGCCGTAAATAGCGCTGGCCAATGACGTGTAACAGAGGAAGCGGGGGGCGTAATACGCGCGCAGGCGCAGGCGGGTCGCCAATGGCCATTCTTTTTGTTTGGGTGCCAAAGACGCTCCGGCGGCACGAGAGGCCCTGGGACGAGTGGCTCACGATCGTCCTACGAGTTAGTCGAGGCGATGACTTGCGCGCGCCGGCCAGTGCCTTTTGGGGGCTGCGATGGCGGTGGTGTGTACTCGTAGATATGCGCAAGTGCGCAGAGGCCGGTTCTCCGTACCCAATGGCGCTCTGTGAAACGTCCAAGATCGTCCACCTCCTCCTCTCTCCCCCTTCCCCCCCCCCCCCTGCTCACCACGCTGCCACAGCCTCTCGTGTCGTGGTCAACTGCCGACTCGCGGAGCGTCATTGTGCATTGTTTGAATGTTTCGACAGCACGGGCCCTCCTCTCCAAGGGTGGTGTCGACAAGAAAGTCTGTGGTGGACAAATGCCATCGTCTGGTTAGTCGCCGTTTTGCTTGTTCATCTGGACATCGGGCAGACAGTGGATGCTCTGACGTTGTTTGTTCCTCTTTTTGATATTTTTGTTCGTATTTCTATTCTTATTTTCCTATTCTTATTATACTCTTTGCACGGCCGGCCGTTGTCTGTTTTTAGTTTCGTCTTTTCCTTTTGCTGCGGCTCTTCTTTGTCCTCTTCTTCCATCTCTTTCTTTTGCATCTCTCCTTCGTTCAACCTTCTTTATCTTTATGCAAACGCCCGCGCATGTTCACGTTCACCGGAAACTGTCACCTGTTCACCTGTTTCCTGAACAAACTCGTCTGTCGCCTTTCTATGAATCACTGCCCGCTTGGTCCGGAACCTCGCCAGGCTTTTTGTGCTACTACTTCCTTGCTCTCAAAATCTGTTGTTCTCTCTATTTCTTACTTTACTCTCATCTACGCCATTTGTTTTGTTGACTTTATCTGTCACCTCTCGTCATAACGTTCCAACGAAAACATCTAAATCTCAGCATCATCTTCGTTTGTCCCCCCTCTACTTTTACTTCCCCCCCTCAATATGCCCTCCGTGCCACGCGGGGCGGCGTGGCCTCTCTTGGACCGCGCATCGTCCTCCTGCCTGACCGGCTTCGACCCCTGCACCAACGCCGACTTCCCCGCCAACTTTTGCTGCTCGGCCGGCTCGACCTGCCTGGCCACGGCCGCCAACACCACGCTCGTCTGCTGCCCGGCCGGCTTCAGCTGCACCGTCATCTCGACCATCAGCTGCGACGTGACCCAGCAGGACGCCAGCCTGCACCCGGCCTCGTTTGTCAAGACCACCGCCCTCGACGGCGCCCTGCCCAAGTGCGGCGCCACCCGGTGCTGTCCCTTTGGCTACTCGTGCAGTGGCGGGGATGACGACGACAGCACCTGCATCGCCGACGCCAACCAAAACGCCTCGCCCATTCAGACCGTGCCGGCGGCGGCGACGACGGCAACAGCGAGTGCATCCGCCACCGCCGCACCGCAGACGACACCCCTGGGCGATGGCGTCACGACGATCCAGCCCATGAGCACCTTCACGGGCACGGCTGCCGCTGTCACTTTTTCGTCGCTCGCTACTACCACCAGTGCTGCGTCGGCCGTTGCCAGCACCACCACCACCACCACCACCACAACCGAGAAAACCGGCGGCGGCCCGTCGTCGGCGTCCGTTGCCGGCGGCATCGTCGGCTCCCTGCTCGCCCTTGCCATCATCGGCGCCGCCGTGTGGTTCTTCTTCAGCCGCCGCCGCCGCCGCCGCCATAACACCGACGGCAGCGCTGCCGCCACCAACGTTATCCCCGAAAAGCCGGCGAGTCGTCGGCGGCGGTCCTCGTCCCTCTCCTTCGGCCTCAACGACCACAACATTATGAACTATGGCAGCAGCGGCAACGTCCTCAACAGCATGACCAGCACGCCCACCATCAAGATCAGCTCGCCCATCCTGCAGGGCGCCGACATGGTGGTGCGCACCGAGTTCAACCGCCGGCGGGTGCCGTCGCCGCTGCAGGCTGAGTCGTTGACAACGAACAACGAGGAGGTCATGGCCGAGGTCGGCATGCACCAAGCGCCGAGTGCTCGGCAGCCGTCGCGTGGTCCGTCTCGGAATGATGCGGCCCCGGCCCGCGATCCGTTCCGCGACAGCAGCGGTGACGACTACGATGACGACAATACCTACGCACCCGCCCCCGCGACACCGCGCTCCATATCGCTGACGCCGCCGGCGCTCACGCTGCCCCGCAAAACACAAAACACCCAACAGCAGCCGTCAAAACCCGCCGCCATACCGCCCCTCCGCCCCGGGCGCAGTCGTGTGCCGAACTCTGAAGAGATCAACGTGGCCCTCGACCCGCGGCTGGCGGGCCCCGGCACCACCACGGCCACGGCGCGGGCGATTGCGGATGCGGCGCTGGCGGCGTCCAACGGCAACATGGGCGCGCCGCCGGCCAACCCGGTGCGGCTGACGACGTTTAGCGGGCTGATGGCGGCGGCGAACCTGGACGAGAGCCGGCCGTTTGTGCCGGGGAGGTAGTTTTTTTTTTTTTTTTTTTTTTTTTTTTTCCCTCTTTCTTGTCTTGTTTGTTTTCTTCGCACTTGATACCAGAGACGCAGCGGTCTCGTCTTTCCTTTGTTTTTCTTTGTTTCTTTACGACTTACAGTGTCCCATGATTCCCACCACATGCCTTTCATTTCGTTTTCATCATCATCAGCATATCCAGGCGCTTAGTTTCTTTTTTGTCCTTCCCGGTGCAGTAATTACAGCACATTCAAGCAAATAATTGAAAATATCTTGCATTATTTTTTATAAACCGTGCCCAGCCATGCATGTTTTCCTATTCTTAGATTCAAAACCTAGATCAAACATGACCCAAACCAGATAAGAATCCAACGTTATCCAACAGTCCTCTAGCAACAACTACCCCTCCACAGAAATACCAATACATACCACCCCTACTGCTTCTTCTTGCTCTCCTTGGACCCGGCCGCCGGCTGCTCGGCGGCGGCCGCCGCCTTGGCCTGCTTGTCCTGCTCGGCCAGGTCGGCCTCCTCGCGCGACTCGGCGTACCACTGCCCCGCCTGCAGGATCAGCACGCCCACGAGCACGAGCGCCAGGATCGTGTTGGACGCCGCCAGCACTTTGAGCGAGTCCTCGCGGCCCAGGATCGTGTCGCCCGAGATGGGGCCCGAGTGTGCGGCGGCGGCCTCTTTCAGCTGGTCCAGGTCGTCCCAGATATCGGCGCTGACGGTGCGCAGACCTTGCACAATGTTGGCAATGTAGACGCCGACGCCGATGAGGTAGAGGACGAGCGACGCGCCGTCAAACAGGACGTTGGCCTCGGAGGGGCGGAACAGCTTGATGAAGAAGCCGATGAAGCCGACGCTGATGACCATGGACAGGATGCGGGCAATCAAGGGCGGGCTCTGGTGGATGAACTTGAGGTGGACCTCGAGCTGGTCGAGGTAGCTGGGCTGGACGGGGTCGGACGTCCAGAGGAGGGGGAAGTCGTAGGGGAACGACGCGAACAGGATGCCCAGGAAGAAGCAGACGGCTGGGGGGGGTTAGTGGTTGCGCGAAAAGGTACACAGGGAAAGGAACTTACGGCCAATGATCATAAAGGTGGCAAAGGAGCTGGAGCCGCGGTAGTCCTTGGAGCGGGTGGTCTTTGACCAGTCAACCCAAGCGGTAGCCATGAGGGGCGATGGGGGGGGGTAGAGGCGTAGTAGAGAGGTGAAGCGAAAAGAGAGAGAGAGAGAGAGAGAAGAGAGGAGAGAGAAGGGAGGGTTGACAGGCGCGCAGAATTGATGCTATCGCGAGATCAGGCCAACTTAGTCACAAGCAAAAATGCGCCGATGTGGGCAGCAATAGGTAATATGGTGGAGGCGAGGACAACGTGCAGCAAAAAAAAAAAGGAGATTATCTAACAAAGCTAGCCGTTATTCGTGCAGGCGCTTATCTGTGGGGTATGGGAGCTAGGCAGTGGGGCTAGTTGTGCTTACGTTATGGCACTAATAAGCATGGACCCACCTGCTTGATAAGATTGATGAGAGTTTGTTGGCTTCCACCCCGTTCTTCTAGAAAAGGCGACCGAACGCTTGCAGACCGAGGCCGAAAGCAGACAGGGCGAGCTCAGGGCGTGGGTGAACCGTCGTGATGGTCTGTCAGTGCAGCTGAATGGTGGCATGTACGAGTATCTTGCCTGCCACTGTGCCCTCTACTCCGTAGTCCCTCGAGCTCTCGGCATCGGCGAGCCCGACCTTGGCAGAGAGTACTCGTAAAAGGATCACATTAACGGCTTAACGGCTAGATCAGATAGGCTAATCCAGTGGTCCGTACTCGTACTCGGTTGTCTGAATTAAACTAATAGTGGTATTTCAGTTTGGTACAATAACGCAAGGAAGAAAACGCGCATGCCCTCCCACGGGAAGAGAGGACAAGAAGATATCGATACAGAAAGCAAAAAAGGGAAAATAAAAAGAACGGGTAAAACGAAAAGAAGCATGACAAATGAGATACAGAGCAAGACATGGCCGTTGCGTCGGCAGTCGTAATAGTAATAATACAGGGTGGTGGTGGTGGTAATATACAGGCCTCAAGAGGCAGGGGGAAAAGGCAGACAGACAGAAGAGGCAGAGACCTACGGCTGCACGGCACTCTTGCCCAGCGTCAGCTGCCCTAGGCTCAGCGTGCGCGCCGCCTTGCGCCGCTTGCCGTCGCTGTCGAGCGCTGCGGCTGGGTCCTCGTTCTCGGTGTTCAGCTCTAGATCGTTGCTGTTGTAGTAGTAGTCGGACGCCGGCGACATGTTGTCGTGGTGGATGAAGCCCTTGGGCGTGATGCCGCCCGACTCGACCGAAAAGGTCGAGTACGTGTGCGTGTTGTCGGCGCGCGGCGTGCTGCCGTGGCCCAGCGCCTTGGCCGTCTGGATCACCGAGTCGGCCTTGAGCTGCGCCGCCGACATGCCGGTGGTCCCGGGGCTGTGCGGCGATGTTGGAGCAGACGGGCGGCCATTACTATTGGCAGCAGCAGTAGCAGCAGCAGCAGTCGGACTACCGTTGACCAGCCGGGACGCCGCTGCAGCCGCCGCCGGGTCGCGCAGCATCGCGTACATGGTGGTCGACAGCGCGTTGACGCGCTCGTTGAGCTTCTTGACCTGCGTCTCCAGCGTCTGCCGCACGGCGCGCTCCGACTCGAGCTGCGCCTGCAGCGCCGCCGTCTGCAGCAGCGACGCCGTGCTGTCCTGGTGGTGCAGCAGCAGGTGGTGGTTGGGCTGCTGGTAGAAGGCGGTGGCGGTGGCGCCAACGCCCGACGACGACGGCGGCATCGACGACGACCCAATGTATGTCTGGCCCTCGCCAAACGACAGGTGCGAGTGCGCGTCCTCGTCGGCGTCGGCGTCGGCGTCGGCGTCGGCGGCGTCCGACGACCGCCGGCTGCTGCTGTAGTGCAGCGCCGGCGGCTGCAGCTGTTGTGATTGTTGTTGTTGTGGCTGCGCCTGCTGTTGTAGTACCGGCGCCACCTGAGACTGGTAGATGGCCGGAATGGGCGGCACGGCCGGCTGGTTGGCGCTGAGCGCGTACGGCGACATGAAGCGCGGCACCATGTCCGGCGACAGCGGCGGCCCTGGCGACGACGACACCGCGCCTTGGCTCTGGCCTTGCTTGTTGAACCCGGGCACGGCGTAGCACAGCTGGTCGACGACGTGCTCCATGCGGTTCATGCGCGTCTCCAGCCCGCCTATGCGCGCTTCTGTCGCGTCGGCCGACGCGGTGGTGGCCGCCGTGGTGGCTGCAGACGCGTCGGCCTTGCTGCCGCTGCTGCCGCCCCCGTGGATCGAGCTGGCCACGCTTGCGCTCAGCATGCCAATGGCCTTGACGCTGTGGCTGCTGACGGGGCGCGGGATGCGCGTTGTCGTCGTCGGCGTCGTTGTTGTTGACGTAGTCGTCGTCGCTGACGTCTTGGGGAAGGGGAACTCCTGCGACACCTCGCGCGGCGCCGGCTGCGGCAGCGTCGACGGCGACAGCAGCGGCACGGGTGGCGGTGACGACGGCAGCGTGTCGGCCACGTCGCGCGTCGGCGTCTGTGCCGGCGTCTGCGATGATGGCGTCTGCACCTGCTGTGACGGCGGCTGCGACGGCGGCCGCGGCTGCAGCACGCGCTGCAGCTTGCTGGCGCGGATCATGTCGGACAGGCTGTTGCGCTGCTCGTATGTGTCGCGGTTTTCCTTGTCGTCGTCGTCGTCCTCCATCTCGTCGTCGTCGTCCAAGTTGCTGTCGGTGTCGCCGTCGTAGGCCCCGTACTCATCCTCATCCTCATCCTCATCGTCGTCCGGCCCTGTCGACGACAGCGGCGACAGCAGGCCGGCCTTGTAGCTCTCGCGCCAGTACCGGATCTCGTCGCTGCGCCGACGCCGGCCACTAATACCACCGATGCTGCCACCGCCACTTCCACCCCTGCTGTGCTCGCGGCCCAGCGCCATCTCGGCCAGCCCCGACAGGCTGCGCGACCGCCGCCGCTGCGCGCGCGTCTCGGGCTCGTCCATCAGGCCGGGCCCGTCCAGCGTGATGGCGCGGCCGATTTCGCTGGGGTCGTGATGCTTGCCCGCCGGGGGCGGAATGGATAGGCTAGTCAGTCCACCCAAAGGTTGTTGACGGCTACTGCTGGTGTACGACGACAGCCGGCTCGTGCTGAGCCCGCGGCCGTGCGCGCTGGCCGGCCGCGGCGACAGGCCCGTCCACTCGGACCCGCCCTCGAGGCTGTTGCTGTTGTGGAACCGCCGCCGCACCGCCGCCGCCGCCGACAGGGGCTGGCCGGATGACAATGGCGCTGTCGTTAGCGACGCAGGGGGGTACAGCGACACGCGCGTGGTCATGGTGGCGCGCCGCCGCCGTCCGTCCAGGCTGCCCATGCTGCTGCGGCTCAGGTTGCTGAGGTTCATCAGGCCTCCCCCGGCTGCTGCTGCACCATCGCTCGAGTTGCGCGCGCTTTCTACCACCACCAAATCATCCCCCGGCGCCACCGAGTGCGAGCGCAGCGCGCGGTCGTACTCGGACACGGGCACCGACGCCGACCGCATGCCCTCGCCCACGCCTGCGCCCGCGCCGCCGCCCCCGCGCGCCATGGACGACAGGATGGTCGGGTCCGACCGCACGCTGCGGTGGCTGGGCACGTGTTCACCGATGCTGCTGCCGCCCCCCTGACTATCGTCAATGGTCGGCAAGAAGCTGTCCGTCGCCTTAGCGGTGGGCCCCAGCTTCTTGCGGCCAAACAGCTTGCTGAGGGCGCCGCGCAGCGACGGCTTCTTGCGGTGCATCTTGGGGCTGCTGCTGTTGCTGTTGTTGGCGGTTGTGTCGCCGCCGCTCGTGGCACCACCGCCGCCGCCGCCGTAGCCGCCGCCACCCGTCCCGCCCGTGCCACCGGACGCGCCGCTGGCTGTCGAGTAGCGCAGCGTGTTTGGCTGCTGCGCGCGGTGGAATAATGGTGAGCCAGGTTGTTGTTGTTGCTGCTGCTGCTGCTGTTGTTGGCGCGGCGGCGGCGGCTGCGACAGATGTGGCGGGCGCTTTTTGGTTGTAGGTGTCGTCGCCGAACCACCACCACCCGACACAGGCGGCGGCTGGTGATGATGCTTGGGGTCGTCCAGGGTCTGGACGCGGCGGTGCCCGCCGGCCGGCATGCTGATGGTCGTGCGCGTCTTGGGCAGGCGCAGCGGCGACATGGCCAGCGGCTGGAGCTCGGGTTCGGGTTCGAGTTCGGGCTCCGGTTCGGGTTCGGGCTCGATCACCGGCTCGGGCGAGTAGGCCATGCCGACCATCTGCTCTCTGGGATTGGCATTGCCGTCCGTCTCGGCATGCGCGGCATCGTCGTCGAGGTCGGCGTCGTACGCGTGGCCGTGGGTCGACGTGTCGATGATGTCGCCGGCCGCGTGGTGGTCGTCGTCGTGGTCAGGTCTATCTCCTGCGTCGGCTGCACCTGCTGCGCTCACCTGGGTCGGGGTTGCTGGTATTTCGGTAAGGAGCGCAGCAGCTGGCGCGGCGTCGGTGGCGTCAGCGGCAGGCTCGATAGGAACAGGCGACATGGGGGCCGGAGGCGGAGCGGCAGCGGGCAAGGGCGGTGGCGGCGGCACGGCGGCATTGCTGGGCGGCGGCGGTGGTGGCGACGCCAGAGGGTCGGGAATCGGAATGGGCCGCGATATGCGCCCGCGGATGGACTGGTGATGCCCGGCAAGAACAAGCTTGCTGGGCTGGTGGTCTGCCGATGGAGACACAGCCGGACCGGCGGCTGATTTGAAAAAGGTAGCTCTCTTCATGGTGTAGAGAGGGGGGAGGAGAGAGGAGGAGGGGAGAGGAGGGAGAGGATGAAGGATTAGAGAGAGAGGAGGTTGATTATATGTTGCGCTCGTGATCCATCCGGCTATATGTTGCTGTGTGACCGGTATGCAGGCTGCTCGATGTCGCTGATGTACGATGCTTTGCTTTGATTCTTACTGAGTTGATGATCGAGCAAGGACGAAGAGGGGGGAGCAGACAGGAGCAGCAAGCAGAGAGAGAGAGGTACACGGCCAGCGGGAGGATGGGATAGAGCGAATGTAGCAAATGACGCAAAAGGACGTAGAGAAGCGAAAGCAAAAGCAAAAATAAGGAATTAATAAAACTAAAAGGCAAAAAAAAAAAAGAAAAGGAAGGAAAAAAGAAAAAGGGAAAGGAAGTTGTGGTACGTTGAGAAGAAAGAGGTGCGCGTAAGAGAGAGGAAGAGGAGAGGAGGAGAGGAGAGGAAAGAGAATACGCAGAGTAGAGACAAGAAACTACGAGCGAGTATGGAGGTACTCGAGAGGACGGATGAGTGACGGCAGATACGAGGGTCCTTGGAAAATAAAGAAAGAGCTCTAAAGAAAATAAAGAAAAATAAATATAAAAAAGGTACATACGACGTACTACGTGGATTAAAGGCACGGCGCTGTTCGATAAAAAACTGCAATACAACCATAACCTGCCCGGAGGAGAAGGAGGCACGCGTCGTCGAGAAGGAAACGGTGAATGCCCGGAAGAGGCTAGTAGCGAGCAACGCAGCGACGAGAACAGACGACCAGTCCAGGGGAGGGGGTCGAGATACGCCAGGTACGGAGTCTGAGGACGGAGTAGACAAACAACGCGGCGGAGCACGAGTACGGAGTACGAGTCGTAGACGAGGAGGGATGATGGATGAGAGACAGGGGTGAGGGATGGGGGATGAGGACGGGGGACAAAGGACGAGGAACGAGGAACGAAGAACGCGGAACGATGTCAAAGATCGGGCATGGACGAGACCGTTGCTGCCATCGTCAGGCTCAGACTTGTTTCGAAGTTTTGGCTGTCGAGGGGGGGCCACACGCACAACCAACACACAGGCCACAACCATGAAACAGCCGGGCGGCGCGCGCGCGCGACTTGTCAAGTGTGGACGCCAGCCGTTTCTTCGCTGACGACCCGTGTTAGTCCTGTTTAGTAATAGCAGTCAGGAGAAAGTGGAGGAGGCACGATGCAACCAAGTGAGAGGGAGAGGGAGGTGTCCTTGCATATGGGGGGGGGAGGGAACAGGGATGAAGGATGTAAGGATTGTATCTTAGTATCGGAGTTTGAAGGAAGAGATTATTGAAAGCGGAATGCGAATAAGAGGAGGACGAGGACGAGGACGAAGAGACGAGGACGAGTAGAGGTGAGATGGAGAAGAGACGAGGGACGAGGGATAAGAGAAATCAACTACTCCGTAGAATAAATCGGTCCTAACAATTTTGATTTATTTTGATTTATTTTTTTGTTTGACTTATTGAGATTTATTGAGATTTTGTTTGATTTTAGACCAAGCCGTAGAGCATTCCCGCCGTTTCAAGTCAGTGTCAAGGCAGTGCGTGCTCGCAGAGTTTGATTAGCCGTAGCGAAGACTCCGTAGCTACTCGTAGAATCTATCCACAAGACAAATCAACCGGCTACGAGTACTCACAAAAAAGTACGAGTCCACCAAGACAACCATTCTGCATATGCGTGTTGTCGTTTCAGCAAGAGTCAATACAAAAAAAGCCTGCAGTGGCACGGAGGACTGCATAGAGCCACTATATGCATTTTGCATAGCACTGCGCATACTCGTGCACGCGCGTACGGAGATCGTCAAGACATACTTGATTTACTTTTTGCTTTGCATGGGGCTCGCCGCAGACTGGTGCGACGGGTGGGTCGATACAGAAGCAAACAGCGGGTCGTGGATTGGCCAGCGGAGTTCAGAGCCCGTAGGGAACGCATAGGGAAGACGGAGAGAAGCCTGCGAGGAGGCAAGCGTGAGCGTCGTGGCAGGCCGTGGCAGTGGCAGTCGTGGCAGATGGCATGAGTGTGCTTGGCGTCGGGACGGCATGGCGTTGTTGGATCACCACGAGGGCTGCTTTCTTTTTCTTCTTTTTTTCTATTTGTTCAAATGTGGTCATGAACGGTGCTATTCAGCAGAGGATGATATGGGTAAGAAGAAAATATCAAAAGACAGAAATCAAAGACAGAAGATGAGAAAATAAAAGAAGAAGAAACAACAGAAATACATAAAATCCCAACTGACATCAGCTCAGAGAGAAGAACTATTTTCTGTTAGCATCAGCAGCTGAATAATTCCTCGGCGGTTGGAGCTGAACAGATGACAGTCCATAGCTTGTAAATAACGCGTATGGCTTGGGCATGGATGTACTCGTACTCAGTACTCAGTACGAGCGATCGTCGAGATCTTTCAGCACTCGATACTTTTACGAGTAGTCGTAGTCCAGCACACCACTACGAAATACCCTGTACAAGTACTCGTACTCGTCCTTCGGACAGCTGTTCCGCCTTTCTATTGGCCGCCCTCTCACAACAGCCAGCCTTGCTGACACCCTCGAGCGTCACATGGCCTCCTACAAGTACTCGTATTCACTCTGCTACGACACGAGTACTCGTATCGGGCAAGCATGGGCTTACCTGAGAAACCAACCCAATGCCAATACGAGTAACGTATCGCCGCAGATGCCTAGTGGCAGCCCAATGGCAACAAACGTGAGCGTCAACTCTGGGCCTCGCGCACGCCGGAGTCAGCTCGGCACGCTTCGCCATGATAGATGGCATCACCACTGGCAAGCGCCGAGCATCGCCAAGCGGACTTTGTTGGAGGAATGCTCTGATGCCATTGCCGTACGCTGTACGTACTCGTACATCCCACGCCGTCAGCCGGTGGATAAGCCGGAACGATAGGCCGGTATGAGCACGTGACTCCACAGGTCAAGTACTCCGTACAAATTAAACCCGTCTCAGTGGATCTCAGAAGGGCAAAATCGACATTGCCCACTCTTGTCATTACTCGTAGCAGTCGACGTTTTTCTACTACCTCCATCCACAGTCCAATATCAAAATCAATATGGAATAAAAAGATCCAATACTCGAGACCCGTCCGTGGATGGCGAACACGGCCTTTCGGCACGATGTCTACGAGTACGAGTGTTTTGCCGAAGCCCGCGACCGGCACCGAAGCCTCAATATTTGATTTTCGAGCATCGCCAATGCTGTTTTATTCGCTGTCGTATATTGACTGTGACGACAGCGTATTTTCCTCTTCTTCTTCTTCTTCTTCTTTTTCTCCTCCTTCTTCGTTTTTTTTTTTATATTTTCTTTTATATTTTCTTTTTGCTTTCCCTTTTTTTAAAAAAAAAAAAATACGGATAACTTTGATTACTGCCCATGTTGTTGACTTTCCACTTATCACCATTCCACTGCGTAAATAATCAAATCTGTACGGAGTACAGCCGGCCTCTTGCTGCGGTCGGACACTCACAAGTGTCCGACAGTTACCCTATTTTCTACCTTACCTAGTGTAGGCTACCGTACCTTTTTGACTCGTATTTCTATATCGGCAAAAGACGGGCTATGAGTAAATAATATGATACCGTTTTATTAGGCCGGGCCTGAATCCCTATGCCGCCGGGATCGAGATAGCCTCGAGGGTAGAACAAGAGCTGCTCGACGACCCGCGCCGCCTCCCGATGAGCTACGGAGTACCTTTACTTCTACACCAGTCGTCGACAAGCTCTCGGCACCCCGGGGAGGCCGCTTTCTCGTCACGTAAAAAGACCAGCCAAGAAACGGCATAGACTTTTCACTATTTTGCTGCTTGGCCGTCGATATCACCAGCTGAAAACAAATCTAACAGACAAAAAAAGAAAGAATAAAAAAAAACGCCCGTAAAACTACCGGCTGCCTCCTCGAGTCACTGCAAGACAAGGGTGATCCTGGCTTCAGCTTTGCTGACATTGTGCTTTGAAGCAATACTCGTAGTCTACTCCGTAGACTGTCGGTCTGTCGAGTACGAATATCCCCTCTGATCCGAACAGTGCCATGTGCCTGAGCCCCCGGTCCTCAGCTTGCAACCCAATGCAGACTACTGCAGGCCCTAATGTCTTGCATCTTGCGTGCTTTCGGCAGTGCACCAAGCCGAATCGGGGTATGTATAAATTGTTCATATTAATTAGAAAATAAAAAGAATACGGAGTACGCGTAGCATCGACGAGATCAAGCCGCCGCGTAGCATCACCGCAGCTCTGCATGTGCCGAAACATGTGTCGAAATACGCAGGGGGGAATAGGAAGCAAAAGAGAAAAGAAAAGACAACAAAAAGACAACAAAAAACAGCCGCGACACTGTCCGTGCGCTGTTTTGAAAGCTGTGAGGCTCGCGTGTCGCACGACGCAAAACCCCCCCCCCCAAAAAGAAAAGAAAGAAAAGAAAAAAAAGTCGTCACATCAGGCAATCGACATCGGCCGTATTGGTGTGCAGTTTCTATTTTTGTGCCTGGTCCCCCCCAGAGTCCTGAAACGCCGTCCAAACAAAGAATGGGGCATGCTGGCGGATGCAACACGGCAGATGTGTGATTTGCTGTGATGGGATTTTTGGTGATGTGATCTGGTGACTTTTGGTGATGTACTGTGTGCGAGTACTTCGTAGAAACCCGTCACGTGACCATCGCCCGGCCTTACGGCCGGCAGTGACCCGCCTCACGCCATCACCTCCGATGCGTCCGGGTACCGCAGGTCGGCGTGCTCCTCCAAAAAGGCCATCCAGCTGCGCAAAAAGGCACTGCCGCGCCGGACCGTCTCCGAGTCGCCAATGACGGTCAGCGACCGCTTGGGCCGCGTCATGGCCACGTTGAGCCGGCGCTTCTCGGCCAGGAACCCGACGTCGCCGGCGTCGTTGCTGCGCACGAGGCTGACGACGACGGCCTCCTTTTCGCGGCCCTGGAACCCGTCGACGCTGCCGAGCTCGATGCCCGGGAACTCGGCCTGCGGCAGGTGCGTGGCCAGCAGCGCCAGCTGCGCATTGTACGGCGTGATGACGGCAATGTCAGCGGGGCGCAGGCCGCCGGCAGTCACGAGCGTCTGCACGTGCTGCCGCACCAGCAGGGCCTCCATGGCGTTGCACTTGCTGTCGCCGAGGAGGGACTTTTTAGTGACAGGTTCGTCTTCTCCGCCATCAGCGGCGCCCTCGCGGAATGCGCCGCCTTGCGTGTCGATAAAGACCAGCGGCTCGCGCGTGTCGTCCGTGTCGGCGACGGCCGAGCCGTCCTCGTAGACAATGTCGCGCAGCAGGCGCGCGGCCACGGCGTCGGCCGCGCGCAGGCGGCCCTCGTACAGCGCGTCCGACGGGAACCGCATGATGCGCTCGTGCATGCGGTACTGCGTCGTCAGCATGCGCTTGATCGCCGGCCCGTGCAGGTCGAGCAGGCGGTCAAACAGGGTATATTCAAGGCCCTTCCCACTTCCCTTCGCCTTGTTCTTGACCGTCGGCGGCAGCTGCAGGTGGTCGCCCGCCAGCACGGCCTTGCGCGCCGTCAGCAGCGGCACCCAACACTGCGCCTCGAGCGCCTGGCTGGCCTCGTCGATGACGACGACGTCAAACGCTGCTGCGCCGGCGGGAGCGGTCGACCCGGGAAGCCCCCGCAGCTGCGACCCGCCCGCGCCGTGCAGCGTCGCCAGCACGACGGCGCTGCCGCCCACGAGCTCGTGCACGCAGCGGCGCTCGCGCTCGCGGTATTCCTTGCGCAGGTCGCGCAGGTCGCCGTAGAGGGCGCGCCGGCTGTTGCGCTCTTTGGGTTTGAGTTTTTTGAGGGCCGCCTGCTTCGCGTCCATGTCGGCGCGCACGTCTTTGACAATGGCGCCCGCCGCCGACGTCTGCGTCAGCACGTCCAGCGAGTGGCCCAGCACCGACGGCAGCAGCCGTGCCGGGTGGCCCAGCCGTACCAGAGGTACCCCCCCGGGCGCCGCTGCCAGCCGCTCCACCAAGTTGTCCACGGCAATGTTGCTCGGCCCGCACACGAGCACGCGCTGGCCGCGCCGCACGAGCTGCCGGATGAGCTCGACGAGCGTGTGCGTCTTGCCGGTGCCGGGCGGGCCGTGGATGAGCGCGACGTCGTGCGCCGCCAGCGCGAACCGCACGGCCTCTTGCTGGGAGTCGTTGAGCGATGGGTCGATCCAGTCAATTTCGCTTGCCTCGGTGGCAAACGTCGCGGGGGCCAGCCCAAAGAGCACGCGCGTCAGCGGCGTGTACGCGCCCTCGGGCATCGCCTGCAGCGTGCGCATCGTCGCCGCCATGCGCCGGTACGTGACCTCGTCGGCCAGCTTCAGCAGCCATACGCGGCTGCTGGCCACGAGCCCGTCCAGCTTGTCTTCGCTGCTACCGTCGTCATCCACCGCCACCTCCAGCACCGCCCGCCGGATCCGCGTCACCACGCCGTGCACGCCGCGCTGCTCGAGCTCGCGCATCTCGCGCTTCTTGGCGCTGCCGCCCGGCTGCTCTGCCACCAGTACCACGTCGCCCGTGCGCAGGCCGTGCTCCGGCAGTCCTCCGCTGTCGTCGTCGTCGGCGGCGGCGGCGGCGGCGGCGGTTGATGCGGTCGATTTTCCCTTTTTGCCGCCCTTGCCGCCCTTGCCCTTTGCCCCAGAACTACTACTACTCGTAGCGGCATCCACCTCCAGCGTCAGCACCGTCCGGCCGCCCATGCCGGTGCGCTGGCCCGCCACCGTCAGGTTGGTCAGCGCCAGGCCGGCGCGCTGCAGAGTCGCCGGCGTGTGGCCGCCAACGGTCTCGGCCGTGTGGGCGACCTCGGCCTGCAGCTCGGCGGCGAGGAGCTCGAGCTGCGTCGCCGCAAAAGCAGGAATGTCGACAGGCATGGGGGGGGAGGGGGGGGGTGTGGTGTAGTTGGGGGGATTTGAGGATTGAGGTTGACAAAAGTGACGTTATGGTGGGGGTGTAGCTTATTGGCTAGAGCTACGCCACATACTTTGTGTAGTTGCACTAGTATAGGAAAATCATTGACTTCTTTTGGATATTTTTGAAAATCAATCATCTCGAGCATTACTGGAAAAAAATACAGAAAATAAATAAAGAGTCCTCAGGCGCTTCTCGTTATCGTAATATGCGACAGAAAATACAACATAAGCAGCACAAACAAACAGAAACAACAAAACAACAAACAGAAACAACAAAAAAAAAAAAGTAAAAAAAAGTAAAAAAAAAAAAAAAAACTACGTCATCGCCGGCTGCACCACAATCACAATCACCAGCGACGTCACCATCAGCGCCAGCGCCACCACCGACACCACCAGGATCGTGCCCCGGCTCGCCGGGAACTTGCCCTGCATGATCCACTGCTGGCTCTGGTAGAACCGGTGGTAGCCCAGGAACAGGATCAGGATGCTGATCCCTAGGAACGTCGACCCCAGCGGCCGCCCGACGCGCCGCAGACGGCTGAGCCGCTCGTCGGTCTCTTCATCCCCCGTCCCCGGCGCCGTCGTCGTGTTGAGCCGGAACAGCTGCGTCACGCCAATGCCAATCGACGCAAACGCCAGCGACGTGCGCAGCCACGCCAAAAACGTGCGCTCCAGCGCCAGGTGGTCGCGCGCGACGCTGCCCTTGTTCTCGAGCTCGATCGACTGGAAGCGGCGGAGGAATCGCCAGGGTGCTGCTGATTCTGTCTGTTCGGTCGGTTCGGTCGTTTCTGCCTCCTGCCCGCGGTCGGCGTTCTTACGCGACCGTGCGCGGCCCAGGCTCGTGCGCGACGCCGCCGCCGACGTACTCAGCGTGCCGTAGGTGCCGCTGATGCCGCTGTTGTTGTTGGCCGCCGCATAGTGCAGGTGCCGTGCGCTCTTTTGGCTGTGCAGGCTGTCTGCGCCGGGTCCACTGCCTCCTCTCTTGTTTGTGCTCGTGCGGTCCTCGTCGCTGTCGGACGCGGCCCCGTGGTTCCGCAGCAGCGGCTCCATGCGCGGCAGCGGTCCGGTGGTAGATGCGCCTGTAGCGAAGGCTTGTTGCTGCTGTTGCTGCTGCTGCTGCTGCTGCTGCTGCTGCTGCACCGTATCCTCGGCACGCTGCCGGGCCGTCGCCAAGATGTCTTCCAGGCGGTCCTGCGTGGTGGACGCGTGATGCACGAGCCGCGGAGCCGATGATGAGGAAGGGCGATCGTGGGAGGGAGAGTCGGCGGGTGAGGAGGAGGGGGAGGAGGAGGGCGGCGGAAGAGAAGAAGAAGAGTCGACTTGAGTGGTAGCCATGGCTCTCCCAGGGTATATAAATATATAAAGAGATAAAACAATATAATATAGAATAAAATATGCAAGGGCAGGTACCTGTCGCACAGCAGGACGCGGGGAACGGGACCTTGGGGGGGTGTCTTGGCAAGCACACCACACCAAGGTAAATTCTCCGCCAAGCGCCAAATGTACGGAGTACCGAATCAGCTCACAGCACAGCACCACAGCAGCACAGAAGGCCGCCGGGCGTGGAAACCTGCTAGGGGACGGGGCGCCGCCCAGCGCAGGGCAGGTGCGGCAGACGTGTGTACTCGTAGGAAGTAGCGTGTAGAGTGGGCTTACATAAGGCAGCCGCAGTGGGACGCGATCGTCATACTCCGTAATAGCTGAGGAAAGGGCGGGCGCGGGCGTTTGAGCTGGGGCACGAGCAGGCAAAGGCGTGCGAATGAGACACCGACGTGGGAAAGCACGTCAGAATAGACGCAATGGCGACACGGTGTAGGCTTGGTTTCGATGTGGACAAACTATGCCGAGTGGATTTTATGACTAAGCTTCGTAGATCATATCGTAATATATTTTATTTAGCCTCCATATCTAGCACAATGAACTAAAGCACACCGTCTGCACTCATAATAGAATAAACACAAATCGCTGGCATTATCCAACCAGCCCCTCTCATCAACCCCCTACACCTCCTCGTCCGAGTCGTCGCCCAGCAGCTCGCCCTCGTCGTCGTCCACAATCGCATAGTCGCTGCGCCCGCGCGCAAAGCTGTCGCGCGTCGTAAACCGCCGCCCCACGCCGCCGCCAAACAGCCCGTTTAACCGGCTAAACGCGCCCCGGCCGTCGCCGCCGCCAACGCCGCCAACGCCGCCAACGCCGCCCGTCCACCGGCCCACGGCGTCCGCCACCGTGCGCCACAGCGCCACCGCCACGAGCGGCAGCGTGCTGGCCACGGCCACGACGCCGGCCGCCGCCATCACGGGGTACCGCACATAGGGCGCGTCGCCGCTAAATCCACTGCCGCCACCGCTACCAAACTGGAACCGCGCCGACGACCCGTCCGGGCCCTCGCCCAGCCGGATCGCGCCGAACCGCCCTGCCAGGTGCGTCATGGCATACCACGCCACGGCCGCCGCGCCGCCCACGGACGCCAGCACAATCACAAAGATGGCAAAGCCGCCGAGGCCGCGGTGCTTGCGGTCAAAGTCGTCCTCGTGGTTGTAGCAGGCCTGCGGCGTCGACAGCTTGTCGTACTCGTCGCCGCCCTCGCACGTGGTCAGCGGGATGCGCCGGAAGCCCGTCGGCGGGTAGTAGTCGACGGCGTCCGGGTGGTCGGCGCACCACTGCGCCTTGGACAGCGGCGCCAGCCCGGGCACCAGCGAGCACTGGCCGTGGTTGTCGAGCTGGAAGTTGTAGTCGCACTCGTAGTCGCGCCGCGAGCACGTGCAGTTTTGCGTGTTGTACAGGTGCTGCAGCTTGTAGCCGTTGTAGCACGCCCGGTCCGTCTTCTTGCGCAGGTACTGCGACACGTGCCCAAACAGGCACTGCGACTGCGGCAGCAGCGGGTGCGACGGCGACCACACGTAGTAGTCCGACTGCGCCAGGTCCTTGTCGTTGTGCTCGCACGGCCGGTCCGCCAGCCCGGAGAAGTCCAGGTTGATCGTAAAGATGCGGCCGTCCTCATCGCGGCACCATAACAAAAAGTTCCGCGACGCCCCCGACCGCAGCGTCGTAATGTCCAGCACGTCCACCGCCCGGTCGCTGAACGCGTGGTCCACCCACGTCGCGCCCTCGTCCGTCGTGTACGCCACCGTCTTGGTCTTGGTGTGCCGCGGCACCAGCACCACAATCGAGCCCTGGTCGCCAAACTGCCACGTCCACGCGCCCTTCTTCACGTTGCGCCACGTCAGGCCCGCATCCGTCGTCATGAACGTGTCGGCATCCTTGATGTCGCCCAGGAACTCGCCCACGTTGCCCACGCCAAACATCAGGCCCACGGCGCCCTCCGACGAGAACGCCTTGCGGTGGTCCTCGCGCTCCGTGAACCCGTGGATGTGCAGCGCGCACTTGGCGTCGCCGCCCTCGCTCGCGCCCTTGCGCGCCCGGCACCCGTACGCCTTGCCGTCCACGTCCTTGGCCGGCGGCGGCAAGAACGCCCACTCGGCCCCGTCGTTGTGGCTGATCTGCGTCTGCAGCGTCTTGCCCGTCGCCTTGGCGTCGCCGCGGTTGGCCACCACGTTGACCAGCACCACGCCCTCCAGCCCCAGGATCTTCTCAAAGTCCACGTAGAACCGGTTGTCGCAGTTGACCCCCGCAATGCTCAGCACGTACGACGTGCCGTTCGAGTTGCTCTTGATGATCGTGCCGTGCCGCTTGTCCTTGCCCATCTCCGTCGCCACAAACAGGTTGACCGCGTGCGTCGAGCTGTCCAGCACCGTGTACTCGTGCTGCTGCGGCATCGCGAAATTCACCGGGAACTGCGCCTCCGCAAACGTCTCGCCGTCCAGCGACGCCAGCGCCCGCAGGCTCTTCTTCTCCGTGTCCTCCGCCGCCACCACGATAAACTCGGCCATCGTCGCAAAGCCCTTGACGTTCTCCGCGTGCACCTGCTTCTGCTCGAACCAGTCGTCGCTCGACACCAGCTGCAGCGGGTTCTCACTCGTGCTTCCGCCCTCCTCCCGCGCGTGCGCCACGCACAGCACCTCCTGCGCCTTGCGCGCCTTGTACTCGCTCGACCCGATAAACTCGCACCGCTCCACGTACCGCAGCAGCGTCTGCCAGTTGTCGCCCCGGTCGCGCGACAGCGACGCCTCCGTGTAGCACGCCCCCGTGCCCTCGCACTTCTTGCCGATCCAGATCAGCCAGTCCTTCTTGTCCGGGTGGAACACCAGCGGCGCCCGCTCGTGCTCCATGTCCGCCGCGTACGGCGCCTCAAACTCGTGCCACTGCCGCCCGTGGTCCACCGTGTAGATCACCCGCCGCTCCGTCGTCACAAAGAACACCACCTCCTTGAAGTACGCGTGCGGGATGATCGCCCACACCGACTCCTTGTCAAACACCGCCGGCCGCGCCCATGTCTTGCCGTGGTCGTCCGTCACGTAGATCGGGCCGCCCCGCCCCGCCGCCCGGTCCACCGGCCGCATCACAATCGCCTCGTTGTTGGTCGTCGCCGAGCTCGAGTCGCCCCGCTCCAGGTAGTGCTTCTCAAAGTCGCTGTAGCCCTCCAGCTGCTGCTTAAAGTCGTACGCCGTGTTGGCAATCACCCCCGTCGCCGGCCCGCTGTTGGACGGCGCCCCCGCCCCCGCATCCGCGCACTTGCGCTCCACCGGGTCGTCCTTTTGCTTGCCGCCCGTCCGCTTGCACGTGTTGCCCGGGATCAGCCGCCACCCCGACGAGCCCTGGAACACGTCGTCGGGCTTGGCGTCCTTGCCGCACGCGCTCTCGGGCAGCACCAGCGGGCCCGCCTGCACGCACTCGTCGCCCTTGTCGTTGCGCCGGAAGTTGAAGTCGCACTCAAAGTCCTGGTCCGTGCACTCGCAGTCGATCGTCTCGGCCACGGGGTCGCGGAAGTCGGCATGCAAAAAGCACGCCGCGTCCTTCTTGCGCCGGTGGTACCGCTGCTTGTGGCCCATCAGGCACGTGGGCTCGCCCTTGTCGTCCACCCGCGCCCACCAGTCCTCAAAGTCGCTGTCCTTGCACGTCGCCTCGTGCAGGCCCGCAAAGTCCAGCGAGATGATGCTCCACCGGTTCTCCACCTCGCCCACCAGCACAAACTTGAGGCTCGTCGAGTCCTGCGTCGTCGTCAGAATGTACGGCCGCACCTTGAGCCCGTCCGGCAGCTTGGCCACCTCCCACGTCTGCCCGTGGTTCAGCGAGTACGTCACCTCGTCCACGTCGGCCGCATCGCGCACCGCCACCAGGATCGAGCCCTGGTCGCCAAACTCGTACTTGTGCGGGCCCTTGGGGCCCTCGATCCACGACTCGCCCGCATTGTCCGAGATGTACAGGTTGCCCTCCTGGTACGCGCCCAGGTAGTCGCCCGTGTTGCCAATCGCCATCACCAGGCCCGGCGCGGGGCTCGAGAACACGCGCCCAATGTTGCTCAGCTCCGTCACCGAGTGCAGGTGCAGGCGCTCCTTGCCGCCGTCGACGGTCACGGGCGCAAACGTGCGGCCGTCGTCAAACGTAATCTCGGTGCGGATCTTCTTCTCGGCACGGTCCTTGTCGACGGCCTCGCCGTTGTCGACGCGGTTCACCAGGAAGATGCCCTGGATGCCCGTGATCTTCTCAAAGTCGACGTGGCCGCGCTTGTTGCGGTTGGTGTACTGCAGGTTCTCCGTGAAAAACGTGCCGTTGGAGTTGCTCGTCAGCAGCACGCCCATGGGGTTGGACGGCCGCGTGTTCATGACGTCGATCTGGATGCTGTAGTTGGTGCTCTCGAGCACCGTGTACGCCTCCTGGTTCAGCCGGTGGTTGGACGGGAACACGGCCCGGTGCCACGTCTTGGTGTCGTCCGTCACAAACAGCGCCATCTCATCCGTGTTGAGCGACGTCGTGGCCACCAGCAGGTACTTTTTCACGGCCGCCACGTTGACGACGCCCTGCACGGGCCGGTTGGTGTCGAGGTTGGGCTCAAACTGCTGGATGGCACCGCCGCTGCCCGACGCGGCCTGGAAGAAGTTGTCCGAGATGACGAGGCGCTGGTCCTGCTTGCGGGGCGACACGGGGTCGCGCACGATGCAGATGATGCGGTCCTTGTCGAGGTCCGCGGCGCCCGTCGTGAACAGGTCGGACGAGACGGCCCACCAGCAGCCGGCGGTGTCGCGGCGCAGGAGCTTGGCGTCGGAGCGGAAGCCGTCGGTCGTATACATGGCGACCTCGCTGAACGAGGTGATGCTGTAGTCCATGCCGTTGAAGATGATGCGGTCCGGGTCGCGCGCGTGGAAGGTCAGGGCCTCGTACTGGAACATGCTCATCTCAACGCTGGTCGAGAAGGGCGTCCACGTCTTGCCGCGGTCCTCGGTACGGTAGTGCTTGACGCCCTCGGTCAGGACAAAGGCGCGCTCAAAGTGGTAGTTGTGCATGACGAGGCGCGCCGCCGTGTTGGCGGGGATGCCGGCGACTTTGTCCCAGGTCGCGCCGGCGTCTTCGGACCGGTAGATGATGCCCTCGACATAGTCGTGGAAGAGGATGACGTCCGAGTCCTCAAAGTAGTTGAGGTTGTCGGGCTGGTAGGGGAAGGCGGTGGCCTTGATGACGGGGCCGGCGTCTTTGGCGGCAGCGGCGGCGGCGGTAGCGGCGACTGCCCACAGAGGCACGGTCAGGACAGCGGCTGTCCGCAACGCGGTAAAGACCCTCATGGTCGTAGCGACGGCGAGGTGTGCGACAGTGACATGCGGGTTGCACGAAAACGAGGAGGGGAGGGGGGGGAGAACGGTCTCGAGTGGGAAGCTCGGAACAGGGTAAAAGGGGGTCGCGCGCGCACGCGGTCGTCGCAGCAGCAGTCGGTAGTAAACGTGGCCTTGATGGAGATGTAGTTGCGCAGTGTCTCGTTGATGGGATGGAAACGGGGTGGGAGAGAGAGTCAGGCGCCAGAGACGGGGTGTGGTGATACCGGGAGAGCTGGGAAAGCTGTTTTCAATGTTTCAATGTTTCAATGTTCTACTTTGGATTATTTTTGGAGGGGACTCGACAGAAGAGCTTGGGCGGGTCGTCGGCCAGCAAAGATGGGCTAGTAATTTGATCGTGTCGTAAACGTGAAGATGAATGTCGAATGGCAAACGAATCCTGGGCCGAGATGTGGCGCGGAAACAATGGTGATGCAGAGAAGGAAAGGGAGCGAGGTCGATCGAGCGCGAGGTCCCAGAAAGCGTGCCTGGCGGACGGCGTACGTAATACGCCCTGGCATGCAATGCATTCGTGGCTTTCCGCCCAGGTGCGGGAAGGAGCGTCTCATCGCTACGGGGGGGGGGGAAGCTCCATCCCTTGCGCTGCCCGAGCTGTTTTATGTAATCCAGTACGCCCAGCTAGCGCCATACGAGTAGTACTGGGCGGCGCCTGCAGGTGCTATGACGCTATGTTACAGGGCAGTTAGGGCGCATAGTGGTAGCTAGCAGTGCTATGGCCTGTGGGACAGCGGGTCAAGCTTGGTAGGGCAGAGCTCTACGACGTACTCATGCAACGGACAAAACAACAGGCATCGATCGGAAGGGGACTTCCGATGCAGAGTACGTACACAAGCATATGGCTACGAGTACAAGTATCCTAGATGGACGCACCTATTATTATCTTGTGTTTATTGCTGCTAAGAGTGTGTGACTGGAGGCTGTAGAGTCGTGGTACGAGTGCGACCTGGGCAGCCTCGTGAAGGAGTGGAGGTGACAACAAGCCGGCAGTGCCGGTATACGAACAGTAGAGACTACGAGTAGGGGCGAAGCCTACGAGTACCATAGAGCTGACAAGACGAGGCTGGCTGCAGGCAACGTGTTTGAACGTCGACAGGCTGGCGATCATGGGATCACAAATGCTTACATAATACACACCACATTGCTCACATCGAACCCAAGTACAGGCCAGGCAGGTCTTATAAAGAGCATTAATTCAGAACCCCGAGGGAGCAGACACATTTCACAGAGGGGCAGCCAAAAGAATACCCAGTACAAGAGAAAAAAAAAGGAAAAAAATACGGAGATGATGGAGATGAGGAGGACGGAGGAGGTAAAGGGTGGTAGAAGGGAGAAGAAGGAAGAGAGAGAAAATTAACGGACAAATAAAAAACAAAGCAAAAATACAAAAACAAACAGACAAATACAACCAGCAAGTATTTACCTGGATTCCAAATATCAACTTAAAAACGACAAGAATCAAAAGCAAGACCCCCCCCACAAGATACAAAGATGGAAGAATATCAGACAAGGAGGACAGGAACAAAGGAAATAATAATCAAACCGCCCAACGCTCCCCCGAAACTCGAAGCCTGGCTCTGCTTGCGTACCTTTCCCCCAACCGGCCCCCTTGCAGCCCTTGGAGCCCTTGGATTTGTCACTGGTTCTCAGATTGAAGAGTAGGAGAGTTTGAAAAAAAAACAAAAAACGCTTAACCAGTGCCGTACGGCTTAAAGGTGATGACGGCCGAGCCGCCGCTCTCGAGAGCCGTGGTGCAGCCGGTGCTGGCGCCGTAGTAGGAGCCGCTCTTGAGGTAGCAGGGGGCGGTGATGTCGCCGCTGACGACAATGTCAAAGTCGAGCTTGGCCGAGGTGGTCGGGGTGTTGGGGAAGATGGAGATGTAGGTGACGCCGTTGATGTCGGTGCCAGCGCCAATGTTGACGGGGGCCCAGTTGCCGGCCGACGTGGGGTAGCTGGTGCTGTCCCAGACGCAGGCCTGGTCGACGTCGACGCCCTGGTTGTTGACGTAGAACTGGCCGCTCGTGTACTTGCCCTCCCACTGGTAGGCCGTCTTGGCGTTTATGTTGGTCAGCGTGTACGTGTTGCCGGGCTTGGTGACCAGCGGGATGCTCATCTTCTCGTCGCCCGGGTAGTTGGTGCCGCACACGCACGACTCCTTCTCCAGCTCGTTCTTGATCGTGATGCCGCCCAGCCCGTCCTGGCACAGCGTGTCAAAGTCCGGGTTGGTCAGCTCCAGGTAGCCGTCGCTGTTGCACCAGAGACCGCCAATCGACTGGCCCGTCGAACCCTGCGACGTCGTGGGCCACTGGGCCTTGGTCTGGCCGGGCGCGCACGCGTACGAGCAGAACGAGTTCTCGACGCAGCCGCCCTCGATGGCCTGCTCAATGGACGAGATCAGGGTGCCCGGCGTCCACTCGCCCGTGGTCTGGACCGAGGCCCAGCCGTCCAGGCCGAGCCAGTCCAGGGCGACGGCGCCGTAGGCCGACGGGAAGGTCGAGCAAGGGACCTTGCCGCTGGGGAAGGTGGTGCTGCTGCCGCTGCCCGACGAGACGGTCGAGGTCGAGGTGGCGGCGGCGGCCGACGTCGAGGTCGACGAGGTCTTGGTGGACGTGACCAGGGTGGTGGTCGACGACGACGACGAGGAGGTCGAGGTCGAAGAGGTCGAGGTCGACGTGGTGCTGGTCGTCGTCGGGGTCGTCGACGTGCTGGACGAGGTGGACGTCGAGGTGGTGCTGGGCGTCGGCGTGGGCGTCGTCGAGGTGGTGGAGGTGGACGTCGTGGACTGGAAGAACTGGGCGGCGTGCTTGGTGGAGGCCACGGGGGTGGTGGTGGGCGTGGACGTGCCGACAACAATGCACTCGCCGCTGGCAATGCAGGCCTTGGCCTCGGCCATGTCGACGGCGGCGCCGTCCGAGTAGACGTAGATGGTCTCGACCTCCTCGGAGCCGTCACGCTTGGCGACGGTGCTGGGGACCTCGACGACGTAGCGGCGCGCGGCCTGGTGGTCCTGCTGCTCGACGTTGACGGCGCGGTGGTGGTGAATGTGGTGGTCGGCGACAGCGCCGACGGCAAACGCGGCCGTGGCGGCGATCTGAATTCCCTTCATTGTCTGGGGGTGTTAGTCCTTCTCTTCCAGCGCTCCTCGTGGCATATGCATGCAGCTGCTGGCAACCCACCTTGTTTGGAGTTTGCAAGTGATGCGCGTGGTTGGAATTAAAAAAATAAAAGATTATTTTCGTTGTAAATACCCGTCGGTTGTAAAAGCGAATGACACGGAACAAAATGGACGACCAAAGGAGTGTGGTAGAGAAAAGCAACGTGCAGGGCGCGTCGTCGTTCTTCTCAAGTTGGATGGTTGTTGCAGAAAAGAAGAAGCAAAAAAAGGAAGGGGAAAAGAGAGAGAAGAAAAGGAAGGGAAAAGGAAGGGAAAAGGAAGGGAAAAGGAAGAAAGGAGTGCGTCGTGATAATATGGAAAAGAAGAAGGGGACCGGGGACCAGGGCAAGGGGGTGGCGGCCTGCCAGCCAGCCAGCCAGCCAGCCAGCCAGACGCTGTACGGAGCTGGGGCACAGACAGGCTCTGGGCTTCTGTCAAATCTACCATGTTACGATATTACGGAGCACAACAAGAAAGTCGAAAAGACCCGACCTAGAAAAGGGAAAAAGGGAGGTGGATCAGCAGGGGAGCCGGTTAGGAAGAAAAAGAAAGCACAACCCAAAAAAACAGAAGGGGAAATAGAAAAAGGAAACAACAGAGAACAAAAGAAACGGAGGGCCATCGGCGCAAGATAAAATTACATTCCCCATAAGGGGGCCAAGCTAGACCGGGAAATGAGCATAGCCAGGTACGGTACGTATTTACTTTGCGTGTACGGGTAGGCTAACAGGAAAGTACAGGTACCGAGGCGTGAAGAACGGGTGCGCGTGTACTTGTAATACAAGACGGTTATGGAAAGGAGAAATCAAACCAGCAGCCGGCGCATTGTCGACACCGAAGCAGGGAGGTGGTATTGTCCTCTCCAGATGTGAGTAGGAGTACGAATATTCCATGATGTAGAGCACGAGTATTCCTTCTGGATGCCACTTCACTCTTCTATCAAGGACGTACTACGAGTCGTATTTATGTCTTTGCGACTTCTTAACGCGCCTTGGATCGAGAGTCGCGAGGCATGCCGGCCCTCCCGTCTGGAATGCTGCGCGCCGGAGGATTCTTTCCCCAGCGTCTTCACCGAAAGTATCCCATACAAACACGCCACTACTACAATGTACGGAGTACTCCTACTCCTCCCCCGGGACACCTGCCAAGTTCCCAAGCCATCCATCCACATCGCTCCCTCCTCCACCTGTCCATGGCGCCTCGTCCTGGGAAATATCATCGCATTGGAACCGGCTGCGTACGACTGCGCCCGTCCATCGTGCTACGCAGCTACGCTCTCTGCGCAACAATCCCTACCCCCGATACAACGCGTGCTTCGTATTCTCCTTGATTCTTCTCCGCAAATCCCAATATCTTTTGAGATATCTTTTTTCTTTCTTGATTTTGGATGACGGTCTGCTCACCGTTTTTGCGCAGAACGGCCGAGTCACCACTTTATTTACGTACTCCGTACTCCGTACCCTAAAAAGAGACAAAAAATCATCGCTTGGCTTTTTCTTTGTGTTTTTGATCTCCCCCCGATCTCCCCCCGTTTTCTCTTCGGCTCGCGTCTCTTCCTTCTCCTTTCCAAACGTCTGCCTCCCCCACCCGGTGTCAATTCTTGTTATCTGATTGGCTGCAGCTCTGCTCATGCGCGCAGGGCCTGTTCCTGGACTATTCCTATTTGGTCCCCATTTCCAGTTGCACCAGTCCGATTGGGCCTAGTTGCACCAGGGCTCGTCCTCTGAATAGGGGTCCGCTCCAGTCGTCCGAACTGCTCTTTCTCTCTCTCTCTCTCTCTCTGTCGTCTGTCGCTCTCTACGAGTTTACTGCTGCTACGCGCATCGCTGATCAATTCATCTCCCGCCTTTCTTGATTTTTTTTATGCATCTTATGCAGCAGCCCACCAGAATACCGGTTTGCCCACAATCTCGCATGTTGGCCGTTTGTTTTGCCCGTTATCTGTACCTCGTACTACCCGTAATACTTCGATACTTCGTCCCCTTGTCCTCGCCGTTCTGTTCCCTCAGACTTTGGTCTCAGTCCAAGCTCGACTCGATCTGATTCAGTTTTTTGCGCGCAGCTGTGTTCCCGTGACTTGTGCGTACTCACTGTACTCCGTACTCACTCATTATGATCGTGTGACCCAAACTGCTGCGCCCTATCCGCCCATCTCCGTCCTTTTCTGCATGCCCATTCCCGCTCCCCCGTTTTCCGCGTCGTCCCCCCCCCCCCCCCCCCCCTGGTCGGCCGTATGACGACGCCTTTTTTTCACTGTCCGATTACGTGTATATCTGGCGTACTCGTAGGCTTTTATTTTGATGGGAAATTGCATCCCATGTCGTCTGCCGGAGGTCCTACCCGCCTTTAATTCCACTTTGCCGTCTTTCCCTACGGAGATACGACGAGAAAGGCCAGGGAGACGTCATCGGCATATGGGCTTTCTTCTTTCTTGCTGCGGTTTTTCTGTTTTGGTGTTTTTAATTACTCCGAATGCTGAGCTATTCGTACTAGTTCGGCATCGTGGACTTGCAGCCGCGTTTCGAGGCGACATTTCGACCCCCCTGGTCCAGCCACGAATCCCATATTCCATGGGGGGGGGCCCAGCTTATCCCCGATCGAACGACGTTGATGACGTCCGCAAGGATGACCGCAGATGAATGATTTGGTACGACTATTTGTCATATTGCTTATTTTCCCAGCAGGGCGGCGTCATCGGTGTACGACTTCCTCTCGGATAGGAACGGGGGGAGGAGTGGCATGCCGCCCAGTTCAGCTGACATGCCAAGGACAAAATGCCGCGCGCGTGCCGGGCGAGATCGCAGGGCAGAGAGGGTCAACAAAAGCAATAATAAACAAGTGCATAGGAGAGCAAAAACAATACATGGCATCATCTATCATACTCGTACATACTCGTAGTACACCAGCAAGGCGCCGCAGAACCACGAACAAGAAGCAAATGGCAAGGCAGAAAGTAAAGGGCAGAAACATGAAAACAAAACACCGTCCCAAGATCCCAGCAAAACACCACGCACAACAGCAAAAAAAGACTGCAAATAACAAAAAAGCAAAATCAGTTCTCCATTCGTGTGCCCCATGTTTGACACGCCCCCCTCCCGTAACGTCCCTTTTGGTTCATATCATATCCATAATCATGTAAAAAAAATACTGTGCCGTGTAGCAAGCCCAGTTCTACTGGTTGGCCGTCGCGTTGAGCGCCTGCGCCACCTGCTGTGCCAGCTGCTGCTCGATGCCCTGGCCGGTGTGGTCGACGTGGTCAATAGCGTGCTCAACAGCATGCTCGACAGTGTGCTCTGTCGCCAAGGGCGCCTCGGTCTTGGTGTCGAGATGCATCTGCACCGGCACCGCCTCAGGCTGTGGTAGCGCCTCGTTCTGCGGCAGTTGTTCGTGCTCGCGCTGCTGCTCCTCCTCCTGCTCGCGCTGCTGCTGCTCCAGGTGCTGCTGCACTTGGTGCTGCAGCTGCCGCGCCAGCTCCCTCGACAGCTCCTCCACCTGCTGCTCGTACTCGCGGTTGGCCGCCTCCAGCTGCGCCACGCGCTCGTCCTGCTCCTTGATTCGCTCGTCCTGCGCCTTGACCCGCTCCAGCAGCGACGCAATGTACTGCCACGCCTCTTGCTCGGCCGACGACATGGCCGCCGCCACCGCCGCCGTTTCTGCAGCAGCAGCCCCCGCTGCAGAAGCCGCAGACGAGTTCGCCGCAGTGGCAGCCGCGGTGCCTGACCCGTCCACCCCCTCGCCGTTGACCGCAGGGCTGATCGCCTTGGGGCTCTCGACCGTCACGCCCCTGTGCTGCGCGGCGCCAGCGCCGGGACCGGGTGTCGCTGCTGACGTCGCCGACGTCGCCGACGTGCCCGACGTGCCCGACGCCGATGTCGTGCCGCCGCCGCTGGTGCCGGCCGATGCGGGTGCTGTACCGGCGGTGCCCGTGCGGTCCACATTCGGTGGTAACAGCGCGTTCGGCTGCGGCGACAACGACGCCGACTGGTGCTGCGCGAGAGATGACGAAGAAAACGGGCGGCCGTGTGAAGAAGGACCAATACCGACCGACGACGATGTCGGTGCACGCCCGCGCACATGGTTTGTTGTTGTTGTTGTTGTTGTTGTTGTCTTGAGGCCCGGCAGGCTGATGCGTCTCTGCGCATCTTCCGGCACACCCTCCGCCGCCGCTGCCGCCGCTGCCGCCGACGTGCTCTCGTACTCCATCCCCATCATGCTCGAGTTGCCCTCAAACTCGCCGCTGTCGTCCATGGCCGCCGCCGCCGACATGCTCGTACTATTATTATTATTGCCCATGGCACTCATCCCGCTACCGCCAAACGCGCCTGAGCTCCCCCGCCGCCCTGCACATCCGCCGGCACCTTTACTGTGGCGCGCCAGAGCATCGCCGCGCGCAAACTTGCGGTCGCAGTGCGGGCAGATGTGCGGCTTCTCGCCCGTGTGCAGCTTGCTATGCCGTTTCAGGTCATGCAGCCGGCGGAAGCGCATGTCGCAGCCTTGGCAGGGGTACGGCTTCTCGTGGCTGTGCGTCAACAGGTGGCTCTTCAAGTTATGTTGGCGCGTAAACTCTGTTTGGCAGTACGGGCACTTGTGCCGCTTGGACCCCGACGGCGACCGGGGCGCCAGCTCGGGTATTGGTGAATGGGTCGGGTGCGTGGCGGCGGCGGTGGCTGGCGTGTGGGAGGCGGTGCTGGCGACGGCGGCCGTAGGGGGGTATGATGTCGGGGGTAATAGTGCGTGTGTTTGTGTTTGTGTTTGTGTTTGCGCTTGCTCCTGTGCCTGCACTTGCGCCTGTTCTGTCTGCTGTGCTTGCTGTTGTTGCTGCTGTAATTGTTCGTGAAACTGTTGTTGCTGTTGTTGCTGCTGCTGCTGCTCTTGTGCCTCTCGAATAATCGTTGGGTCGAGGCTGATATGTCCAGTCGATATCGGGTGGGACGACATGTCTGCAGGCGGTGCTATTGCCGGCACGCTTGCTGCAGTCACCGCCGCCGACGACGACACCGCCTCAGCTGCAGCCACTGCCGCGGCGACGGCCGCAGCCGTATGAACAGCATTCACGGCAGCGGCCGCCGTCGCCGCCGCCGCATGGGCAGCAGCCTCAGCATCGTCCTCGGCCGTCGTCGTATTAGCAGGTGCTCCTGGTCCATTGGGTACGGCAGCTCCTCCTGCGCTGCTGCTGCCGGTAGCTTCTACAGCAGCATGCTGTGCCATGAGCGCCTCGTTGCCGCGTAGGATGGACAGCGCCGTTTCCGCTGCCTGCTGCTCCTGCTGCGCCTGCTGTGCTTGTTGTACTTGCTGCTCTGCAGCGTGCTGCTGTTGCGCGTCCAGGTGCGCGTCGTCCATGTACACAGCGTCGCTGGCTGTCGCGGCGCCGTGGTCGTCGAAGCGCGAGCCGCTCTCCAGCCGTGCCAGTTTGCGCGGAGACATGTCGCCGTGCTCCTCCATGTCCACGTCCTCCCCCCCGCCGTTTGTGAGTTCTGGTGGGTGCGATGCGCTGGCCGTGGACGCGGCGCCATCCGTGTCGGCTGCTATGGCGGCGGAGGATGTTGATCGGGGGCGTTTGGCCAGGCGCGGCTCGTGCTCGGCAGGCTGTGCCTGTACTTGTGCTTGTGCCTGTGCTTGCGCCTGCGCCTGTGCCTGCGCCTCTGCTTCAGCAGACGCCCTCGCTTCGACGGCGGCGGCGGCAGCAGCAGCGGCAGCTACGGCAGCTACGGCAACAGCAGCACTGGCGTCGGTGTGGGACGCGGTATGGTCGTCGTCGTCGGCGGCCACGGTGGCCGAGGCGGAATGGAATTGGTCGGGTGCGGATGCTATGGCCGACGTGGCTGCTATGGCGGCGGCAGCTGTCGCGGCAGGATCGGCGCCTGCTTCCAGCGGTGAAGCCATCGCGACGGGTTGTGTGTGTGTGTGTGTGTGTGAGGAAGGGTGTGTGAGGAAGGGGCGGTGGGTAAGGCGACGGAGTCGATAACGAGGCGCGGTTTCGCGATAGGCCGAGAACGATGACAAGGACACGACAAAGAGGAAAACCCTAGATTCCCGTCGGCAAAGACGCGTCTGTCCTCATGGACTGTTTTGGTCTGTCGTCGGGAGTCGTGATCTTTATTCTTTCTCGTTTCCTTCCTTGCTTCCCTTCTTTTTCTTCCCTCTTTTTCTTCCCTCTTTTTCTTCCCTCTTTTTCTTTCCTCTTTTTCCTCTTTACTTTCTTTTGCTTCTCTCAGCCTCCTATGGTCAGTGGTTTGCAGAGGCCGTCATCGATGCCACAGAACACGGTAGATGATCGAAAAAAATAAGAATAGGAGTGAAAGATAAATAGAACACAAAAAAAGTAAACAAGGCGCGCTAATGTCTGATAATAAAAAAGAAAGATCTAAGTCAAAAGGGTCAAGGATGAAACGGCGTCACGGTTGTTGTTGTTGAGGATCGGGGGATGTGGCTGAGAATTCGTGGCGACAGCTTATGTTTTTGGGGCTTGGTGGAAAATCAGGTGAAAGGATAATGCGGAGTACTCGTAGGTGTAGGGAGAAAGGAAGGGGGCGACGTAATTCAAAGGAGGAAAAAATAAAAATAAAAATAAAAATAAAAATACAGAAAAGAACCCACCTCCAAAAAAAAAGTCTGGGGGAATTGACCAGAAAAGAAAGAGCTAAGAATAGCACTAGCTAGGGGTGGAGTGATGAGAGACGAAAGGGGAAGGAAAGGGCGGATTAGGTAATGCAGACGAAACGAGGCAGCGTACGAGCACAACGAGCACGGATATGGACCAAGGGGTGAGCGAGTGCGACGGGAGATCTTATGAAAGAGGGAAGAGAAGTGAGATTCGAGGAAGAATAGAAACGATGAATAGGGGGGGTGGATGATGGGAATAATAAAGAGTACGTACGGAAGGGTAAGGCTGGTGGTTAGCCGAAAGTGCTGCGAAGAGGCGAACCAGGGCGACCTGAGAATAAGGCGACAACGGAAGGAGCGATGGTAGTCTAATGCATAACAAGCGGCGCTTTCCAGGCGCGACGAATGGGAAAGGAAGTTAGGTAATGACTGGAATAAAAATTGAAAATAAAGAGAACGAGAATGGATATTCGAGCAGAAAAGAGGGAAGAGTCCAAAAGAGTCCCAAGATCAACTTGAGACGAATAAGATCAGCACAGCGAGACAGGCCGAAACAGGAGCCAGACGAGGACACGGCGAGGGACAGGGAAGACGAGCCAGGGGGGACCGGCCGGGACGCAGCTGAGCGGCAGCAGCTACTCGTAGTCGTAGTCAGCCAAGCACTCGAAGTGACCAGTCGGGCATGTCGGTCTGGATCGAGGGAGCTGAACGTGAGAGTGCCTGGGGTGCCTGGGGTTGTACATGTCTATATATGTGTGTGTTTCTGAGGTTTCTGAGGTTGCTAGGTCGCACGAACAGAGCGCAGAGCCCCAGGCAGGCCAGGCGGATGGACGGACAAACATATGAATACTCGTACATGAAAAAATGCAGAAACGACAACGTGGCAAGTGGTGAGAAAGGTCAGAGGGCAGATAGAGTAGCACAACTCGTCACAACGGGGCTCCGTTTTCGCCTGAGCGAGGGCCAGAGAGACCCGTTGGATTGCTCCGAGATGGCATCGGTAGCTGTGATAGAGAGGTGATGGGAGCTTATCCGTCTCACTGTATGATACTTGTAAAAAATACGAGTACTCGTACAAGGCACGACCGTCAGTTATCGTATTGGTGAGGTCCGGCCGTGGCTGTGCAGCTGCATGAGGATCAGCCGTGGCAGGCCATCTTCTCTCTTCGCAGTGCATGCCTCATTATGGAGCACGGTAGAGTAGAGCCTCATTGGCCATTATTCCGGTAAAGCCTTGCCAGCGCAGCGGCTGCCTCTTTACTGGACGCCTTTTTTTTTTCGGATGTGGTCTTATCAAAAATAAAGGCATCAACTTTTTTGCATTGGACAGCCCTGCTTTTGGCACCGTAAATCGCGCATGCCGTCCCCGGCATACGTCGTAATCGCCGCCTGAAAAAAGAAAGAAAGAAAGAAGAAAGAAAGAAGACAGAAAAAAGAGAAAACAAGCGCCATCTATCGACACTGCGCCCGATCGCGTACAGAGTACACACGCTCAGGACAGGCTGGCAAGACGCTGGGAAACGGTCCTGCACGTTCATGTACCGTAGAAGTACCGTTTTAACAAAACGGATGAAGAATCAAGAATGAAGAAAGAAGAGATGATCCCTGAATCACGAGCATGCCGATGCAGCCGCCATCTGGAATGTTTAGTCACACGCTTAGTCATCACTGGAGCCACACAACGTCATCATGATCACCATTGACTAGGGTGATGCGACGGAAGAGCAGGAGGTGAAATCCCCTCAAACACGACTACGTACACGCTTTGCCTGCGCAGCATCTCTTATCTCGTTTTCATCTCTGTCTTCATCCGTTCAACTCGCCAATCCGCGTTTTGCTGGCATCGACACCACTGACAGCCTCCCGTTCCCAGCCTCGAGGTAAGCTGCGATAGGATGACGCTGTGAAGAACACTGGCTGGCGGGCCTAACTTGGCACCAGGGAACAGTGGGGTGTGCGTGTGGTGTGTGTGTTGTCTTTCACGTGCTAACAACGCAAGACAATGCCGGGATTGGCTCTCTACGACCCGTCCCTGCAATCCGATCCCATCCATCCGGCGAGGCCCATCGAGCCCAACGAGTCCAACCAACTGTCCATCACCACCAACGACACTATGCCGGCTACCGACTCCATGCCATCCGACGACACCATGCCATACACCGACACTGAGAAGCCCAAGCCGGCCCCAGAGGCAGCCGCCGCCGCCGACAAGGACCTGCCGTTTGACAACACGCCAGCGCCGGCCATCCGGTTTGCGCCGCTGCGCGTGCCGCTGCGCCGGCGGCAGCAGACGCTGGCCGTGTTTATGCACTGCTCGTCGCTGATGCTGAGCGCGCCGCTCTTTTTCTTCTGCTGCGCGGTGCCGCTGCTGTGGCCGCTGGTGATCCCGTACGTGGTGGTGGTGCTGCTGGTGTCGTCGGCGGCGACCGACGGCCGGCTGCGCTGGCGGTCCGAGCGGCTGCGGTCGCTGCGCGTGTGGACGTGGTTTGCCGACTACTTCCCGGCGCGCCTGCACAAGACGGCCGACCTGCCGGCGGACCGCACGTACATTTTCGGCTACCACCCGCACGGCATCATCTCGCACGGCGCGTGGGCCGCTTTCAGCACCGAGGCTCTAGGCTTCTCCCAAAAGTTTCCCGGCATCACCAACACGCTGCTGACGCTCGACTCCAACTTCCACATCCCGTTCTACCGCGAGTACCTGCTGCTCATGGGCCTCGCGTCGGTGGCGCGCGAGTCGATTGTCAACCTGCTGAGCCAGGGCAAGGGGCGCGCCGTGACCATTGTGGTGGGCGGCGCGCGCGAGTCGCTGCAGGCGCACCCGGGCACGCTGCGGCTGGTGCTGCACGGGCGGGCGGGCTTTGTCAAGGTGGCCATGGCGACGGGCGCGGACCTGGTACCCGTGCTGGGCTTTGGCGAGGTGGACCTGTACGAGCAGCTCAAGGGCGACGAGCACCCGCTCGTGCACAAGTTCCAGATGCACGTGCTCAAGTGGTACAAGTTCACGCTGCCGCTGCTGCACGGGCGCGGCATCTTCAACTACGACTACGGCCTGATGCCGTACCGGCGGCCGCTCAACATTGTCGTGGGCCGGCCCATCCGCGTGACCAAGGCGACGGGCGACACGCTGGACCCGGCCGAGGTCGACCGGCTGCACGCGCTGTACTGCGCGGAGCTGCAGCGCCTGTGGGACACGTACAAGGACGACTACATGCCCGACCGCAAGGAGGAGATGCAGATCCTGCCGTAGCGCTGGTGTTTCTGCCTCTGCCTCTGCCTCTGCCGTCTTTTCTGTCTTGACACCGATGACGTGTCGATGCTATCTACTTTTTCTGTTTCTTTTTTGTATTAGTTGATTTTGGTATTGGATTTTGGATATCTATTTGGGGCTTTTTTTTTTGTATAGTATTTTGTATAGCAATCTTGGATGGAGCTTGAATTTAGTTTGGCGGTATTGTCTGCATAATGCATGCAAGTAACATAAAATACGTGGTAAAAACAAAGCAAGTTATACCACCTACTCGTAGACTGTCCGGACCACCACGACAGATAGCCGCTCGCCGTCGCCCGACCACAGCGAGAAACACGGAACAACAGGTGCATCCACCACAGACAGCGGCACGACCGCGGTGTCGACATACACGACGTCGGCCAGCAGCGCCGGCAGCTGCGCAGGGGCTTCGCCATACGGCCACGACTCGACGGTCTGCACCAGCCTTGTCACCTCTTCCTTCTTTCTCTTCTCGTCGTCGTCGTCGTCCTCCTCCTCCTCATCACGCCCCGCCACATAGGTCAGCACGGTCTGATGCGTCCTCGCCTTGGTCACGGGATGCACCCATGACCGTGTCTGCACAGAACTGCTGGCGCCCTTCTTGAGCTGGCTGTACCCCGCATGCGCGTGCCACTCGACCGGCGCGCCGCGCGGCAGCTCGCCCACTTCGGCCAGGAAGACGGGGCCACTGGGAGGGGGGGGGGACTGGTTTTCTGCGACAACGCTCCAGTCGGGCAGCTGCGGACCGGCGTCCTCCTCGCCACCACCGCCAAACATGGCATACCGCGCATCAAACTTGCGGTCCCACAGGTCAGGGCCGTCTTCGTCGTCGTTGTCGTCGTCGTCGTCGCCCTGGCTCGCGGGTAGCCACGCATGCGCTTGCTGCCACGCGCGCGCGACAACGGCCGCCTTCTGGGGCAGCGTCAGGCTGTCCGAGGCAGAAGTATCCACATCATGAGGCACATAGGCCACGGCACTGCTCCACCACTGCACGCCGACGTCGAGGCCGATGCGCCACAAGTGCTGCAGCGCGAGCGTCGACTGGAAGGCGAAGGAGGCGGGTGTGGAGGAGGAGGAGGACGACGACGAAGAAGAAGAAGAAGAAGAAAAAGAAAACTCGGTGGCGGCGGTCGGCAGATCCATGGTGGCGGGCACCAGCGGAATCTGGCCGGCAATGGACACGACGCGCAAGCCTGGGCCTGGGCCTGCGCGGCCGGCCGCCAGCACGGACACGGCCTGGCTGTAGGGGCCAATGTTGGCGGGGGCCCAGTACGAGCGCGACTGCACATGCAGCCCGTCGCGGCTCGTGTTTTCCGGCGCAGACATTACTACACCGTAGTAGACGGCCACGTCGACGCCTGCGGGCAGAAGAGGAAGAGGGCCGGCAATGGTGACGCGCGCCGGCGGGTTGGGCGGCCCGCCGGCAAACAGCGTGCCGTAGACGGCATTGAACGCGGCAAAGTCGGCCATGCGGCGCAGCACGACGAGCGTGCGCACGATGCGGGTGCTGGCGGTGGCGGTCGGGGTCGAGGTCGACGCTGCGGGCGAGCCGAGGGCGGCCAGGCGCTGCCGCGCTTGGTCGACGATTGACTGCGTGGCGGCGGCAATCGACGACGGCGTAGGCACATCCGGGACAATGCACCATGTCGTGATGAGCTGTGAAGAAGACGAGGAGGTGATCGGTGCTGCTGCTGCTGCTGCATCGGAGGGGGTAGGCTCGCCGACACCAACGCCGAGACGGCTCGCATCGCGCACGCTCTCGAGCACGTGCACAAACCGTGCATCAAACAGGCCCGGCTGGGGCACGATCATTGTCTGCTGCTGCTGCTCCTCCTCCTCCTCCTCCTCCCCCGCCGGCTTGGCGACCACGTCGGCGCGGGCTATGCGCAGCCACGCCGTGCCGCCGCCCTCGTGCACGACGTGACGGTCCGCGTCGCCGACGGCAATGGCGCCGTGGCGGAACAGGGCGCGCGGGCCGTCGACGACCAGCGTCTCGTACTCGCCGCCCTCGCCCAGCAGGCTGCCCGGCGCGCCCAGCAGCAGGCCGAGGCGCCCGAGCGCGCGGCTCAGACGCTGCCGCCCGGCCGTGGACGCCACGTTGGCCCACAGCAGCGCCTCGTCGAGGCCGCCGCTGGCCACCTTGATGATGCGCGCGTCAAAGCCGCAGCTCTGGAGGTCGCCCAGATAGTCGGTTAGTTGTCCATTGCCGCCAGGCAAGAGAGGGTACTTCCACAGGTAGGCGAGCGACGTCAACCCCAGCCGCACGGCGACCGACTCGACGCGCGTGCGCTGGTACGTGCTGAGCAGGGCGCCGGCACAGACGGCATTGGCCTCGGGGTGTGCGGCCATGACGCGGGCGAGCAGCGTCGTCATGGACTCGGTTTCGTCGGTGGTGGTGGTGGAGGAGGAGGAGGAGGAGGAGGAGGCATAGTCCCTGGCGCTCTGGACGGCATGGCCGACAATGGGCTGGCGGTAGACGGGCAGGCCGGTGGCGGCGGCATACAGGGGGATGACCTGGTGGCCGACGGTCTGGTACATGAAGCTGTTGAGGTCTTCCTCTTCCTCTTCCTCAACGTCATCGTCCCGCGCCTGCGGGTGCAGGTTGGCGAGGGCAACGATGCGGTGGCCATGGGCAATGCAGTGCAGCAGGCTAAAGAAGCTGTCCTTGCCGCCGGAAACGAGGCCAATGACGTTGAGAGACATGTCTTGCAGGGGGGGGGGGGAGGGGGGGTTATGTCTGTGGTGGGTGGAGCGAGTGCCGTGTGAGCCACGATCGTCACCCAAATTTTTGATGCCACTACAGAGCGGCAACGCCGCATGGCAGCCCACCTTGCGCGTCACCAGACAGCGGGCAATTTAAACATTGTATTGTTCTCTGCTGTTGATGTTATTTACTTGTTTATGGTTTATTTTTGCGATGGTTTTTTTTTTTTTTTCTTTTGTTTCGAATCCATGTTTATTTTTACATTATTCTCGAAGCACACACTTTTTTTCATCACTACCAACCATAATACCCTTTTTTTTTTTTAAAAAAAAAATCCATACCCTGCCAACCATGAGGCAACACAATGTCATGATATCCTGAAAAAGCAAGATGTCTGGCAAATTCGCTATGGCCAACCTTCCATTCCACGCATGTCCTATCATCACCACTTTTCTACTTGATTTTTCTGCGGTCAAAGGATACTCTCACTACTCTCAGATCCAACGAAGTCTGAGATAAAAGTAGTCAATCGTCAAAGACAAAGTCACTCGATATGGTTGCGTGAATCGTTGTCGAGAATGACAACTGTTGGCTATATGGCTGACCAATCCTGGTCAACTCGGCCATAGTGCTTCCGTCGAGCCGAACACAGCGAGTGGCATTCCACTGATTACTCGCACACAAGTGCCGTAGCCTCCCCCGTACGCCGTAGGCATCTGCCAGCACGGGGTAGGCCAAGTATGGGGCTGCATTAGCGCCGTTCCTCCACGACCTCCCCCCTCCCCCCCAAATCGCAGCGCGCCCATCCGTCCGCCCGTACTGTCTCGCTCCTTCCCCGTTTGTCCTACCACGACGCCTCGTCAGCAGCGGACTCGCCGGTTTGGGTAATACGCGTGGTTTCGTTCCTTCCCCCTCGCCTCGCCCTTCGCCTCATTGCTCGCTATATAACAATATATGCCATCTCTCTCTCGTTTCTTCCAGTCTGTTCTCTTTTCTTCAAGCTCACCTCTACTCTCTGCTTTGACCACCCTACCCCCCGCATTCACCCCACACTTTTCCTATTGATATATCTTACCTGCCTGGCTTTTGCATGTGACCAGGCTTTTGTTGACTATCAAAGTACGCTCCATCTCGACGCTTCACTTCGACACAGCTCGACCTTTTATTTTATATCTCCCCCCCCCCCCCCCCACCATGGCAGACGTCATCCGCCCCCTCTGCCCGCGGGACGTCGTCGGCCCCCTGCTGCCCTCGCTCCCCGTCGCCGCCATGGCCTCGCAGCCCGCCGCCACCGTCCTCCCCCTGCTGTCGCCCATTATGCGGCAGCGCGTCCAGTTCCTGAGCGCCGCCAACTCTTCCGAGCCCTGGATCCGCCTGCTCTGCTACGACCCGGCCAAGGCGGCCAAGCTGATCGACGTGGCCCGCAGCTCGCGCTTCGAGCCCCACCCCGTGTCGGGCGAGATCGAGGTCGACTGGGACAACGACGCCGCGCTGCACGGCAGCGTCGAGGCGCGCTTCAAGCGCGTCGATGTCGAGACGCTGCAGGCCCTCGTGCTGGTGCGCGACCTCGATCTCGAGGTGCACCTGGTGTACTGCGACGGCGATGCCGAGGGCGGTGGGCCGGGGTGGCGCATTGGCGAGGTCAGCGTGCCCGATGCCTCGGCGCTGGATGCCTTTGGCGGGCACACGACGGCCGACGAGGCGGAGCGTGCTTTCAGGGCGGCGGCGGATGCTGTTGATGTCAAGCAAGACGACAACGACAACGACAACTCGGAAGACGACGACGACTACTGGGCCCAGTACGACGCGACACCCGCCGGACGCACCCCGGCCGCGCAGACACCCGCCGTCAAGCGGTCGCCGGCGCCGTCGGCCATGCTGCGCGGCCAGGCCCTGCCCACGAAGCAGCAGCAGCAGCAGGACACCGAGACCGAGGAAGAGGATGCCTATTTCCGGCAGTACGACTCGGTGCAGCCGGCCATGGACAACCACGACCCCGACGAGGAGGCCGAGCTTGTGGCGCAGGATCCGCAGCTGGCCCAGGCGGCCCAGGAGCAGGCCGAGCGGCCGCCACTTGGGTTTGCTCTTGGTGCGGGCGCGGCCATCCAAGACGACGACGGCGGCGTCGACCACGAGCGCCTGGCCAAGCTGGTGCACCCGCGACCGGCGTCGTTCTCGGCGTCGTCGGTGTCGAGCAACGGCGACCGGGGCGGGTCGTCGGGCGGCTCGGGCGGGCCGGGCTCGGCCGTTCTTGTGGCGAAGCTCGAGGAGTCGGCCGGGCGGCGCGAGCAGAGCGAGTTTGGCGTCAAGCAGCACGTCTCGCGCAGCATCAAGAGCCTGTACATGCTGGCGCGGACGGCGGGCATTGACCGCGACGAGTTTGAGCAGCTGGTCAAGACGGAGCTGGATATGCTGACCATGATGGACGACTGATGCAGGCTTGGTTTGGTTATTTTGTTTGGTCTTTTTCTTTTCCTATCAACACATTGCGAGGCGCTTGGATCTGACTGGTTTTGGTATATATGCTGCCGCACATTGGCACCTGGGTATGGAATGGCACTGGTCTCTAGTTCTCGGCTGACATTTTTTTGGGCGCACAATATATATGAATATTTTTATTTGCATCGAGTTATCCCAGTTTCATTTTGTTAAATTGGTTGGTTGATTTCCTGGCAATTCTTGATGCCATTGTGGTAGCTACTGGGGCGGGAACGTTTAGCTGCCTGCACTCAATGAGCAATACATATTCGACTTGCAAAGGACTTCAAGCTGACTATTGAAATCAACTTGAAATACTCAAAGAAGAAGAAGAGATGAAAAAAGAAAAAAAAAAGAAAGAAAAGAAAGAAAAGGAAAGAACGGCAGAACAAGACCTCAGTGTATGATGCTGTCCTATGACGACCAACAAGGAAGGCGGTCAACCACGGCAGAACTTGTGCGGCTCCCAATTCGTTCCATTCGGCTGACTCCCGCAAATCACGATTTTTTTTAGCTCGGGCGGTTTCCCACGGCCGACTCTCTGAACACCCCGGGCCACGACGACGACAGCATCGACACCGTCCCCCCTCCCTCCCCTCCCCTTCCTCTTCTACACCAATCCCCGCTTTGCAGACCATGTTCCGCCCAAGGTTACGGGCTCTGGCCCAGGCAGCCCGCCCGTCTGCACTATGCAGTGCCCCCACACCCGCCGCCTCCTCCGCCGCCGCCGCCGCCGCCGCCGCGGTCCCCTCAACACAGTCGGCCCGCCTATTACACACGCTGCCGACGACCCGGCACCACCCGAGCGTGGGTGTGCCGGGCCTGCTGTCGCCGCAGGGCTACGACCTTGCGTGGACAAAGCAGATGCGGGCGACGCTGGGCAAGCTCAACGACCTCGTTGTTGGTGAGTCCTTTTTTTTTAATGTTTAAAAAAAAATTCAGTGCTAATAGGTAGGCACCGACTTTGAGAACCGGGAGCTGAAAAAGATCATCATCGACACGGCGCGCGTGCCGGCGCTGGCGTCCGTGTTCAACCACGCGTCCATGGCCCACAACACGGATTTCTTTTTCAAGCAGCTCATCTCTGCCCCTATTAGTGGTGGTCCTGCGCCCACGGGCCCGCGCGACATCCCGCCGCAGCTGCGCCAGGCCATCGAGGACAACTTTGGCAGCGTGGAGACGCTGCGGCGCGAGTTTGCGGCGATTGCCGAGGGCATGTTTGGTCCCGGCTTCGTGTGGCTGGTCAAGGCCAACGGCCTGCACCAGTCGGGCCGCGGCGGCGACAACCTGCGGCTGCTGACGACGTACCTGGCGGGCTCGCCGTACCCGGGCGCGCACTACCGGCGCCAGGCCGTCGACATGAACACGGTGGGCGAGGAGGCGGCCGACGGCTCGGGCGCGCGCGGTGCCGCCAAGCAGTGGCTCGACCAGCAGGGCCACGCCATTCAGTCGTCCTCGCCGGCAGGCGGCTTGCACAGTTCCTCCACCACCATGAGCACGGACCGGCGCCCGCCGGGCGGCATCGAGGTGATCCCGCTGCTGTGCCTCAGCACGTGGGAGCACGTGTGGCTGCGCGACTACGGGCTGGGCCCGGCCCAGTCGCCCGAGGAGTCGGACGAGCCGAGCGCCGGCGGCAAGGCGGCCTTTGTCGAGGCGTGGTGGGACGTGATTGACTGGGACGCCGTGATGGACCTGGCCCGGCTGAACCGGCCGCCGCTGATGACGTAGGCGGGGTGTATTTTTGCAATTCTATAAAGGCAACAAAAAAAAAACATCAAAAGAAATGCGGTAATAAAAAATCTCCCAAACGGGCCATGCTCTTCTTGTTGTATTTTGCATGGTTTGTACGATAGACAGACAATATCAAGTATATACTGATTGGCAATGATGGTTGCGCTGATATGATAATTATCATATTCCACTGCCGGTCAGTGGTAGAGGAAAGCATGGCGAATAAGAGAAAAAAGAAAAAAAGAAAGAAAAAGACCAAGCCAAGTGCCGGCCCTCATCTAGATAACCGCTTTGGTAGCGGCAAGCCACATCGCGCAGCCAATCCGCCCTCTTGCCACGACCCTGGCTGGTCCCAGCGGCTACACGTGGACGTTGAGAGCGTGAAAAACAAATACTATCAAAAGAGATAGAGAGAGACTAAACAAACATTTTTGGGAACAATGTAGAAATCAAATGCAGTCAAAAAGTCAAAAGAAAGCAAGTGAGATTGGCAATCGGGACGGAAAGACGTGAAAGACAGAACTCCTCATGCACGCCATGACGGGAGCCGATCCGATCACCAGCCAGCGGCAGGCAGTGGTGCTGTTTTTTCACGGGCAGTCTAGTCCATGGTTGTTGTCATTCTTCTTAATCAAAGAAAACAATGGCCACCTTGCCCGCCGCCGGCCATGTGGCCCGCCGGCAGAGAGAGAGAGAGAGAGAGAGACAACAATAGGCCGGCGTGCAAGCAAATGAAAAAAAAAGTTTCTTCTGGCGCGCGGTAGACGGCATATTGCTTTCTCGTGTCCTTTTTTAAAAGATTCTAATGGCAGCGGTCTCTGCACAGCTGTGCGTCACGAGGCGCCTTGCATTGGCCTCTTTTGCGGTGCACACGCTGTGGCCTGTGTTTGTCTTACAGTCTCTGGCCTGCAGCTGGTAATTTTTTTATTATCAATTACAAGGCGTCAACAAGAAACTACAGGGCGTTAAGAACCAAAGGCGGCGACAGCAGAATATTTTCTAGACAGCGTCTTGAGAGAGCCGCCGTGGTGGGCGGCAGACGACGGGCGACGGCGTTTGTGAAGCCAATTTGGTTTGTTGACGATGTTTTTGATTATCTGTCTTCTGTTGACAAGTTGTTATTTCAGTCTTTGTTGCCGCTGGCTAGGCAGACTGAAGGCGTCAATAAGAAATATATAACCATGGCGTCTTCGCCGTCTTCTCTGTTTTGAGCATCCTCTGTTTTGAGCATCGTCGCGATACTTTTTTTTTCACTCGGCTCTCATTTATTACTTTCTCACTTTGTTTATTGTTTTCTGTATCTTTGAGCAGTTCTTTAGTTCTTCAGTCTTCAGTTTCTCGGTTATCTACTCTGTCATCTTGCTCTTCTTTTCTACGATATACTCCGTACCCATCTCTACCCATGGCAGCTCCCTTGACAGCTTCTATGGCACCTCCGTCTCTATCTTCACTCTTCACTTGTTTCAATCATCAACCATACTACTGGGATAAGTACTCTATCGACAAGTACTAAAGACAATCAAGCACAATGCACATTCTGGTAAGTAATTGAAAAACGTTTGTTTGTAATATCCTAATATCCAATGCTAATAAATGCCTAGCCTGTTCCCGTTCTGGACTTCCTAAATATCCTGATGTCCCCGATAATATGCAAGGCCCCGAAGTGATGTTTGGTATGAGACGAAGCTCAACAATGATCCTTATCCATGGTATAAAGGTAACAGAAAATAAAACAGAAAATAAAAAAAAAAGCTGACCGTGATCAGTTTCAAGCGCCCGCGACCCAATAACCCAAAAACTCCTGTCATATCCCCCAGTGTTGTTATCAAGTGTGCGTGCTGGTATTTGTTTTCGCCTTGCGGCCTTGTTCTCCTTTTTTTGTATTTTTTTTTTTGTTTGGAACCCCTCTAAAAAAGACCAGCTTTTTAAATGAGGAGAAAGTCCCATCCGTTGGTGCGCATGACATCCCGCCAGTGGACGTAGGTCTGGTGCTCGCCGCCCAGGGGCGAGCCGACCGACTGCGGCGAGGAGGGTTGGTGGTCTTCAGGTTGGGTGGCCGCCTGCAGGCCCTGCTGGCGCCACACCTCGTGCAGGAGCGAGACGACGCGGCCAAAGGACCCGACGTGGGCGTCGGCGCCCATCTGGGCGACGCGGTCGGCGAAGAACGCGCGGAACGACGACCCGGGCATGGACGACGCGCCGGCCATGAGGTAGACCCAGACGACGGAGCGGTCGAAGCCGGCGGGGCCGGCCCCGCCGGGGATGGTCTGCAGCACGGCGGTCAGCTTGTCGACGAGGCCGACGCAGCTGGCCTGGGCCGGGTGGAAGCCGGGCACGAGCGAGCACAGGTAGACGCGTGCCGCCAGGCGGAACGCGGCCGTCATGTTCTTGCTGAGCTGCGCGGGGCTCAGCGTGCCGTCGGGGGAGAAGGGCAATGGTAGAGTACCGCTGGTGGTCTGTGCCTCCCCCACCTCGGTCAACCCAATCTGGTCGCCGAGCACGCTGACGTGCTGGCACAGCATAATGTCGTCCATGCCGCCGGCCTTGAGGGCCTCGAGGCAGGCAATCTCCGAGATCAGGTACATGACGCGGTCCTCGCAGCCCATGAGCTCGCGCAGGCCCAGCGACGCGTTCTGCGGCGGCGCCGACAGGTGCTTCTCGCGGTACGTGTGCGCGAAAGTCGGCGCGCGCCCTTGCATCGTGGCGCCCAGGATGTCGATCCACGACGTCAGGGTCATGCTGAAGGGGGTCGATTGGGCCGGTTCGGGCGAGCCTTCTGCCTCAACTGGGGCCGCCCCCGTCACAATCGCCGGCAGCTGCAGCTTCTGCACGAGCGACGCGACGGCCTGGAAGTGCTGGTGCCACGAGATGTCGGGCAGCGTGTCGTCGAAGCGGCCGACGCCGCATTGAAAAAAAATGAGGCCGAGCGTGGCCTCGAGCACCTGGTGGTGGTTCTCGTCGCGCGGCAGGGCCTCGCAGAGCGCCGTGATGGTGGCAAAGCGGTGGCGCATAATGTCGTTGTCGAGGTCGAGCCCGGCCTGCTGGTACAGGAGCAGCTGCTCGGGGCCCAGCACGGCCTTCAAGTGCTGCGCCGCAATGCTGAGGCAGCAGTGCAGGTAGCACAGGTTGTCCTGCAGCGCGGGCAGCACCAGGTCGGCGCCGCGCGGGCCGTGCGGGTTGCGCTCCAGGATGGGGAAAAGCGTCGGCAGCACAAACTGCACAAAGTGGTCCAGCAGGCCCTGGTCGCTCGTGCTGAGCTCCAGCTGCTGTTGTTGGGGCGGCTGCTGCTCAAAGTCGTACATTTGCAGGTTGAGCGTCGTCTCCTCGGTCATGGACGACGACTCGCGGCGCTCCGAGTACACCTGGCCCATCCACTCGCCGTTGGGGCCGTCGGTGCCAGCCACCATGCCGAGGCCCACGACACCGGCCGGCACGGCCAGGGACGGGTCGAGCATGGCCGGGTCCATAACGCTGCCGTTTTGGTGGTGGTAGGGCGGCAGGAGAGTACCCGGCGCCGGCGTCTGAAAGGTGTTGTAGGTGGACGTGGACGACTCGTGCAGCGTGGGCACGTCGTTGACAAACATTTGGCGCTCGGTCTTGATGTCGACCTCGTAGGGCGCAAAGCCGCCGGCAAACATGTAGTCCGGGTGCAGCTGGGGCGTGGTGGAAAAAGTACCAGCGGTTGCTGCCGCCACAGCACCGCCAAAGCCATAATCGGACGACGACGTGGGCGTGCTGTTAAAGTTGAACGTGCTGTAGTGCGAGTCGATGGAGGCCGAGCGCGTGCGGTCGAGCGGGTCGGAGGACGAGGAGAAGGTGGCCGACGTGGGCAGCGAGTGCGACAGGCCGGGCGGCGTGCCGGCGACGGACGAGGTGCTCTGGCTGTGGCTGTGGCTGTGGCTGTGGCTGCTGTGGTGGTGATGATGGTGGTGGTGGTGCATGGACGCCGACGTCGAAGCAGCGGCCGACGACTTCTCGGACAGCTTCTTGCTCTTGATAATCTTCTTGATGTTGTCCTTTTGCTGGCGCCGGCTGTCGTTGTTGCTCCACCAGTGCGGGCGCTTGTACTCGCAGGTGAGGCCGAGGTGCTTGCAGGCCGAGCAGAGGGGGGTGCCCTCGTCGCACTTTTTGCGGCGCAGACGGCACGTGTAGCAGCCTGTGGGTGTTAGTTTCCTTTGTGCCTTTGAACTAAAGTCTTTTGCGAGGCCTACCTGTTCTTGACCGGCGGTGCATCTGTGCGTTCTTCTTGTCGGCATTGGCGCTGGCGGCACCGGCACCGGCCTTGGACGCCTTGCTGGCAGCCGCCTTGGGCTTGGCGGATGCGACGGCCATGTTGACTGTGGTGGTGGTGGCGGTCTTGGTGGTGGTGGTCTTGGTAGTAGAGGAAGATGACGCGGATGCCTTCATGATGCTGTCGTGGGCGACGTTGGGAGAAAGGGACGCCATTGTTGTATTTGTATTTTTTTTTTGTTTGGAGTTTTATTTTGTGTGGTGGAATTATATTCGGATTGCCTGATAAGAGAGGAAAGGTAATGACAAGCAAAGCCGGGGGTTGGTAGGGGTGGAGGGGGTGAGAGAGGAAGGGGGGGGGGGGTGTAGTAGAGTAGGTAGCAGGGGGAGGGTGCGGTATTTCACGGGAGGAGGAAGAGAGAGGAGGAGGAGAGAGAGAAAGACAGGGTCAAAGCCAGTTTGCCCTAGAAAGAGCCGTCGAGAGAGAAGAGGAGATGGGTATCAAATAATAGCGAGGACGGGCGAGAGGGGGGGGTTGTTGGTGTGGTGAGGACTAGACCAGTAGTCCCTTGTTTCGTTGATCGTGAGCAAATAAACAGAAAAAGGCAGACGAACGGCTGTGGTTCGAGGGCCAGGAAATTAGATAATAATTGGCAAGAGGTGGGAAAACGTCGTCGAGCGACAATGATTGACTGGATCCGAGCAAGAACCGGCTTGCTGTTCACGGAAGAGAAGGCCGGGTCGATGGGAGGAGGAGGTGAGTGGGTGAGGAGAGAGAGAGAGAAAAAGAGAAGAGATTGTTGAGATGGACCACGGCGGGGGGGATGGAGAAAGAAAAAAAAGGATGGAAAACAAACAAACAAGCACACTAGATAAAAAACAACTTGAAGACGGAGAGGGAAAAAGAAGAAGACGGCGGCTGGAGAATCTGGAGATGCCTCACGACTTATATCATGGGCCGCCGTCGAGATGGCCGCGTCTATTCTGCCCATGATCGGGGTGCATCGCGGGCACGACGGCTGCAGATTGGCTGCAGAGTGCGCTGGCTGGCGGATGTTTATTTTGGGCGTTCCCTCGCGGGGTTCTAAAATTAGACCTTGCCGATAGGAAGGGGGGGACGACGAGGAAGAACAGACGAGCCGACAGAGACAGAGGAAGACAGATAGAGAGAGAGAGAGAGAGAGCTGTGTCCAAAAAAAGACACAGGCGGCCGAAACAGGCAAAGTGCTAGAACAGAATAAAAAGAAATGGCGAAAAGAAATGGAATAACCGTGTTAGCGGGCGAGAGAGGGAAAAAAAAGAAAAAAAGAAGAAAAGAAAAACAAATATCATCCTAAAAATATATTGGCTGGTCTTTGCAGCGCTGGGCGGCCGGGCAGCCGGCGGATGGCCAAGGTACGGCGTGCTGCAGGCATTGCATGGAGCATATGCGGAGGATGGTACAAGGTACAAGCACAATGCACTATGCACTCATACTCGCACACGATTTGCTACAACGAGTGTCCCTCGTGCACAATGTTGGACGATGCCCAGGAGACACTAGGACCAAACGGGGAGGCATCGTCGAGCAGCAGCAAGCACAGAAGAGCGATGCAGTGCGTCTATTGGTGCCATGGGGGGGAGGGGGGGAGGAGAGCAGGTGGACCTGTCGTCCGGAAGAGCGCTCGAGGACACCCACCCCCAATCCTACGCACCGGGGGGGGGGGGACGATCGCCAGTAGGAGTACGAGTATTCGTACAAGAGATGCAGGCAAAGTATCACTGGACTACTCGTACTCCGTAAGAGTAGACTGTCTGGCAATACAAGGTACTTGTAGATGCAGCTCCTGCAGCTCTGCAGCTCTGCACTCCTGCACTCCTTCCCTGCAGCTCCTGCAGCGCCTGTAGCGCCTGCGTGCTAGCAGGATGCACAGGCGGGCCAACACCGGAGCGACAGTGCTCGCGCCCACCACGGCACTGCAGGACGCTGAACCAAAGCGGCCGCGGCGGAGAATGCAGCCGGAAAGGGGAAGTCATACTCCGTAGATGGAGTGAGAATGGGCAGAGGCCAAAGGAGGGGGGAGTGAGTGAGCCAGATCGTCTCACGCTCGCCGGTTTCTTTTTCCCAGATCGTGCAGCAAGTACGTACACTTAGACGCCCGTTCAGGTGAGCATAGGTGCGCCGTTGCACACAAACACACCCACGCGGTGTCTGGGACAGCTGGGTCTGGGATTTGTGTCTTACAACGTCTGTGGAACAAAGAGAAAAGACGAACACGTCTACGGGAAAAAAAATAATAAAAAACGTCTATGGAGCAAGAACAAACTACTCCGCAAAGAAAAAAGAAGAGAAAAAGTAAAGCAATAAAAGTCGGAATATGAACAAACAAGGATAGAATGATATCACTCATATTGCTGCCCGATGCTACAAGAAACACTCGTCTTTTTCTCGGCTGGTGGCGTGCAGCAATAAGTTCTGTGCTCACCGATGGAACAGTGGCCGTGCGCACGCCCTGTCTGCAGCGCAAGGACAGTGGCATACTACCTACCTACGAGGAAGTACAACAAGTACGAGTACTCGTACGCCGGACTCCGTCTGTTCTGCAAGTCGTACTCGCTTTGCCGGTGGCAGGGGTTGATGGCGAATGTGACCACAAATGACGGTGAAAGAGGAAGAATTAATAGAGCCGTTAAGAGAATGGTCGGCGATTACAAAAAGTGGTCAGAGGAGAGCATACTCTACAACAAAGTAGATCAAGGACAGCTGGCAAAAAGAAAGGAAAAGAAAAAAACAAATACTGCTTTGCCGCCTACGTGCGTGCCGTAGAGACAAAGACAGGCAGTAACAACGGGAAGAGAGCCCGCATGTTCGTACAACATCCCAACAAACCCCCCAACAAGGCAATCGGTGCTCAACTAGCACGAGGACCCTGATATAGCTCACCTCCTACTCCAACTCCGTATTCCGAGGATATCTTTTCATTTTGACATTTGATCATTAAAAACAGCGAGCGAATCACGGCAGGTAAACCGCTAGGTGACCAGATGATCCCATTCTGCTGTTCGGCCAGCCAGAGGCGTGCAAGATCGACGAGGCGGGAATCGCCACGGCGCATGTGTAAATACGTACGAGTACTCATACTCAAAGTAACGAGTGCATCGTTACTCTTAGGTGGTATCGCCTTAGTACGAGGACATCAGCAGAGGGTCGCAGTGGAGGAGGAGGTGATCGAACTATCGGAGCGAGGGCGGGCTAGGACTCGGACGCATGATCTCTTTGTAACGGGTAATATCAACGACCTACGAGAAACTTGTACTCCCGTACCATGCACCATACTCCGTACGAACAAGGCGACCGGCCCAATAGCTACGAGTAGCGCAACAGCAGCGACAGCGACAGCGCCAAAAAAGAAGGGACGAAGGCTGACGTTCACCCAAAAATGATAGTGGGGCTGACAGGGGTCAAAATAGTGCCTTTTGCAGCAAGAAGGGCTCTTCTGTAAGATGATTGGCTGCACCAAGTGGGCCCCCTATGTGACGAGAGCTGGCTCGTGCATGGGCACTTGGCATACCGGGACCAACCGTCTCTCTAGCGCTTTCAGCATACGGGCAGGGATGAAGGGTCCCCACGGAGGAAGGGTGTGGGCGGAGATCGCGGACGGTGCTCTGATTGGTCGGGAATGTGACGGTGTTTAGATTGTGGGGATGGGGGCAGGAAGACGAAAAGGAAAGAAGGGTAGCGGCAACCGCTCTCCTTCCTCTTTCGAACCACACATGTGCTCTCTCTCTCGTCCATTGGCGGGGCGGGTGAGCGGCCGTACTGTGTGTGTGTGTGCGTGCATGACTAAAAGCAGGTGAACCGCGCGGACTCGTACTACGGCATGCAACCGCTTTTCATCACACCAGACGATGCATGTGTATATTCTATTTTCAACTGCTATTCTGTGTCTATTTGCATGTTTTCTATTCTATTTTTGCATCCATTCTTGCATCTGTGAATACTTTTTGAGTACTCCGTAGAAGTTAGCCAACTCGACGACCTGCATCGAAATTATCTTTAATCCTGCATCGATCGCCGTTCCTGTAGAAATCACAAAAAAAAACTCCCTCTCTCTCTGGTCGCAGACGCTGCCGCCGAGTTGTCATTTTCCCTTTTCCCTCTTCGCGTGCACGTGCCGTCCTCGTCCCCATTGACCTATCACCACACCAAATGCGATCTCTCCTCTGCCGTCTGTTCTGTCTGTTATATATCGAGACCATCTGTCCTGTCTCTCTTCTCTTTGTTTCTTTGTTCAAATGTTGTTTGCGCACTCACCATCCTTCCCTTTTCCCGAGAAGCACTGACCACCCAACCCGTACAGGGCATGTGGCACTACTGCTGCTATGATCTACCGGACTGCTACCGATTTACCTTTACAGTTTATTATTATCGCTCCGCACCAAAAACTACCCCCGGACGAGCCCACCCTCAACTGCCACCAGCGCCCGTAATGAAGAAAAAAAAAACGTCCACAAATCGCCCCTCTCGTCCCGCGGCCTTTTTGTCCCTCCCAAAAAGCCCCATAGCCAAAGGCGTTGCATTTCACGGAAGGAATGACGAGGGGCGTTGTCTGTCTCGCCGTTGTCGACGGTCGACCTGGCCAGACGTCCAAGTGGCAGTTGGTGGCTGTTGGCTGTTGGTGGCTGTTGGGAGCGGCTTAACCCGGAGACAAAGAGACCACGGTTGTGGAATCGAGATTTGGAAGATCAAAGGAAGAGAAAAAGAAGGACAAAAAAAACCTCGTGGAAACGATGGGAGAGACACTGTCTGAGACGCTCACCCCCGAGACACGTTCCTTCTTTCACATGTCTGTTCTTGCAGTCATTGCTCTCTCTGAAGCGGTCCCTCTTCTCGTCGATAAACCACGCACGCACAACGGTGTACGACGTACTCCGCGGTACAGTATTATCAGCCCTCACGGACGACAGCAGCAGCAGCAGCTCCACTAGTTGTGGATGGCCCGCTATTTTATGGGGACTAGAGCCGTCGGCGATGTTGCTGTTGGAAGTTTTTTAAGTTTTTTTTTCTTCCTCTCCCTTCCCTGCTCGCCGCGGCCGCTCCCATGCTGACGATGGAGCGGCCCTTTTCGGCAGGAACGTAATATTTGCCTCCTCCCAACCAACACCAACACAAGCAACACAACGCGGGCCCGGGCCGCCAACACAACAACCGACAAAGAAACAAAGGATGTCGACCGCGACGGCCCGAGATATTGGCCGCAGGCAAAAAGAACGCCGTGCCGGGTATTGTCTACACGCGACAGCTCGAGGCATTATTATGAGCGGTCGTAGTTTTTGTGAGTGACTGTTTGCACTCGTAAGTGACTGGTAGCACTTAAAAATCCGTAGTACGAGTACTCCGTACGCGTATTCCTTACTCCGTACAAGTACACTCCAAATGCCCCGCAGGCAGTATCCGTTCGCCGTACAGACTCCATCCCTGCTGTGTCCGGCACGATGCTGAAAGTTTGTAGAGAGGAGGGGGGGCCACTAGAGCCAAAAGGGATTCACCCGAACGGAGCTCCGCCGACAAGGAACAAGGGTCGGAGAGGAGGAAAACGAGGGGGGGCGAATTGGGCAAGCGATCGACGGGGGCGATGACTGATGAGCGACTGCCGTGCGTGCAAGGCGGAGGAGAATGACAGCCGTTTTTTTGGTTTGTTGTTGTTGCTGTTGTTGTTGGTTGTTGTAATAGGGTCTCGGCGATCACTCGTCCGTCGGGCGGTCTGTTTTGCTGGTTGTTTGGTTCATCTTTTAATTTTGTGTTGTTTGTTTTGTAAACAATTTCTAGCTATTTTGAAAATATTTGAGTATGTTTTGATAATGTTTTGATTTGTTCTATGGATTTTTTATTTATTTATTTTTATTTAATATGACGTTGAATTTGAATTTGCAACTGAATTAAATTAATAGAAATAAAATCTTCCAACTTTGCTTTTCGATTGTTGCATTTTGAATATTCAACTTGCATTCTGAATACATCATGCTCTTATCTCTATTTTCTCTGTATTCTTATATAATTCTTTCCACTTTCCATCTGCATATGTTCTTCTTTTTTCGGTTTCTTTATTTCTTTGTCCTTCCGTTATTCCCTTTCCTTACCTCTTATCTCTTTTTCCTCTTCTTTCCTCTACTCCGTATTTCCCTACTTCCCTTTATTTTTCCTCTCTTCTTCTCCGTCCCCGTCTCCTCTCTTCGTTCTCGTTCTTCTGGACCCTTTTACCCTACCCCTGCAACGATGCCGCCTCTTGTTTCCTTTTTCGCACCTGCTCGGTCTGTACTCTTTGTGTCCTCGTCCACCTCGTCAGATCTTCTCCATTTCACTTCTCGTTTGTTTCTTTTTTTTTGCTCTTCCTCCTACGGCGTGATACTGTTTTCTCTGGAGGGGCTGGCTGGCCAATGTGTGATCGTATCTCTACGGAGTATGCCTCTCCTCTTCCGCTCTCACATCTCGTCCCCCGGCCTTATTCCCACAGCCCCCAGCATCTCGTATTCCAGCCCATTGAGCATGGGGGGGCTTCGGAACCGAATGCGAGCCGTTGCATCACCTAAGAGGTCAGCCCGCTCCCACGTTGTAGGGGTTTTGAGAGCTGTGCCGTGCTGTCGAGTGATAGTGGGATGTGATCAAGACGATCGACCATATTATTATTATTATTCATTAAAAGCCAACGGGACCGAAGAAAGTCTTACGACGTTGCAGGACCAAGGTCAAAAAAAAAAGTGCGTGATATAATACGGCAGCAATAACGCACAGCTGCAACCGAAGCTATTGCAGCTTTTTTTTGTTCCGAGATATAGGACAAGGCAGGGGTATTATATGTTGGTGCATGGTGTGATGTGAAAAGGGAATCACACCGGCCTGGTCACTAGAATAGGCTATGAGAGACATGATAGGGCAGTGAGAGAGAGAAACCAAAACTGTTGAGGTCGAAAGAGGGGCCAGCTGAAGCGAGACGTTCGTGTTGAAGAGAAAAAAAAAAAGACAAGACAAGATACAGATACGAGTACAGATATAGAAGCCAGTAGGAAGAGATCCGACGTCATGGAGCAGAATGAGGGGAATGATAACGAGTACTCGTAGGAGAAACGAGGCAACAATGATCAGCACTGGTGGTTATCGTAAGATGTTATATTGCCCGTCCTCAACAGGATAAACGGACAAGATCCAATCACAGAGTAAAGGACAGGGATGCCTGCTAAGGCGACCGGACAACGGCCGGTAAAAATGAGTCTAAGGCAAAGCACCGAGGAAAAGAGAGGAGTACTCGTACTCGTAGTTGTTTATTGATAAGACTGATAGGAGTAGTGTCCACCTCACGAGAGTTTATTGATAAGAAAACAGGCGATATTGTACTCCATATCACTCAAAGCCAACGCGGAGTTATCACGGAGGCAAAAAAAAACCATAATGCCGGAGGAAAAGACGCACAGTCCGTACGAGGATTCGTACGCCGTACACTAGGCTGGTAGCATCCTATTCCGCTATGGAGAGAGAGGAGGGGAGGGGAGAGGAGAGGCGGGGGGCGTTGCATGCATGCATTGATCGGCTCCGTACTCCGTAGGTGGGCATGAACCCTTTCTTTTCTTTTCGGCTACTACATGAAGGGAACGAGTATTTGTCCGGCGATGATGGTAGTGATCTGACGATGCAATGCTTGCAAGTGCTCTCATCTTAATTTTTTTTTTGTTTTAATTCCCATTCTTCGTCCGGTGCGGCCGGCTTGATGGCCGATCACATCGGCGACCTGACCAGGGCTGCTGGGCCTGGCTCGCCTAGCGTAGGGCAAATGTGCCGTCCTATGGGGGGTTTTTTTACTGGGGGGTCTTTACTTTGGTTTACGCCGACGTACTCCGTAGTTTTGAGTGTTATGACTCGTACTCGTACTCCGTAGGCTGAGAGAGAAGGTCGCCGATGCGACTTGGAGCGGTTCGTGCCTGTTGTGCCTGGTTCTCTGGCATTGGCAAATTTGGCTCAAGCAGAATGACACGACAGAGTCAATCAGACGGCTTGCATTTGTACGAGTACGTGTACGTGTATGAGTACGTACTCGTCACCGACAATCAGCCACTGCCACTGGCTGTCCTGTGCGGAATACACTCAGAAACTCAATTGTCCACAAAATTGGGGGCCAACAACGCATCCTCCTGCTGGCAGGGCTGCGTCGCAATTGATCATGCAGGGCGGGAGACGAGCGCCGGGGAAGCAGCGCGACATTGGTCCGTGGTTGCTGCCCAGTATTGATCTCATCGTGCAATGGAAAAAAGGTTGTGATTATGAGTGGTGAAATGAGTGAAGTACTACTCGTACTCCGTTCGCCGTACTCTGTAGAATTGAATGCTTTCCCTTTTCTCTCCAACTGGTGGGTGCTTCTTCCTCCAACTGGTGGAGATTGTAACCTTGCTCTTTCTTTTCTTTTGCTTTTTCGTCTGCTTTCTTTTGCTTGTGATAAGGGTCCGCTTTTCTTTACTCGTACTTCCTTTCTTTTCTGCATAAACTCCCATCCATGTCAAGAACTGCTGACGATCAAATACGACTGTGATGCGAGCTGAACGGAATTACGGCCCGCGATGACTGGGTAGGTAACAAGAACAAAAATCAAGAAAAAGTCAGAAAGTGAGGAATCAAACATGGCATGAATCACCCAATAATGCCCAATGCATTGAGACAACATCTTCGGAACCACGAGTGTGACTGGTACAGATGGAACGGATTCCACCGCTGCACGGTACTTTGTGCCACGACTGCAACAAACCACGAGGCGTACGGAGTACAGAGAAAGACATTGTCAAACAGCCGTTTTTTTTTTAAGAATAAAAAAAATTGCAAGCGGTGTGCCGGCTTTTGCTCCAATCGAAAGCGGCCACTGCACCGTCCGCCACAACCTTTTTTTCTCTCATTCTGCATGTTTCACTCCCAACCTCTTGTCATTCGGGGCTCCGGTTCTATTCTAACCGAGAGACATGTGGCAGGTCCGAGACATGACTTATCGTGTACAACCGTAGCACGGGTGACCGGAGAGAACAATGGAAGAGAGAAAAGAAAACCGGAAGAAAGATGCAGAAGAAGAGAAGAAGTGAATTTTTATTCAAAAAACAAAGCAAAAACGACCGCCTCCGTGACACTCGTACCTGCATGTTTGAGACGTGCATATTTTGGACACGGCAGAGAAAGTGACTGCATGCACGCACTTTGTGCGTTTTTGTGTTCTCACGTCTCTCGTGTGCGACGACGATGCGGTGAATGACGCACAACCGGTGGGGGAGAGGGGGAAAGCACAATGACGACGCAGCGCACTCTGTAAAAGAACACATCGCCGCGTGCAAAGGCCCGTGAGCCGTGAATTACAATGGAGCAGTGAGGTACTTCCAGGACAGACATGTCGGTGTGCTGCGGTGTATGGAGTACTGTTTGATTAATGTCCAACCTTTTTATTTTATTTTATCATTATCTCAAAATCCAGTTGCTCGTGACTATTCCCGTGTCACCTCGTACGACGAGTCATTCTTCTTCCGGTCGCTTGCTATTTCTCCGAGTGGCGTTCGGCCGTATTTGTCTGTCCGTCTGTCTCCCCGCCCAAGTAGGTCATGAGGAAACGAGGCATGGAGACCCAGGAGGCAAACGACAGGACCAGAGCCGTTGGCGACACCGGTGGTGATGATGAAGAACGGGGAGGGGGCATTGGGTGTCGATGTGTCGATCCGCCGTCCGCAGAACCCTGGAAAGATGAATCGAGTCACGCATGTGACGGTATACTGGCGGTGAAGAATTATTTTCTTTATTTTATTTTTATTTCCCTTTTTCTTCTTCACCTCGAGCTTGTTTCGCCCGGTCATGTGCTTGCAGAGACCAGCCTCTCGTTGGTGCTGTGCTAAAATTGCTCGATCTTGTCGGCAACCCCTGCTGCGGCTCGCGATTGGCTGCAGCTGAATAGAAAAATAAAAAATAAAAAGGACGTTACAAAGTGAGACCTCACGAGGGCCGGACCCTGAACGACTCCGTACTTGCTTGCTACTTCGTATTGACTCATTCTCTCTGGCCGATTATCTGCCAGTAGTTTATTCCAGTTGTTCTCGGAGGCGCTGTTTTGGTTGTCATTGGTTGTCGGGCTGTTCTATTGTAAATTACCCCAACTCTAGGCGTTCTCTAGTCTCTAGTCTTGCTGTTGGTGAGTTCTTGGTGAACTGCTCTAAATCTGACCGTTGAGCCGAGGCTCCACACGTTGAGCAGCCAACAACTTCGGCACGTCCTCCGTCCGCAGTGAGGAACGGTCCGTACTCCGTAGTACTCCGTACTTTGGTTTGCCGCTGGTTGTCGTCTGGTGGTTGCCATGCGTGGTCGAGAAGATGTTGTTTTTCTTTCGGGCTCTTTTGTGTCGTCATTTTCGTTTTCTCATCTTCTCATATTCCCCATTCTATTACCCAGGCAAGTTCTTGTTACTTTTTTCACTGCATTTTTCAATCCACATGGCCTCTATCACACCGCAAAGTCAAAGACAAATATGACAAAAGGAAATGAGACAAAAAAAAAAGAGACAAAAAAAAAGAAAGAAAAAAAAAACCTCGTGGCTGACGTCAATGTCTCCGATCCTGACCGATAGGACTGCTCCATACCTGCGACGGTCACACCTGTCCCACCTCAAGTGTTTCTTTCTGTTCCCGTGAGGGTCTGACGACCTGTGGTGGACGACGAGTATGGAGTACGCACTCTGTACTTTGTATGCAATGCAGTGCTATCGGCCCAGGCTTGCTTGCATACGGCGTAGCACGGCATTCGTACACGGGCCGTGTCGCCCCATTTGCTGAGTCAGCACTGGTCGCACGGACCTACTCCGTAATACGTTATTATCATCTGGCAATGCATGCACTTTACTCTGCCCTATCGCCTTGTAATTCTGCTGCCTAACGGGCCTCCCATTGTGGCAATGCCAGAGAGGCAAAAAACGGCCGCGGCCCTGGTGACGAAGCTTGTTTGATTTCAATGCTTTTTTTTTTCTTTTCCGCGATGGACAGGCCAATGTCGAGACCGAGCGAGGATGAAAGATGGCCGAGAAATGGACAGGGAGCAGAAAGAGGGGCTTACCTTTTCTATTTTGCGAGTATTTTTACCGAATCAGAGCGCACAGCAGCGGGCGCTTAACGCAGCAATATCTCCTGTGACCAAGCACAGGGTGTACGCTCCGTATGCACGCTCTGCATGCCGCCGTCGCACGATTATGGGCCAATGGGCGTGCCGCTTTTGCAGGTGTTAGTTGTGGCTGGCCAATGGCAGAACGGCACTAATGCATGCGACCCACCTTTTCTCAACCTCACCTCTGCCCGCTTCAAGTCCGATGGCCCCCTCCCCCCCCCCCCCCCCCGGATGGGCGACGACGATACGACGCCGTCGTCCTTGTTTCTTATTTTAAACTACTGCTATTCTTGATTTGAACGGCTCTGTATCTGGGATGATGCTGTGTCCTCAGTGGTGTCGAGCCCTATCTGCCAGATACGAGTACCCGTTGTCCAGACCATCCCTCCCCCCCTAAGATCGTCCTCTACTCGCACGCGCCGACGCTGCCGCCCCTCTTACCGCTCGCCTCGCTCTCTCTATCTCTCCCTCCATCCGTTTGATTCTCTACTTGCCCATCTTCATCTCTGGCCTAACGGTCCCCTAGCCTACACCCATTCTATTCTTGTCTCAGGTGTATTATTATCTGGCCGTTGGGTCAAGGTGCCATCCGTCCTTTTGCAATCACCAGTGTGTGCTCGTCGTTTTGTGAGAAGTAAAAATAGCAGTTCTGTTGTGTAGTATCTTGGGTCTTGTGCCATTGCATGCTCTGCTCTGCTTCTTCTGTGACTGCATTCTGCATTTTGTACGCCCTGCCTGGTCGTCATCGTTTTTTTTCTGTCCTCCCTTTCGTCCTACGTCGTCTTCTCCTCTTCTCTCCTCCTCTCCTCCTCGCCTCTCATATTACTATCCTATGCCATATTACTTCATCACCTGTGCTATCACCCTACTACATGTCACATCGCCCAACCCCATCACTTACCTTTCCTCCCCCCCCCTCTCCTCCTCCCCCCCCTGTCCACTGCACCATTTTCGCCCAGCAGCGGCACCGACATCACACCTATCCATACATAACTATCGCTAGCCGCCCACTCCCGAGGCATCGTCTGCTGCGTTTCCCGACCTACCTTACCTGCTTTTTTGCTCTTATATTTCTTTTATTATTATTATCTCTCTCCAGCTTAGATTTGAGTTGCCTTGCCATTCCATAATACTACATTCTTTGTTGCCTCTCACTTCTCCCTCCCTCCCCCCCCCTACTCATACATCTTCCTGGCGTCAATTTGTCTGCTGGTTTTGGCGTTGTTTGACGTGACATATATTTGTTGGGTTTTTTTTTCTGATTTGATTTGATTTGATCTGTCTTGCCGCCGCTGGTTCCCTCTGGGTGCTCTCTGCCTCCTTGTTATCAATTGATATATCAACGTTCTCGTCCTTGCGTTCCCCACTGGCAACGGTACAGGAGGAACAGGAGGAAAACGAAACAACAGATCAAGATCATCGCAAACAAGGACAAGAGCAAAAACAAAAACAAAAACAAAAACAAAACAACACCTTCCTACCCTCATCTGACACGTCATCAAAACAAGGCGCTGTCCAGCACAAAGAGTGCACAACCGCCGAGGCACAGCAACAAAACACAAGGCTGCATACGCCTCAACATGGTGAGTCTCTCTCTCTCTCTCTCTTTTTTCCCGTCGTTCACCACTAACAAAACAGATGCAGTCACAAATGATCGCCGCCGCAAGGAGGCCGGCCATGGAGATGCAGCAGAAGAACCCCATGATGCTGCACGACACCTTTTTCAGTCTCAAGGGCGTGCAGGAGCGGCCCGTGTCGGTGGCCACCGAGTTTATGGAGTCGGACTTTGAGGAGGACGAGGACATTATGAGCGATTTCTACGATGACGATGACAACGACGGCGAGAACTCGCCGCGCGCCAGCCTCAACTCGGGCCAGCCCAGCTTCACGACTATTTCGTCGTACGACGAGGTGCCGACGCCACGATCCAGCCGCGTGCCGGTGGATGCCGCGGTGTCCCGGCCGACAGCAGAGATGGAGATGTCCAAGCCGGTCGAGGGCCCGCGCGGGCCGCACCTGTTCCGCATCTCCAGCCTGTCGGCCGACTTTGCCAATGCGCTGTCGCTGTCGCCCATTACGCCCAAGGTGACGTTTTATGAGGAGGCGTTTCAGGAGCAGCGGGAGCACTACTACCAGCCGCAGCAGCCGCAGCAGCCGCAGCAGCAGCAGCAGCAGCAGCAGAGGGAGTACGAGCAGTACGAGCAGTACTACCACCCCCAACAGCAGTACCCCCAACACCACCCCCAGCACCCCCAGCACCCCCAACCCCAAGCCCTCCCGCACGGCATCACGCCCCTACCGCCCACAGCCGCGCCCACCACCCGCCGCGACGGCCCCTTTGCCTTTACGCACCAGGAGCTCGACACGCGCGCGCTGGCGGCGTGGTCGCCCGAGCACGTGGCGCAGTGGATGCTCAATGCCGGCATCGAGCTGCAGGTGTGCGAGCGCTTTGTCGAGAACGACATTACCGGCAGCATCCTGATCACGCTCAAGTTTGAGGACCTCAAGGAGCTGGGCATCCCGTCGTTTGGCGTGCGCACGAACGTGTGGAACCAGATTAGTGGGGTGAAGAGCAAGAAGGCGGCGGCGGCGGCCCCCGCAAAGGAGCAGCCCCGTTCGCACACACCCATCGAGGACGTGCCCGACCGCGCGGTGCGCCGCGAGGTGCGCCGCATGAACAGCTGCGCGACGCCGACGGCGGGTCCGTCTGCCAATAAGCCAGTGCTGCGTCGTGGTCCGAGCACGCGCCGCATCAAAAACCGCACCACCGACGACATCACCCCCCTCGAGTCCGTGTCCATTGTGGGCATTGAGCAGGTGCTGCCCAAGCCGCACCAGTGCAGCAAGGGCGAGAACTGCAGCAAGTGGCGGCGGCAGCAGCGCCTGCTGGAGTCGCTGCGGCGCGAGCATCCGTCGGCCATTGAGAGCAGCTCGAGCAACGGTATTATTCTGATTGCCGGCGACCCGGGCAACCCGGCCACGGCGCGCGCCATCACGCCCACGGCCGACGAGGTGTTCCGGCCCGTGTCGGACGCCGTGTCGGACGCCCTTCAGCCGGCACCGTCCGTCGTGGCGTCGTCCGACGTCATGGGACCCGGGTTTACGCCCGTGCTGCCGCCCGTCGCCCTGGCCCCCGAGACCCTGCGCGCCGTCCAGGCCCGCGACCCCCAGGACAATGTGCGCCAGTTCCTCAGCTTCCAGCATGCCCAGGCGGCGGCCACCAGCGAGGTCCCACCCACGCCGCCTTTTGAGCTCTATCCTACAGTGACGGCCCGCCCGTCCCAGGCCCACGAGCGCCTGCGCGCGCTGCCGCGGCTCGACACGTCGGCGGTGCGTGCCGTGTCGCGGTCGACGGCGGCAGCGGCGGCACAACAAAAACGCCACTCGCACGGCAATGCCACGCCCAACAGTGGCGGTAGTCTCAAGAGTGCCTCCGCCGGCCACCCGCAGTCGGCCCACCCGTCGCTGGGCTCGGCCAACAACGCCCATTACTCCAACTACTACAATTACCCGCAGTCGTCCAAGACGGCGTCGGCCGCGCCGACGTCGGGCACGTCGTACACGTACACGGCCATTGAGGAGTCGCCCGGCAGCCGCACGCCCTTGGGGGGTGGCCTGGCCCCGGCCCCCTACCGCTTCGGCACGCCCTTTACCGAGGTCGACGTGCCCGTGACCGCCGTGCCCACAGGGCCCATTGCGCGCGACACGTCGCAGTCCGTGCCGCCCGACATGAACTACCGCATGCCGGCGGCGGCGGCGTCGGCGTCGGCGTCGGGGCCCGCTCCCACGCTGCAGCGCACCATGTCGCGTGCGTCGGCGCGGCGGCCGTCGTTCCCTGTGCTGCCGTCGCTGCACGAGAACCGCGTCGGCCACCAGCGCGCAGCGTCGGCCATGGGGCACCGGACTGTGGCCCCCGCACAATACCGCCAAGGCGGCAGCCCGACCAACACCACCAACACCAACAACACGCTCGGGGTGCGCCAGCTGCAGGCGCCGCCGCGCCACGTGTACCCGTGGTCGCCGGCGCAGAAGAACTTTGAAAAGGCCATTGCGCCGCTGTCGCTGGCCACGGCGACGCAGAGCTCGGGGGGGTCCTCTTCTGGAAGTACTGGCAGTAGCAGTAGCAGTGGCAGCACCACCACCACCAGCACGCCGGCATCCTCGCTCAGCTCGGCTGCCGCCGCTAAATCAACCCCACCCCCCAACGGCGTCACGTTCCAGGGCGCCGTCAAGAAGCGCCGCACCAAGATGCTGCGCCACGAGTGGAACGACCGCTTCATCACGCTCAAGGGCACGCGCCTCGCCGTGCACAAGGACCAGGCGCACGTCGACCGCACGCTCGAGTACGTCGACATTGATGACTACGCCATTGCCTGCTCCACCATGGCCGCGTCCACGAGCAAGCTCAACGCCGCCTTCAAGGCCATGAACATCCGCCGCGGCGGCAGCAGCAGCGGGGACGTTGTGTCGGGCATCAGCAAGGACGACGTGGCCGCGTTTGCCTTTCAGCTCATCCCGCAGGACAGCAAGGCCGGCCTGCGCCTCAAGAAGCGCGAGAGCACCATGGGGGGTGGCGAGGCGGCTTCCTCCTCCTCCTCCTCCGCTTCTCTTTCTTCTGGCGGCACTGCCCCCGGCCCGGCCGATGCGGTCAACGGCACGGGCAAGACGCACCATTTCGCCGTCAAGAGCCGCGACAACCGCATCGAGTGGATGCGCGAGCTGATGCTGGCCAAGGCGATGCGGCAAAAGGGCGCGGGCTTTGAGGTGAGCGTCAACGGCAACATGATTTAGGTCATGAAAAAGAAAAAATAAAACAAAAAAAAAGAAAAAAGAAAAAAACGCCTCCTTTCTTTTACGACGCCTGACGCACCGTTATTGGTAATCTTTCTTTATTCTCGTTCTGCATTTCTTGTCGTCGGTTTCCTTTCCACCATCGTGTCTTGTCTCTTCATCATGTCTGTTTTCATGTTTCTTTTTCTTTCCTCTTTATTTCCTTTTTCCTTTTTTCTTCCTCTCCTTCATGCATACTGGACGGCTACCGGATACCTAGGGACTGTTTTCTTTGCTCTGCTGCCTATTGTTCGTACACTATACACCACGCCCTTCGCTGGGACACGTCAAATGTGTTTTGACCATGTTTGTCTTTTATTTTGTTTGTTTTCTGTCTGTTTTCTGTCTGTTTTATATCACTTTTGTCTTGATCTCAATCTAGTTCTTCACTCTATCACGCGCGATATGCATCGTCTGTCTCTATCTGCAATTTTGTCCTTGCTATCATCCAATAATAAATGTCTTGTAAAAAAACTAAAAAAAAATTGAAACAATATCATATAGTTGTGTCCCGTGTAGTTGTTTTTTAATGAGGATAAAAACTAGCTGGAATTAAATTAAATCACAATTAGATCCAAAATTCTTATCGCCACATCTCTTATCGTCGCCCCAGCAGCAGCATCGAGCACTCAACAACACGCCTCGACGACGGCCAGACACCGCATGGTGCCTTGCGACACGGACATATCCCAACAAGAATAATATCGGATCTACAGGGAAAGCCACTAGATAGCCACCCTCGCATCGACACCCCGTACCGGCCCGACGCCGACGTCGAGCAGCTTCGACAGTCATCTACGCTCCAGCTCAGCTATATCAACAGCACAGCTACTCCCGCCGCGTGCAGCTTGCATGTCGGGCAAGGCCGAACGCCTCCTAGATGAGGTGCGCCAGTCTGGATTGTCATAACAAAAAGAAAAAAAAAAAAAAAACCTAACATCCCAGGGCTCCAAACTGCAGGTCGTCATAGCCGGCGCCACGGCCGGCCTCGTCGCGCGCTTCTTTGTCGCGCCCCTCGATGTCGTCAAGATCCGCCTGCAGCTGCAGTCGCACTCGCTGTCGGACCCGCTGTTGGCGGCCCAGCACCATAAGCTGCGCGGCGGACCCGTCTACAAGGGCACGCTGCGCACCATGCGCCACATTGTGCAGCACGAGGGCGTCGCCGGCCTCTGGAAGGGCAACGTGCCCGCCGAGCTGCTGTATGTGTGCTACAGCGCCGCCCAGTTTACCGCCTACCGCGCCGCCACCGTCGCGCTCGCCAACGTCCATGCCTCCCTGAATGTTCCTGCAACGACGAACCTGGACAACTTTGTGGCTGGCGCGTGCGCGGGCGCCGCCGCCACCGCCGCGACGTACCCGCTGGACCTGCTGCGCACGCGCTTTGCCGCGCAGGGCAGCGGCGGCGACCGCATCTACGCGAGCCTGCGCGGCGCCCTGCGCGACATTGCGCGCGACGAGGGCGCGGCCGGGTTTTTTCGGGGGTTGGGCCCGGCGCTGCTGCAGATTGCGCCGTACATGGGGGCGTTTTTCGCCTTTTACGAGGGCCTCAAGCCGGTGACGACGCGGCTGCAGGCGCACACCATGTTTGGCAGCAAAAGCATCAGCAGCAGCCTGGGCACCGCCGACGCGGCGGCCGGCGTGCTGGCGGCCGTGCTGGCCAAGACGTTTGTGTTCCCGCTGGACCTCGTGCGCAAGCGCATCCAGGTGCAAGGCCCCACGCGCGCGCGCTACGTGCACAAGAACATCCCCGTGTACGACCGCGGCGTGGCGCGCGCGCTGGTGACGATCCTGCGGTCCGAGGGCGTGCGCGGGCTGTACCGCGGGCTGACGGTCAGCCTGTTCAAGGCGGCGCCGGCCAATGCGATCACGATGTGGACGTACGAGCGCGTGCTGCACGTGCTGATCCGGAGGGGGGGGGACTAGGTGCCACAGCACTATGACCTTATGAACACGTTTAAATAATAGACACTTTGACAAGGAACTGAATGTACAATAAACACAAAACGTGACCCTCTATGTTGCCTCCTTCTCTGATTAGAGTACCACTGTTGTACAGGACGAGCATCTTCTATCTCTTTTTTTCCCTAACCTACTTCCCCTGCTTCACCCAGTCCTCCACGGTCCCGCGCACCGCCGACGCCTTCTCCTCCGCATACGACTTGGTCACGTCCACGTGCACGCGCGCAAAGTCGGCCGTGCGCGCCAGCGCCGCCCGCGTCTGCAGGTGCGCCTGCGCCAGCACCGGCAGCCGCTCCTCGTACGTCCACGCCAGGTCCGACACGTTGCGCATCGTCACCGGCAGCAGCGACCAACCCGCCGTCACGCCAAACGCCAGCGGCACCAGCCCGCGGAACACAATGTTGCTGCGCCGCGTCACAATGCTGCCGGCCATGGCCGCCACCAGCACGTACACGGCGCCCGGCAGCAGCCGCTCGCCGCTCTCCTTGGGCGGCGCCAGCGACGCAATGGTCTGCGTGAAGGACCGCTCCAGGTCAAACACCTTGGCCGCCGCGTTGTTGACGCCGTCCTCGGCCGCGCACGCCTGGCGGTACAGGAACAGGCGGGCCAGCCGGATCTGGCCGGCGAGGCGGTCGGTGGGCGTCGGGCGCGTGTGGCGGACGGGGGTGGTGGTGGTCGATGCTGGTATTAACTCGGACGAGGGTTCTGAGGAGGAGGAGGAAGAGGAGGTGGTGGTGGCGGGAGAAGAAGGCGTCACGGCCTTGATGGTGGCCGACGTGGGCGTCTCGTCAAAGTCGTCGTAGATGGGTTTGCGAGACTAGCAGGTTAGTCTTTTTTTCTGTTCACAACTGCCGACTCGTCATCACCGTCTACTCACATAATCGGGAGCCTCGGCAAAGGCGACGCGGGGGTACAGGACCGTGCCGCCGAGAAGCAGCGTCGCTGCGACGGGTGCTGCTCTCTGTGTCTGTTAGTACAATGCGCGCACAGGACAAGCGAAAACAAAACGAGACAGCCACAGCCAGTAAGAGGCCAGACCGGCCGTCGTGATGGCCAGGACTGATGCTGGGATGCTGGCCGGAGAGTGACGAACCTGCTGGAAAAGTCGGGCGGCCATTGTGGGCGGCGGGTAGGCAACGGGCTGAAAAAACAACACGAAACAGAAACAGCAGAAAAAACCGATCACAATGCACTCAGAAAAACAGGTGGCAGTCGACGGTGTGGAGGCGCCTTGGGGGGGGGGGGGGAGCCGGAAGGGTTGGTCGAGAGGGCTCGATTTTTCGGGTTTCGCTCGTGTCTTTTCGCTCTGCGTGACTTTGGTGATTGAATTCCCGCGTAGTGGTGCTACGGGAGTACTACAGTAGGTACGTACAGTGCAGAGCTCGGTAGCAGCTCTCTCACACGGCTATTTCCGGGTGTGGCTGATCTTTTTAAGTGATTAAAAGTGTGATTTAATTTAATGCGTGCTTACGAAATCCTCGTCAATCGAATACTTCGTAGAATGGATCACAGCTCAGCTGGCGGGCGCACCTGCCGGCAGAGGCAAATAACTCATAAATTGAGCAGGGAGACCCACACTAAAAAAACAGCCATGCCCGCCGAGCTCGGGGCGGAGACCGGGTTAGCCGTTGTTACTCGTATACGGTTATTACGAGTATTCCTTTGGGCTTTGGGGGTTGTGTTTGCTGTCACCAAAAGAGATAACCACCCTCCAAAATGATCAAATTTGCTCGACGGCCACAGACGTCGTGGGTGTGTGCGCAGTGTCTGGGCCAGCTGCAGCGCCGCCGGACCTTGTTTGCGGGTCCGGGTCCGGCATCGCGGGCCGCATCCACGGCGACGGCGGCGGCGGCGGCGGCGGCGACCTCTTCTTCGGCAGCAGACTCGAAAGAATACAGGCCACCTACCTCGCCCGCAGCACACTCCGTCTCCAACCAGCACGACGACACGACGCTGCGGGCCATCTTTGACGACGCCGCGGCCTGGAAGGCGTTCTCGGCCGCCGGCAGCAGCAAGCAGAGAAACAGCAAGAACAAGAACCGCGTCGGCCTGTTTGGCAATGCCTACCTCACCGAGCCCGCGGGTTTCATGCGCTTCACGCACGTCAGCCTCAGCAGCGCGCAGCGCATCGTGCACAAGGTGGCGCGCGCGGCCACGGAGGACGAGTACCGCGCCGTCGTGCGCGACCTGGACCGGCTCAGCGACCTGCTGTGCCGCGTCATCGACCTGTGCGAGTTTGTGCGCACGACGACGCCCGACGCGGCCATCCAGCAGGCCGCGTCGGACGCCTGGGCCACGACCTACCAGTACATGAACCAGCTCAACACGACGAGCGCGCTCAACGACCAGCTGGGCCGCGCCATGGCCATGCCGGCCGTCTGGGCCGCGTGGTCCGAGGAGGAGCGCACCGTGGCCGAGATGCTCAAGCTTGACTTTACCAAGTCGGCCGTCGACCTGCCGCAGGCGTCGCGCGACCGCTTCGTCGACCTGTCGCAGCGCATCGGCGAGGTCGGCGCGCAGTTCATCGACACCATGGCGCCCGCGCAGCCGTACGTCGACCTGCCGAGCGCCGCCTGCCGCGGTCTGGACCCGACCGTGGCCAAACATTTTTCGGGGTTTTCGGCCGGTGGCCGCCGCGTCGTGCGCTTGCCCGCCGTCAGCGGCCAGGCGTCGCTGGGCCTGCGGTCCATCCACGACGAGGACGCGCGCAAGGCCATCTACTACGCGACGCGCACGGCGTCGCGCCACACCGTGCAGCTGCTCGAGACCATGGTGGGCCTGCGCGCCGAGCTGGCGCAGCTGGCCGGCTTCGAGAGCTATGCGCACATGGCGCTGCGCGACCGCATGATGGCCAGGTCGCCCGAGTCTGTGCGCCAGTTCTTGCTGGCGCTGGCCGCCAACAACAGCACGACCGTGCGCGGCGAGGTCCAGGAGCTGCTGGCCATGAAGCGGCAGACGACGGGCGATGCCGATGCGCGCTTGGCGGCGTGGGACAAGGACTATTACATGGCCCTCGTGCGGCGCGCATCTCCAACAACAACACCCCCACCCCCCAAGGCGCACAACCTGCCGCTGTCCGAGTACTTCTCCCTCGGCACCGTCATGCAGGGCCTGTCGCGCCTGTTCCAGCGGCTCTACGGGCTGCGGCTCGTGCCGCGCGCGACGCCGCCCGGCGAGACCTGGCACCCCGACGTGCGCCGGCTCGACGTCGTGTCCGACACCGAGGGCCACGTCGCCGTGCTGTACTGCGACCTGTTCTACCGCGAGGACAAGTCGCCCAACCCGGCCCACTTTACCGTGCGCTGCTCGCGCGAGATTGGCGCCGACGAGATTGCCGAGGCCGCGCAAGTGATTGCTGAAGGTGGTGGCACTTCCGATGATGCCCTGTTCGACGACCCCCTGGCGGCGGCCAACGACGGCATGGCGCTGTCGACCCACGGCAGCGTCGTCAAGCAGCTGCCGACCATTGCTCTTGTCTGTGATTTCTCCAAACAACCGTCGTCCTCCCTCTTCTCCGCCAAGGAGAAACCCGCCCTCCTCACCCACCACGAGGTCGAGACGCTCTTCCACGAAATGGGCCACGCCGTGCACTCGGTGCTCGCGCGCACGTCGCTGCAGACCGTGTCGGGCACGCGCTGCGCCACCGACCTGGCCGAGCTGCCGTCCACGCTCATGGAGCATTTCGCCAGCGACCCGTCCGTGCTGGCGCTGTTTGCCCAGCACTACGAGACCGGCGCGCCCGTCGACTACGCCCAGGTGGCTGCCGGTCTGCGCCACGCGCGCCGCTTCGAGGGCATGGACGACGAGAGCCAGATTGTGCTGGCCATGCTGGACCAGGCGTACCACGGTCCGCATGGAGGAGAATTCGACTCCACGCGCGTCTTCCACGACCTGCAGCGCCGCGCCATGACCGAGGGCAGCCCCGTCGACCCGCCCGGCACCTGCTGGCAAGGGTTTTTCGGGCACCTGTTTGGCTACGGCAGCACGTACTATAGCTACCTGTTTGACCGCGTGCTGGCCGAGCGCGTCTGGAGCCAGGTTTTTGATGGTGGCGGCGGCGCGCTGGACCGGGCCAACGGCGAGCACCTGCGCGACAGCCTGCTGCGCTGGGGCGGCGGCCGCGATGCGTGGCGGTGTGTGTCGGACACGCTGCGGGACCCGCGGATTGCGGCGGGCGACGAGGCGGCCATGGCGCTGGTGGGCAGCTGGGGGATTCACAAGAAGCAGCAGTAGTTGTTGGCCGTCGTATGATATAGTTGTGATACAGTATTAAGAGCACTGTACTACCCCTATTGAACAGACGTAGCTTAATTAGTGGATATATAAACCATCCAACCAATCACATGCATAACACGAGCGGCCCGTCATGTTGACGGATAAAGTCAAAAGAGCGCCCATATCGACTTGTTATCTATCTCCTTTTTTTTATGTGAGAGTGAGACGGTGGTGATAACATTGTCTCAGGGTGCATCCGAACGGATGGCGCGGAAGCGCAGAGCTGAGAGGATGGTGAGATGATGGTCGGAGCTGAAGGTTGACGGCTGAGAGAATGGGCTGAAGCTGAATGCTGACTAACCGCGATAGAACACCTGCGGTTTGGGACGACAGGTCCCCCGGCGATGGCTTGGCGAACGTCCCTGAATAAAACTAAAAATAAAAATAATTACAAAAAGCCAAGACCTCGACCCAAAGCTTGGCACTCCTTGTAATCCATGATGGCCTCCTTTTTCTCTTGTCTCTCACGCTACTGCTGCTCATGACACCCGTATGGCCAAGATGTGGTACCGCACGGTAGTCGTGGCCCTGGCGGCAGCAGCAGCGGCAGCATCGACCACGCCAGCATCAACAACAACAACAACAACACCCACGCCCACCGTCTACAATGCCACCGCCGCCTCCGCCACCGGTATCGCCGCCCACTACGCCTACGTCGGCTGCTACCTCGAGATCAGCGGCCTCAACGGCACCGTCGGCGGGGGCCGGTCGCTGGATGGCGATGGCGCCTCCACGGATGAAGTGTTGCCCGGCGACATGACCGTGCCCAAGTGCCTCGCGTTCTGCGGCGGCGGCGGCAGCGGCTCGGCCTACCGCTACGCCGGGCTCGAGTACGCGCGCGAGTGCTGGTGCGGCCAGGCGCTGGCGGCGCGGGCCACGCTGCAGCCCGCCGCCGACTGCCGCCTGCCGTGCGACGGCGACGCCACGACGCTGTGCGGGGGGGATCTGCGGATTTCGGTGGGTTTTTCTCTTTCATCTCTATTCGTGCTTGGCTAACAACCAGTTGTACATGTTGTCGTCGTCGCCGGGCCGGGTGCGGCCGGGGGTCGTGGCCGTGGTGGTCGCGGCGCTGCTGGTCCTCAAATATTTATAAATACCATCTACCTTATCCTGTGTGCTGTTTACCTATTACCAATACCCAATCCCAGAACCGCAATAATACATGCCCGAAACAAAAAGAAGAAGAAAAAAAAAACTATCGTAACACTAAATCTCCGCCTCCAGCAAAATGTTCAGCACGCCTTGGCGGTCGCTCCACGGACCCTGGTGCGGCAGCTTGCCCAGGTCCAGCAGCCGGCACACGGCCCAGTCGCTGCTCAGCAGGCCGTCGACCCCGGGTGTTGTTGCACCGTTCTTGTTGTCGGTGTCGTCGGTGTGGCCACCGCCAACCTCGGCCGCCGTCCCAATCAGGTCCACCAGCCGGTCGCGGAACACGCGCCGGTCGTACTGCTCCGCCTTGCTGTGCCGCTGCTCGTTGCCGTTGGCCAGCCGCGACACCGTGTCGCCCATCAGGCACATCCACAGCAGCATGGCGCGCGCGCTGCGGCTGTGCAGCAGCAGTGGTGCATGATCAAGAACGCGCCCCAGGTGGTGCCGCAGCAGGTGCAGCAGGATCGCATAGCCGCCCAGGTTGTGCGGGAAATCCGGGAAATACTCCTTGAGGTACAGGATGGCGCAGATGCGCATGGCCGGCTCGAGGTCCGTCGACCCGGGCGCCAGCGCCGCCGGCACAATGTAGGGCGCCGCCAGCGGCGCGCGGTGGTTGCGCACGTAGCTCTCCGTCTCCAGGTGGCTTGTGTCGACGGGCAGCATGGCCTTGGCGTGGGCCGTCGGCGCCGTCGTCGTCGCCTCTGTAGCCTCCTCCGCCTGGCGCAGGGGCCCCGGCTGCGCCACCAAGTGGTACTGCAGCCAGTAGAGCCCCTCGGAGAAGCCGTAGGGGTCCAGCGGCAGCGGCGTCGCCGTCTTGGCCAGGTCGGCGCACAGCTGCACGGCCTGCACAAACACGCAGAGCTCGCCGAGCGTGCGGCCGACGGCCGGTGCAATGCCCGCCACCGGGTCATCGGTGGCAGCAAATACAGCAGAGGCCGCCGCGGCAATGTCGCGGCGCGTGACGTCGAGCAGCACGGCGTCGGCAATGTCCGGGAACTTGCGGGCGGTGCACGGCAGGTAGGGCCGCAGGGCCAGGGCCATGGCGCCCTTGAGGTCGGTCTTGCGCATCTTGAACAGCAGCGCCGGCCGCACGTCGTCGGTCAGGTACACGCTGCCGCCGTTGAGCTGCACCATCTTGCGCAGCGCCTGCATGTGCAGGTGCCAGTGGTCGTAGCGGCCGGTCGAGCCGCCCATGAGCGCCAGCGTCGTGATGCACTCGAGGGTCATGTCGGGGATGACGCGGCGTTTAGGTGCGGTCAGCTGGTGCTGCTTCTGCTGGTGCTGCTTCTGCTGGTGCTGCTGCTGCTGCTGGTGCCGCGCCAGCTGCTGGTTCACGACGCGGCACACATTCGACACCTCCATGGCCAGCTCGTCCGAGTTGTTGGCGCCGCTCAGCATGGCGCGGAACATGGCGCCGCACAGCAGCACGCAGCGCACGGCCGCGCGGTCCTGCACCACCATCCAGTAGAACTCGCTCGACCGCGCCGGGTTGTACTGCAGCAGGTCCTCAAAGGGATACAGCTTGCGCGGGATCAGCTGGAAGAACTGGTGGAAGACGCGCTGCTCAAACGCCGTCAGCTGCGGCACGTGGCCCATGGTCCACGTCGTGGGCAGACTGCGGTCGATTTGCTGGTACTGGTACTGGTAGCTGTTGATGAGCGCCTGCACCCGTGCCCGCCGGGCCTTGCTGCCCGCAGATGTGGCTGTGCTTCGCCGCTGCAGGGCGTCTGTACTACTGGGCAGCGAAACGTGCTCGGCCTCCCATTCCGCCGGCGAGGTGAGCAGGCTCTCCAGCGGTGACAGGGGCGGCGATGTCAGTGTCCACGGTGTCTGGGGCGACAGGGAGGAGGAGGAGGAGGAGGAGGAGGAGGCGGATGTGTGGCTGTCCGGCGAGCTGCCGGGGGCCGACGGGGGCGGCGTCGCGAGCAAGGGGGACGGCAGGGGTGTTGCTGTGTCGGAGAATGTTGTTGCTGGTGTCCATGCTGCTGGTGGTGGTGGTGCTGCTGGTGCTGCGACTGAGAGAGGGTCTTGTGTCGGTGTCGGCGTCTTGGGGGGTTTCTGGGCGACTGTGCTGCTGGCGGCGCTGCTGGCGGCGCTGCTGGCGGCGCTGCTGCTGTCGCGCTTTGCCTTGGTGGCGGGCTTCGTCACCAGCTTCCACCGGTGCACGAGCGGCTTTGCAGGGTCTGCGCTTTTGGATGTTTCCGCTGCTTTAGGCCGGCTCTTTCGGCTGGTCTGACTGTTCTGACTCGTCTGCCCCTCTGCCTCGGCGCGATCACCGGCGGGGGTCGGTGCGGCGACCGAAAAAGAAGAGAACCCCGACGGTGCCGGTGTGGATGCCGGCGTCGATGCAGCTGTGCTTGTCGACTTATTTGCTGCTGCCGCCCGCGACGGTGCCCGCTTCCGTCCGCTCGTGCCCACGCTGGCGCCGGAGGGCTGCGCCGGGCCGGAGGTGTTGACAAACGAGGTGCCGTGGTACTTGTGCTTTGTGACCTGCAGGCCGCGGCGCGTGGACACGAGCGCGCCGTTTTGGATGGTGATGTTGAAGTGGTCCATTGTGTTGTCGTCTTCGATTTCGTCTTCTTCTTCGTCGTCGTCGTCGGCGCAATCAATGACGTCTGTTCCCCGTCTGGGGTGCTGGGCTCAATTCGGTGTTCTGGTGCCGAGAAATGCCTTGTGCTCAAACGCGCGACATGGTTGCTGCTGAAAAAAAAAAAAGAAAAAAAAAAGGGCTGCACCAAGTCGTTTTGGTGACGAGGCCGCCGTCTTGCGCGAGAACCCTTGGTTTTCGTCACACGCCGCGGCGGGGGGAAAAGTCCACTAAAGTGGCGACGCTCTTGGCGGTGGTGCGAGGCCGGGGCTGACGGCTCTCCGTCCTCCGCGTGACCGTCCTAGGCCGGATTAGGAAGTCATACCGTTTTCGGAACGACAACGGCGTACGAGGCTGATGATTAAGATTATTCAGCAGTTTAAGGCAAACAAACAAGCAATGAAGAGTGAATGCAGTCTACAAAGATCTACGAAGGCAACAAGAACAAAAACGGAAACAAATAAAAAAATGAAAAAGAAAAAAAAAATCACCGCCGGCTGATCCCCCAGTCGTCGTCGTCCAGCAGGCTGGCCGCCGCCTCCAGGCTCAGGCCGCTCGTCTCCGGATAGCACGCGCGCACGAGGAAGAAGCCGACGAGGCAGACGGCGGCGTAGAGGCAAAAGGTCCACGACGGGGTCAGGGCGTCCATGAGCGGCAAAAAGGTCAGGCCAATGACAAAGTTGGAGCCCCAGTTGGTGGCGGTGGCCAGGCCGCTGCCGAGCGACCGCACGTCGAGCGCAAACAGCTCGCTCTGCATCCACGGGATGTTGCCGAGGCCAATGGCATAGGCGCCGACGTAGACCATGATGCTGACGAGCACGAGGAGGGCGCTGGCATTGGCAGAGTCCTGCTGGGATGCGGGCGTGCCGGTGCCAGTGCCGACGTCAATGTCGAGGAACGAAAAGCCGTAGGCGGCCAGGACGAGGCCGAGCGCCATGACGGGGATGGACCACAGCAGGACGCGGCGGCGGCCGATGCGGTCGACGAGCAGCAGCGCGGCCACGGTAAAGACAAAGTTGGTCGTGGCCACGGTGAGCGCGGTCAGCGTGGGGTGGTCGAAGCCGACGAGCTTGAAGATGGTGACGGAAAAGTACATGAGGGAGTTCTGGTTGTTAGCAGAGGTAGATATTAGTAGAAGAGTAAAAAAAAAAGACCTACAAATCCACACAGCTGCTGCAGACCTTGGAGGAGACAGGCAATGGCGAGGGCGCGCCGGTTGCGCCGCGTGCCCATCAGTGCGCGCCACGTGTCGTCGTCCCCCAGCAAAGAGAGAGGCAGCAGCCGGCCCAGGCCACTCTTAGGCGCCGCCGTCGGCCGCCGCAGCTGGCGCACGCGCTTGGCCTCGGCCTCGACGCGCACCTCGGCCACAATCTTGTCCACAATGCCATCAACACTAGCGCGGTCGCGCGCGCCCTGCACATTGGCAATGACGGCGCGCGCCTCGGCCACGCGCCCGGCCTGCACGAGCCAGCGCGGCGACTCGGGCAAGCCCAGCAGCAGCAGCACCGCCTGCAGCAGCGCCGGCACGGCACCCAGTCCCACCATCCAGCGCCACGCCGTGTCCGGCTGCCCGTACTCGGACAGCAGCCAGCCCACAATGTACGCCACGACCTGGCCCAGCACGAGCATCAGCACGTTGACCGTGACGAGGCGGCCGTGGTGCGCGGCCGGCGCCGTCTCGGTGATGTAAAGTGGGCCGACAAAGCTGGCGGCGCCGACGGCGGCGCCGACAATGGCGCGGCCGGCCACCATGATAGTGACAGAGGTGCTGGCCGCCTGCAGCAGGGCGCCGGCCACAAAGAGGGCGTCGGCCAGCACGATGACGGCGCGGCGGCCGCGCGCATCGGCCAGCACGGACGCGACGGGGCACGCGACGAGCGACACGAGCGCCGCGGACGCCGTGATGATGCCCTTTTCAAAGGGCGTCAGGGGCTGGCCGGTCAGCGACGAGCCGATGGACTCGAGCGTGGCGGAGATGACGCCCGTGTCGTAGCCCAGCAGCAGGCCGCTGATGCTGGCGGCGAAGGTGAAGAACCAGACGTAGATGCCGGGCACGGCCGGTGGTGGTGGTGTGGCGTGGCTGTCCTCGGGGTCTTCGGGGTCCTGGGGCCGGCCGTCGTGGCCGTCGTGGCCGTCAATGTCATCCCCGTTCAGCAGGGGTTGCTGGTCAGCGACGTGCACCGACATGATGGGCGTGTCGGAGCAATGTCGTTGTTGTCGTCGATCCTCCTCTTCTTCCTCCTCTTCGTCGTCGTCGTCGTCGTCGATTCTCGTGCAATATGCTGGTCAATGCGCCGCGTGCATGAAATTGCAATCGAACAAGTCACGTCTGAGTACTCGTAGACGCTCAATTCGTAGTATGTAGGTCGACTGGCAAACGTGTGCCTGCAAGTCAGGCTGCTGGTTGTTGTCCAGTATTATCACGAGTATGTACTCCGTAGTGACCGCATAGCTATGCCGGACCCACAAAAGGGTACCCGATGATACGTACTCCGTACCCATAGAAGCATCTGTGGGGGCTCTAGACCTGTAGGCGACTAGCCCCAGGCACAGTGCATCGCTGACGACACTCGTTTCGGATGGGCACGGTGACGCGACGGGTCGACGACACAACGACTCGCTTCACTTGTTGATACCGTCCAACAAATAAACGGTTGTGAGAATGATACGAATGCAAAGTAATCAAATGGAAATAGTAAGTGGTAAAAAGGAACAGGAAAAACAGGAAAAACAGGAATAACAGGAAAAAGAAGACGAAGAAGAAAAGGAGAGCGAGAGAAGAGAAAATGAAAAAAAAAAAAAAAGAGTTGAAACCGACAGAACAAAGAATGACCACAGAAGACGAATAAGGTTGTTTGGATCGACGGCCCGGTTCGCCTACGACAATACAGCGCATCAATGCATGAATCGAGGTGGAAAGTGTGAAACGCAGGCCAGGAGGACCAGGAGGATCTAGAGGATCTGGAAGAGGCACAAGAACGGACAATGGCCGCTGGTGCTGTTTGCCGAGGAGCAGGAATGTTATCGTCGGTTATGAGTAGGAGTATTGTATATCGACAGAATGAAACCAGCGGTGAGTGCCAGCTGGCGGTGGCTGCCGGTGCGCGGATCTTCACAGGAGCCATGGCTGCGGGAATTATGCAGATGATCTCGACTGAAGGTGAATTAGACGAGAATCTCGGTAGATCCCGGTGCGTTTGGTTGATCGAGCTGTAAGCGCGCAGAGTCATATCAGGATGGGCAGACATTGAGAGTACGAGTAGTTGGTACTCAGAATCCGATCAACCTTGGAGAGGCCGCCAAGCTGGACGGCTAACACGATGGCGAGGTTGTATCGATGGTCTACAGAGTATGAGATCCGAAGCTACGACGCACACGATATCACATTCCTATTCCGTTCGTGTAGGCGGCGGCTAAAGTGCTAGAGGATTAGAGTTTGTGCTGGGATTCCATCTTGGCACGTCGGGAGTGTGCGTTCCGAATGCTTCGCCGTTGATCTGAAACATGCGAGGGGGAGGCAGAGAGGAAGACAAAGAGGGGAAGCAGAGAGAGAGAGGCAGAGAGAAGGACAAAGAAGATGGGGGAGAAGAGATGCTCGTGGCGGCGACTCGAGTGCAGCTTCTCGAACGGAGCAGATCGGGTCGGCGATACTCTGTCGAGGAGGATGCTCGACAGCTCCTGGCCGTGATCACAGTGGGATTCATCACACGGAGACTACGAGTACCGACTCCATCTTCTGTATAATCCTACAAGTACGAGTAGGCCATCCGTTCAGCCAGCCCGTCCTTCTCCCACAACACCTCCGTACTGAACCTGGACATCTTAGCTCTCCGAGCAGGGATCAGCCCGATGCGGCGCTCTCCTCAACTCGCTTCGGGAGTTGCTGTCTCGGGAAAAAGAAATAAAGATACGAGGACTCCGTAGTTTCGTTTTCAATGCCTTCGGATGTTGCATTGCCTATCGTGTTTTCGGTTGCATTGCTTCGGTTCTCGGGCTTGTCATCGAAACCCGCCGCCGATCTCGTTCTCTTTTTCTCGTTCTCTCTCTCTCAATGGCACGCCGGATCTCATCCGTCCGGCAGGATCCAGACCCTGCATCGGCTTGGTATCTGGTGCTCTGCTGCCATGGTTCTACATAAGCGCCCGACTATCCCGTCTTGACTGTCTCTTCTTTTTTCCTTCTGTCTCCTGTCTGCCACGGTCTCGTCGTTGGGCAGGCCAAACGATGATCTGCTCTGGCCGCACCGTGTAATCAATTGCATCTCCGTCACTTCTCTCCCAGCAGCACCTCGTCGACACTTTTTACATCATGACGTCGGGTCCAGACCACATACGGCCCAGCCGCCGCCGCCATGATGCCTATCCCATCTCGTTTGAGAACACTGTCCAGAACCTTTCCTTGCAGGTAGGCACCATCTCCTTCTCATTTTCTCTCTAGTACTGCCAGCTGACCGTCAGCCGTGCAATCTCGACGGCTTCATCGACTACCTCTACTACGTCGAGCACAACGCCGAGCATCTGCAGTTCTTTCTGTGGTTCTGCGACTACGTCGACCTCTGGAGCCGGCTGCCGTCGCTCCAGAAACAGGCGTCGCCCGTTTGGGGACCCGTCGAGGCTGCCCAGGCTGCCCAGGAGGACGAGGCCGGCCCGCCACCGCCGCCACCGCCGCCTCCGGCCGCCTACACCGGTCATCATCACCGCACAGCCGGCAGGGCCGCCACTAGACCGCACAGCCGCACGCCCAGTGCCAGCAGCCGCTTCCGGCACCACCGCAGCTACAGCCACAGCCATGTTCCTCCCACCACTACCACCACGTACGCCACCACCACTTACACCACCACCTCCACCCCGTCCACCCCCACAACCCCCTGCATCTCCCACTCGCGCAACCGCAGCAGCGAGACCGTCCCCTACAAGCCGCGCTCCAACTCCGTCGCCAGCATCGCCACCGCCGCCTCCGTGTCCACCATGGCCCTAAGCGCGTCCGCCTCCGCCAACAACCTGTCCCGGTCGCCGTCGTCGGCCTCCGTCGCCTCCTCCTCCTCCGTGCGCCTCGCCGCCCCTGTATACCAGACCTCGGACAGTGTGAGGCTCGTCAACGTTTTGGCCCTTTTGGAGACCCGTCATGCCGCCGATACTTCCAATACTTCCGAGGCAACATCCTCCACCCCCCACCGCATGCTCCTCTCCCCGCGCGAACCCCCCGACTGGTGCCTCTACTACCAGCAGGCCCTCGTCCACCAGCGCCAGCGCCAGCCCGGCCGCGACGAGATCAACCGCGTCACCGCCCTCTACATCCGCGCCGACGGCGCCCGCGCCCTGCCCGACCTGCTGGCGCCCGAGCGCGCCGCCTGCCTGCGCGCCGTGCGCCGCACCACCCACCCGTCCGCGCTGCTGCCCGCCTTTCTCGCCGCCGACGCCGCCCTGCGCGCGCACGCCTTCCCGGCCTTTGTCGCCGACTGGTGCGTGGGGAATACCGCGGGCTGTCCGCGCCGTACCTTTATCCAGGCCCTCGCGCTCGTCGGCGTCGCCGCCGGGTTTGCCGTGGCCGCGCTCCTCATCATCGTGTACGACAACGACAACAATACGCACAGAAACGCCCTCCTGCGCCTCGTCTGCCTCGTGCTGTGGTGGCCGGCGCTCGCGGCGCTGTTTGCGTCGGCGCGGTACCGCATCGACCTGGTGCTGTACATGCGCGGGCGGCGGCTGCTGCGGCCATGGGAGGCGGATGCCGGCTCTGATACCGCTCCCGATGCCGAAAAACACCGACCACGAGCTGCTGCAAACAACGACCCCCGCAAGCACACGCTGCAGGCCCTCGGGCCCCGCAACGACCCCGACGGCGAGGACTGGGCCGCGCGGCACAAGGCGACGCCGCTGCACCGGCGCCTGCTCGCCGAGCTGTTCTGCCGCCGCCGCACGGTGCCGGTCCGCGACAAGGGCGTGCGGTCGCTGCAGACGCAGGCGGTGGTCAAGGCGGTGATCAGTGCAGGGCTGGTGTCGGCGGTGCTGGTGGTGCTCGTGCTGTTTATACCGTTTAAGTGATGCCGTCTCTTCTCTTCTCCTTTATCTTTTGCCTCTTTTCTTTTTTCTTCCTCTTTTTCTTCCCTCACTGTCCTTTTCTCTTTTTTTCTCTTTCTTTTCTTTTTTTTTTCTTTCTTTTTCTTCTTTCTGTCATCTTTTCACTCCTTTCATTCGCTCATTATGATATACCCCAGCTCGTCTTTCAGCCGTTCCTTTGTCAAAATACAACGTACCTCTGTTCAACACTCAAATATGACCGTATTCAGATGCGTAGCCAGGATAAGATAGTGCGGCCTGACGTCGTTCTGCTTATCGGCATGGTGGGGTCGCCGGTCCGGTCGAGCCTTGTGTACATCTACTGTGTAGACACTGCAAAAGAGTACTTGTGCAATCAAATTTTACTTCGACATCCAAACGCGGCCCACGACCTGAGTCACCAGCAGCAGCAAAGCAGTCCTATTCTGGATATACGGTTTGCTGTATCTCTGCATTATAGAAGCGAGGCCGCGGCTAGCAGCAGTTAAAAGCAGTCCAGAGCGTCCAGAGCGTTTAGAGTGTACAGTCTCGCTCGGCTTTGCATGAGTCAGGCTTACATAAGCTCGACATCTTTTGACTTCATCCGTCATTGCATCGCACTCACACCCACTCGCACCGCATCACCGGCCTCTTACGCTCGCACGCACGCACGCCCACTCAGCCAGTCTGCGCAACCCGGCGAGACGCTTCTACTCCACTGCGCACCGTCTCACACCCCCTCTCCAACCGTAGCCGCCATGGACGCCGTGAGTTCCTCCTACATCCTTCATCCCAGACTTTTCCACCTCAAGCCTCTTCACCATGCCTCCACTGCTCACCCGACTAACACCCACAGGACCTGATTGTGCCGTCGCTCGAGACGGTCACGTCCGTTCTGGCCGCGGCGTCGGCCAACGCCACCTCCAACAAGAACAACAAGGCCCCCTTCCCCAACATGGTGCCCGTCTACGGCCAGATCTCGTCGGACCTCATCACACCGTCCGCCGCCTACCTCAAGGTGTCGGCCCACGCCCAGTCGCCCTACTCGTGCCTGTTTGAGAGCGCCGCCACCGAGCGCGTCGGCCGCTACAGCTTTGTCGCCGCAGGGCCGCGCAAGGTGCTCGAGACGGGCCCCGGGTTCGCGGGCGGCGCCACCGACCCGCTGCCGGCGCTCGAGGCCGAGCTGGCCAAGTCCATCGTGGCCCATGTTCCGGGCTTGCAGCTGCCGCCGCTGCCGGGCGGTGCCGTGGGCTACGTGTCGTACGACTGCGTGCGCTACTTTGAGCCCAAGACGGCGCGCGACCTCAAGGACGTGCTGCAGATCCCCGAATCGCAGTTTTGCTTCTACGACACCATTGTGGCCTTTGACCGGTTCTTTGGGGTGATCAAGGTGATTACCTACTTGAAGGTCACGGCCCAGGAGGACGGCACGTACGACGCCGCCGCCGTGGCCGCCGAGTACCGGCGCGCGACGGCCGAGATCAACACGCTCATCGACGTGCTCAACGCGCCCGAGACGCCACTGCCGGCGCAGAAGCCCGTCACGCTCGGCCGCCAGTACACGTCCAACGTCGGCCAGGCCGGCTACATGAACCACGTGACCGAGCTCAAGAAGCACATTGTCAAGGGCGACATCATCCAGGCCGTGCCGTCGCAGCGCTTTGCGCGGCCCACGGACCTGCACCCGTTTAATGTTTATAGGCACCTGCGCACCGTCAACCCCAGCCCGTATCTGTTCTATGTCAACTGCGGCGGCCGCTTCCAGATCGTCGGCGCGTCGCCCGAGCTGCTCGTCAAGTCCGAGGACGGCCGCATCATCACGCACCCCATTGCGGGCACCGTCAAGCGCGGCAAGACGCCCGAGGAGGACGACCGCCTGGCCGAGGAGCTGCGCGCGTCGCTCAAGGACCGCGCCGAGCACGTCATGCTGTGCGACCTGGCGCGCAACGACGTCACGCGCGTGTGCGACCCGCGCGAGACGCGCGTCGACCGGCTCATGGTCGTCGAGAAGTTCTCGCACGTCCAGCACCTCGTGTCGCAGGTGTCGGGCGTGCTGCGGCCCGAGTGCACGCGCTTCGACGCCTTCCGCTCCATTTTCCCCGCCGGCACCGTGTCGGGCGCCCCCAAGGTGCGCGCCATGGAGCTCATTGCCGAGCTCGAGGGCGAGAAGCGCGGCGTCTACGCGGGCGCCGTCGGCTACTTTGGTTATAATAGTTTGGACCCTGACGATTCCCACGTCGTCGAGGGCTGCATGGACACGTGCATTGCGCTGCGCACCATGGTCGTCGCCGACGGCGTCGCCTACCTGCAGGCCGGCGGCGGCATCGTCTTTGACAGCGACGAGTACGACGAGTGGATGGAGACCATGAACAAGCTGGGCGCCAACATGCACTGCATCACGTCCGCCGAGCAGATCTACGCGCGGCGGCAGGAGAAGTAGATAGAATTTCAGGTTTATTTTTGACTCTGTGATCTTCCGTTACCTCGGCTGCTACGCAGCCTTTTTTTATCTCGGCTGCTGCGCAGCCTCGTCAGCCTCGTTCTCCTCGTACCACTGCCCCGCCGTGTCCCCCGCCGGCGGCACCAGCGTCGCCCCGTCCGTCTTTCGAATGCGCAGCCGGCCCAGGTCCACGCCCTGCAGCGCCCGCACATTGACGCCGTAGCCGTCGAACCCGCCCGCGCGGAACCGGTCCCGGAAATCAATCATCACGCTCGTGCCGCACCGCCCGCAGAACAGGTGGTCCTGCGCCCGCGTGTTGAACTGGTACCGCGCGCACCGCCGCTGCCCGCCGCCGCCGTTGCGGAACACCACCTGGTCGCGCGTCGGGTACACCAGCAGGTAGCCCAGCCGCCGGCACACCGAGCAGCTGCACTCGATCACCGTGTGGCCGCCAGACTCAAGCTCGAGTGGCGGCTGCAGCGTCACGTCAAAGGCAATGGCGCCGCAGTGGCAGCCGCCCGCGTACGTCTTGCCCGGAACGGGGTGGCCGTCGGCGGCCTGCTCGGCGAGGTAGCGGCACTTGTTGACGGGGCGCCAGCTGTCGTCGTCGTCAGAGAGGGCGGCCGTGTTGCTGTTGTTGTTGTTGTCATCGCTCGTGCTAGCGGGTTCCGTCGCCGGCTCTGCAGCCATGTTTTTGTCCGGCGTTGTCAGCGTCATCCTTGATCAAAGCTGATCGAGGCAGTCAGGATCGGCTGAGTCGTCTCAAGAGTCGTCTCTATTCGTATTCAAAAGCTAACACGGACGTCCGAAGGGAAAGTCCGATATGGCGCAGCTCTTACATGCAAGGTAGGAGAGCTAATAGTTTTTTTCTTCCTTTCAAGTATTATCCGGAGGGGGTCAGACAGAGGGAAGGGGTGGGCTATATAGCAAGATGGCAGACACCATAAGACGTCGGGGGGGGGGGGGGGTCAATATCCAAAACGATAGCCCTCATGAGGAGCAAGGCCCAATGTTCGAGAGTTCGAGAGGGGAGACACCGCAAGCTACAAGAAAAAGAGATAAATAAGCACATTACCACCAAGGCGCGGCAGGCATGCCGAGGGCCAATGTAATGTCTTATCGACGTGTAGGCGTCAAGCAGGTCGCCCGGAGTTATGCACGACTAACACAGCCACCCATACAGCAAATAAATCCGCGATCCAACGTCTGCCGTCGGGAAGATCATTCCTTTTTGCAGATGATGACAGAGCCTGCTTCTTTTGCTTATTCAACCGTTATAAATGGCGAATCATCTTTGTTCATCTCTTTCTTCTTCTTTTGATATCCATCGTCAACCTCGACCATTACTCTTTGACGTCTCTTTCTTTGCATTATTCTCCAACACTCGTAAGCCGCTGCTTATATCGCCAAGCGTCATGTTTCCTTGCATCAAGCCAAAGAGGCGGTCAGCTCGCATACTGTGTCTCGGTGAGCATTCAATATCGCCAGCATCCAATCTTTCGGCATGCACTGCTTTTGTGCGCCGAAAAAAGATAACACCGATGCAGTGCGATGGCCGGCCATCCTCCCCGGTAAGAAAGCATTATTGAATAAAATAAAAAAAACACTTTGTAAGCACAGCACTGGTAGATAGTAAAGTAGATTGTGTACGACATGCCTGTATTCTAAATCCATGACTATATGCGAGTTGTCGTCCAAAGTGCCATGCGACTCCCTACGGGTCCAGCTGACTCAGCACCACAACCAACCTACGACGTCTCAATCAGCACGCCGCTCTTCGTCGTCGTCTTCTCCCCCCGCTGCGGCACGCGGCCCACAAACGTCGTCATGGCGCTGTCCATGCCCGAGGCAAACCGCGCCAGCCTCTGCAGGCTCGCCGGCAGCACGTGGTACCACGCAATCCAGCGCGCGTAGAACGGCATGCCGATCTCGCCGGCGGTGCCGTTGTCGATGGCGCTGATAATCTCCTTGGCCACGTCGACGGGCTCGACCACGGGCGCAAAGAACGAGTTAGGGCTCTGCACGCCGTAGAAGAGCGGCGTGCTCAGCTGGCCGAGCGTCACGAGCACCGTGCGCATGGTGGTGGGGTGGCTGGCGCGGAGCTCGGCCGTGACGGAGCGGTGCAGCGACGTCAGCCCGGCCTTGGCCGCCGCGTAGTCGCTGAGCTGCACGCCGCCCAGCTCGCCCAGCACGCTGGAGATGGTGACCACGGTGCCGCCGCGCTCGCTGCGCGTCATGCCCGGCAGGAATGTGCGCAGCGTGTAAAAGGCCGACGTGAGGTTGGTCGTGAGCGTGCGGTCAATGTCGGCAAAGTCGAGGTCCAGCAGGCGCTTGCCGCTGAGCACGGCCGCGTTGTTGATGAGCACCGTGGGCGTGCCGAGGTCGCGCTCGATGGCGGCCGCCGTCTTGGCCAGCTGGTCCTTGTCGGTGACGTCGCACCGGTAGAACGTGACGCCGCGCGCCTCGCCGTTGTCCATCGTCTCTTTAACGTCCAGCACGGCCACGGTGGCGCCGCGCATGCCGTACACCTCGGCAATCAGCAGGCCGAGCCCGCTGGCGCCGCCGGTAATGACAATGACCTCCTCGCCGAGATCGACCTCGCGCGGCCGGCCGTAGGCGAGGCGGCTGTTGATGTAGCTCAGGACCCAGCACGCCGTGACGGCATAGGCGTAGGCGACGGCGACGCGGATGGGCACGGCGGTCCACTCCATGTGCTCGGCACGGAAGCAGAGCACGACGAGCCAGGCGATAAAGGGGTGGAAGAAGGTGACATAGAGCACCTTGAGGAGGAGGTCGATGGACAGGGGGGCGAACCACGAGTCGCGCTGCGGCGGGCGCTGGAAGGAGTCCATGGTGAGTGTTGTAGGCGTAGATGATTAGGAAAATTAGAAGAACAGATACGGAAGTAGAATGGAAGAAGAATTAGGGGGGAAAACACGGCCAGCGTGGAAGAGAAAAAGACAAGATCAGATGCTATAGGAGGTCTGATATTAGGAGAAGCGGACGAGGGAGAGAGGAAGGAAGAGGGAGGAAGGAGAAAGGAGGAGGGAGGAGGTAAGAGAAAGGAAGAGAACGAGAGGAGACAACGAAACAACAAGAAAAGACAAAACTTTGGACGAATGATCCGACGGTCTGTGCCGGTGGTCGCCCGATTGTTTCTGCCCGTTCTTAATGAAACATCAGAGCGGCCGTTTCAACGCCCAAAAGGGCAAGGCCAGGGGCTGCACATGTGACAGCAAGCGTTGCGGGCGGGTACAAGTGCTGTAGGTAACGCCACAGCTGGGGACGAGGGTCGTGGCGGTGCAGACAGTCGAGTGTGGGGCTGGTGGTGGGGCCTTTCGCGTCCACTGGCAACCTAGGCAGCTTGTGTGCATCGCCAGCCTCGACCTGCCCGATAGCTGCGGACTACGACCACTTGCACGCCTCACGAGTACGAGTACACGTTGACGCCCACATTGCTGCTTGTATTGTGAAGACAGACGGACCGTTCTTCTCCCTGCTTGCTCCCACTCGGCATTGACGCCCTTGTTGCCATTCTGCTCGCAGCTCCCCGCCTCGGCCAACTTCCAGGACATCGTCATCACGATCACCACCACTACACACAACACAACACACACACACACACACAATGGCCGTCGCCGACTCTGAACGGGTGCTGGAGGCCAAGAAGCTCGCCACCTCCAACCCGTCCAAGGCAGAGGCCATCTACAAAGAGATCATCTCCAAGCCGCCATCGGTCACGTCCGATGCCGCCATCCGCGAGTACGAGGTCGCCCTGATCGGGCTGGGCGAGCTGTACCGCGATCAACAGTAAGTCGGGGAGTGTCTATTAGCTCACAGTCTTCAGTCTTCTATTGATTGCGACTAACACCCGCCCCCCCCCCCCAGAAACACCGCCAACCTCGTCGAGCTGGTAACACAGAGCCGCACCGTGCTGTCGTCGTTTGCCAAGGCCAAGACGGCCAAGCTCGTACGGCAACTGCTCGACCTGTTCCGCAGCATCCCCAACTCCACCGACATCCAGATCGCCACCACCAAGTCGTGCATAGAATGGGCCACGTCGGAGCGCCGCGGCTTCCTGCGCCAGAACCTCGAGACGCGCCTCGTGTCGCTCTACATGGCCAAGCAGGCCTACTACGACGCCCTGACGCTCATCAACGGCCTGCTGCGCGAGCTCAAGCGCCTCGACGACAAGCTCGTGCTCGTCGAGGTGCAGCTGCTCGAGTCGCGCGTCTACCACGCGCTCGGCAACGTGTCCAAGGCGCGCGCCGCCCTGACCAGCGCCCGCACCAGCGCCGCCTCCGTCTACACGCCGCCGCTGCTGCAGGCCAACCTCGACATGCAGTCGGGCATGCTGCACGCCGAAGACAAGGATTTCAACACGGCCTTTAGCTACTTCATCGAGGCCCTCGACGGCTACCACACGCAGGACGAGCCGGCCAAGGCCACGGCGGCGCTGCAGTACATGCTGCTGTGCAAGATCATGCTCAACCTGTCGGACGACGTCAACCAGCTGCTGGCGTCCAAGCAGGCCGTCAAGTACGCGGGCCAGAGTCTCGAGGCCATGAAGGCCGTGGCGCGCGCGCACGCCAACCGGTCGCTGGACGAGTACGAGCAGGCGCTGGGCACGTACCGCTACGAGCTGGGCAGCGACGCCTTTGTGCGCAACCACCTGCGCCGCCTGTACGACGCCATGCTGGAGCAGAACCTGATCAAGGTCATTGAGCCGTTTTCGCGCGTCGAGATCGACCACATTGCCAAGATGGTCGGCCTCGACAAGCAGCAGGTCGAGCGCAAGCTGTCGCAGATGATCCTGGACAAGGTCATCATCGGCGTGCTGGACCAGGGCGCGGGGTGCCTGATCATCTACGACGAGACCGAGCGCGACGAGGCCTACGACGCCGCGCTGGCCACCATTGAGAAGCTGAGCAGCGTCGTCGACGTGCTGTACACGAACCAGGCGTCGCTGCTGGAGTAGGTGGTGCGGTGGTGGCGTTGGTGGGCTGGTATTGGTAGACTGTTTTTTGTTCATATTCAAACTAGATGAATCAAACAGCATGACTATATGAGAGGCCGTGAGGGAGACGAAAATCAAAAGAAAAGAAGAAAAAGGAAGAAGAGAAAGAAAAGAAATGTGAAGAATAGGCCAGACAGTGGCCATGGTGGCGTGGCGTATAAACGGCTCACCGCCTTGCCCAATTAGGCGACCACCACCTCGCAGCTTCTCTCTAGGCGGCAGAATACATTTTTCATACAGACTAGCCCACTACGAGTAAAACAAACATTTCTTGTCTGCATTTTGATATTGTTTCTTGGAAAAAAAGAAATTTACACAGGAAAGGCAATGCTGCACCCGCAATGACAGCCTCGTCTTACTGTGCCTGCCGCACAGCAGCGCTGCGCATTTTCGTGCGCAGCCTCGTCGGACGAGCGCCCGCCTGGACGCCTGCGTCGGCGTCAGCGTCGTTGTCGTCGTCCTTGATGCCCCGGACATATATTACGACATCTGCCTCCACGATCTTGACAGCGCCGCAATGGCGGACAACAGCGCTGCGGTCCGATGTGCGGGTGGGTCAAATGACCATGCTGCGTACATTTCATTGTTCGCGGACCGTGGCGACGGATGCGGCCGCGGCGGACGAGAGACGACCAATATTAGACGGAGCACCAGAAGCACACCTACAAGAGTCACAAGAGTCGCAAGGGTCGCAAGAGTCAGAGTCACAAGAGTCACGAAAATTACAAGAATCGTCAAGAGAGCCGCAGCCTGCCGCAAACACAGACGGTCACGCTGAGGCACTACCCCCGCCAGCGCCGGCGACGCCGGGCAAGAACAGGCGCAAGAAGCTGCGCCGTCGGCTCGAGGCCGAAGCACAAGCAGAGGCGCTGCTCCAGGAGTATGGGCCACAAGCCTCCGCACACATGGCTACGCAGGCCAAGGTTCTTACTGCTATGAAGACGACGACGTCGGTGGCGGCGACGACGGTGGCAGACCCCACGCTGGCCGAGACTCCCGCCCCCGCCCCCGCGGCCGTCGGCACCGTCTCGGACAAGAGAAAACTGCGCAAGATCCTCCGGGCCGCGCGGCGCAAAGAGCTCAAGGAGGCCGCGCGCAAAGAACAGCTGGCCGACCAGATCCTGTCGCGCAAGCAGCGGCAGGCCAAGCACAAGGAGAAGGCGGACAAGGAGAAGGAGGCCTCCGAAAAAGAAACAGCCGACGAGGAGGCGCGCGCCGCCCGCATGCAGCGCCGCATGAACAAGAAGCTGCAGGGCAAGGCCGCGCGCCGGGCCGCGCTGGCCGAGAACGACCCGGCCAAGTATGCAGAGATCGAGGCCAAGCGCGTCAAGAAGGAGATGAAGGCCGAGCGGCGCGCCCAGCGGCTGGAAAAGAAGCAGCAGCTCGAGGAGCAGTCGAAGAAGATGAGGGGTGTGAAGGACGACAAGGAAAAAGACGACCGCCCAATGTGGCAGATCCAAAAAGAAGCACTGAAACAGAAATTCCCCGAGGGCTGGAAGCCGCGCAAGAAGCTGTCGCCGGACGCGCTCGAGGGCATCCGGGCGCTGCACAAGCAGATGCCCGAGACGTACACGACGGCGGTGCTGGCGGCGCACTTTGAGGTGTCGCCCGAGGCGATCCGGCGCATCCTCAAGAGCAAGTGGCAGGCCAAGCCCGAGGAGGAGGAGGACCGGCAGATGCGCTGGTTCGAGCGCGGCAAGCAGGTGTGGGCGCGCTGGGCCGCGCTGGGCAAGAAGCCGCCCAAGCAGTGGCGCCGCGAGGGCATCCTGCGCGACGCGTCGTGGACGGGCAGCCGCAAGCGCGCGCAGGAGGCGCGTGAGGCGTACGAGCAGAAGCAGCGGGAGCGGGAGGAGCGGGGGCAGCAGCGGGGGGGGCAGGCGGAGGAGCAGGCGGGCCAGGACGGCCAGGACGGCCGGAGGGGGCCGAGGCCGGGCGCGAGGAGAGGCGGTGGCTTCGGCCGGCGTGACAGTGGTGGCTTCGGCCGACGCGACAGCGGCCCTGGCATGGGCAGAGACCGGCCAAGTGCCGGCAGAAGAGATAGAGGGGACAGGGGAGACAGGGACAGAGGTGCAAAAGGCCGCAGAGAGGACAGCGAGAAACCCAGTGGCTCATACGACTGGTGAAGCCTTGGTCCGGGGCCGGCCTCGCCCGTCGTCTCTGCCGTGTATAAAACCACTCATATAAACGACATGTCATGTATATTACGATATCATCTACCACATTTCTATTCTGCGCATGCTACCTTCACCTTGACTGTTGGTCAGGGAAAACATTTGAATACGAGTAGTAAAATTTTATTTCCTTGCACCGTAATTAGGCCGCATCCGGGCAGACTGCGCCTCAGGAGTAGGTGTAGCGTAATCAAACAAAGCTGACAAGGAACGCCTCCCGTGAGATCTTTTATTAAAGTGTACGAGATACGCAGTGGTCATGTAAGTAAAAGTAGATGAATAGGAATAATAATATTGCTTGAAAGTACGTGAGAAAATGAAACTCCATGGATGCTTGAGATACAACGACGACAGTAGCATATGGCGAATCCGGAACTCCAGACCAGACAAAAAATAAAAGACAACGCCAGGATATAATACAAGATGATACAGAAAAAATAAAAAGAGAAAAATAGAAAATAAAAAAACTATGCGTCCTGCATCAGCTCCACAGGCGGCCGCGCCGTGTGTGTCGCCGTAATGGGCCGCTCGCTTATTGAGGCAATGGGCGACGTCGGCGACGAGTTGTTGGACGACTGCCACGTGGCCTGGTTCAGCTCCTCGTCCGTGTTGATGTCGGTCATGTCCTCGACGGCAATGGCCGGCAGCCCGGCGCGCTCGCTGTGGTGCTCCGGCTGGTAGATGACCAGGGTCGAGCTGCGGCTGCGCTTCTTGGTCGGCAGATCGCTTGCTGCTGCTGCGGTCGGCGAAGGCGCTTTGTCGCTCTGGGGCGATTGCATAGTAACATCCTCCTCCTCGTCATCCGCCTGGTGCCGCAGCTTGGCCAGCGCGTCGGCCAGGTCCTCGGCGTGCACCTGCTTGTTGGGCGCGTCCTCGAGGCGCATCTCCCAGTCGTGGGGCGGGCTGGGGGGTGGCGAGATGAAGAAGAGCTTGCCGGCATCGGGCAGGGCCAGGTGGGCCTTCTTGGAGGCGTCGGCGTCAATGGGCGTGGCGCGGCCAAAGTAGACCTGGCACTTGGCGCCGAGCAGGCTCTCGCCGTCCCAGACGGCGCGCACGCGGGCGGCGTCCTCGGCCGAAAAAAAGGACACAATGATGCGGCGGAACGACTTGAGCGGCGCCCAGGAGTGGATGGCGGCGGACTGCGAGACGAGGTCGCGGATGATGTCGAGGTTGTCGGGACGGAAGATGTCGACGTGGTCCAGGTTGGTGAAGAGCAGCGTGTTGGTGGGCACGGGCGCGGGGGCCGCCGACGACGAGGAGGGCGAGGAGGGCGACTGGAAGGCGGGCAGGCTGGACAGGTCCAGCCGGAGGTTCATGGTGGAGGAGCGTCTGGAGTTGAGAGACGAGCCGCTGGGGGAGGTAGAGCACGAGGACGAGGCCGAGGCCGGGGCCGGGGGCGGCGACGAGGGGGAGGGGATGCCGGCGAGGGCAAAAGAGGGCGCCGAGGCGGCGACAGGTGCTGCTGTAGAGGCCATTGTGTGTGTGTGTGTGGCTTTTAAGAGTATAGTAGAGTGTAGAGTGTAGAGTGTAGAATGTAGTTAGAGTGTGAAGAGTGAAGTGGATGGCTGGTTTTGATGAGACTCAGAATGTGGACGGCCAGAGAACGACGGACGTCGGGATGGGCATATATAACGAGTCGAGATGGGCCAGGAAGGAGCAGCAGCGACGGCAGTGCCAGCGGATGCGCAGCAAAAGGTGGCGATTGGCAGGCAGGGGTCCAGGCGGTGCACCACGACGAGTCCTTCGTCGTATGTAAATTATTGTGGGGCATGGCTTGGAGCAAAAGGGAAAAAAAGAGAATGCGGGCAATCCGATGCGGTGGCAGTGGCAGAACAGAACCAAAGAGCGGCAGCGTACCAAAAGGGGAAGGCGCCAAGCGTGCTGGCAAGAGGGAAAAATTGAGGGGGGGGGATGGATCGAACGCGGATCTGCTGCGGTCGGCACTAGCGGGGCAGAGACGAGGGATCACAGAGGGAATACAGTGGATCCTTCCAGGCCTGTCCACCTGTGGCCTGCCCCCGGATAAGAGCCACCACAACTGAGGCAATACGGACTTGTGGACGACCGGCTGCCAAGAGAAAGTTTTGTGCAGCTAGCTTTGTCAAGGAGGCTGAGCACACGCTTTGAGATGAGCGGCAATGTCTTACTCGTAAGTTTCTGCACAGATAATGCACTGCAAAGCTGCAATGATACTCGTAGTGAGCCGAGGTGCCGGATCGAGTGAGGGCTCTGGATTGTGAGAGTTTGAGACAATGATTTTTGAAACAGCATTTTCACGGGATTGTACGAGTACGAGTACTCCTAGACTCGTATTGGGGATGCTGGCTTACGGAGTAGGATGTATGTGTAGGGATGACTGTGTTCGTTCCGTCTGCCATCGTTTTTGGTACTGAGGTTTGTCATGAACAAGTCAGAGTGCTCGATATTACATAATATTGCATTACTCGTACTGCCCCGGAATTGCCCAAAGTGGCAGTGGCAGATAGGGCCAAGCAGGACAGAGGACAGAGGAAGAAGCACAGAGAAGAGGCAAGAAACTACGGAAAGAGGCAGTGGCCGTTTCAAGGAGATTCGTCAAGAAAGCCCTCATTACGAATTGCCGGTTGTTTTTAATACTACTCATACTCGTACACGACGCACACGACCACACCAAGGATTCGGACGTGGCAATGAGACGCAAACAGCGAGATACGACGCCACGAAACAAGAAGGAGACAAAACGATCATCGGCTCCAGCAGCGCAGGAAGGAGCGCGCGGATGTTTGCCATTGGGGCTCAGCACTCGCTGTGGGGCATTACTCAGCATCTCCGAGCACACACTGTCTTATCGCTCCAGCGGTCCCCCAGCGTGGTTTCAGTCACTGTCAGTCGGTAATAAACCGTAACCAGATCGGCGGCCGTCCCCTCCCGCTCAGCCACTGTATCCGTCGCCCTCTTTTGTTTCGTTTTCCGTTTTTCGGCTTCCTCTGTTTCGATGTCTCTCGTTCTTCCTCATTCTCCGTTTTTTTTCTGTCGTCATGGCTCGTACAGCTCCATTCCGCAGCATGTCCTCTCGTCTAATCAACCCGCTGTAACACGAATCCCCATTTCACTGGCTTTGCGGCTTGGTCGACCGCGTGTCGCAGCCCTCTGTCGGAGGCCCATTGGGCATTGGGGCTTTGGGGCTTTGGGGCATGGGGGGCGCTGTAATTACGTCGGCCAAGTGACCGAGGCTGGGGGAGTACGCAGCTATGGCTGAGTTGAATGCTGTACGGAGTACTCGTAAATCAAGTGATGGCAATAGTAAGAAGACAGTCATTGATCGTGTGTCCTGTTTAGAGGGGGCTTTATTTCGATTTTCATTTCTTATGAACTTCCATATCATGGCATGTAATTATTACAAAATTTACTTTACAGAATTGTATTTTCTGAATTTATTTTCTGAATTTATTTTTTGGATTTATTTTCTGGATTTATTTTCTGGATTTATTTTTTGGATTTATTTTCTGGATTTATTTTCTGGATTTATTTTCTGGATTTATTTTCTGGATTTATTTTCTGGATTTATTTTCTGGATTTATTTTCTGGATTTATTTTCTGGATTTATTTTCTGGATTT